>OY757025.1:76476841-77076841 GCA_963580285.1 Lucinisca nassula
AGAGAGAGAGAGAGAGAGAGACTAATGAGCAACATGAAGGCCAGAGAGAGAGAGAGAGAGAGACGAATGAGCAACATGAAGGCCACACAGAGAGAGAGAGAGAGAGAGAGAGAGAGAGAGAGAGAGAGAGAGAGAGAGAGAGAGAGTAAATCGCCTGAACGGTGCGTCTGACCTAGAGCGATACGACATGGCGACGTCGTATCGCTGTCGGCCCGATGTTGACCCACTGTTTCAACATGTAGCCCATAATGAGTGAGAGAAAAAAAACTTAGCAACATGTTGGCCATAGCACTTTCAGAGAGAGAGAGAGAGAGAGAGAGAGAGAGAGAGAGAGAGAGAGAGAGAGAGAGAGAGCACTGGGGAACGTGTACGCCATGGCATGCTGAGAGAGAGAGAGAGAGAGAGAGAGAGAGAGAGAGAGAGAGAGAGAGAGAGAGAGAGAGAGAGAGAGAGAGAGAGAGAATGACGGAATTTCACTCCATTTTACACATTGGAACTCGCATAAAAAGTTTAAAAGAATTTCACTATACTACGATCTACGATTTCTGTCACAACAATTGTGTGTAACGATGTTGAGATGACCCCTGCATACCTTTCTAGGTATTTGCCGCATGACGTCATTATTCACGCGCGTTGTAGTTTTGTCGCGAAATTAAAAATAGACTAACTGTGTTCGTAGCATAGTTAGGAAAACCGTCTCATAAAACTTAACCTATGATCATAATTGTTCGCAATATTACATAAAACTCATTCATTTGTATTATTTAAACAAAAAAATACCCGATATATGTAAAAAAAAAATTAAGCACTTTTTTCCGACAGCTCAATAATGCACCTTTAAGGGTTAAGGTTCAGTTTGATCACGATTGAAGTCTTGTTAAAAACAGTTGCTGTGGGTGCATGTTGGAATCGTCTCGATGAGGCCATTCTAACAAGTGTATTTGACGTGCTTACATCGTTTGAAAATGTTTTTTGTTTTTCCATCGCATAGGCGGATATTAAAGGCTCAGGCGAGCATGCGTATGCGCACACTCGCGCTGTAGCCTTTGCTACTCGCAGACATGGAGAGGCATGCAAAAACCTATGCATCCAACCCTTTCAGTATCTGATACAGGCTCCATTACGAAAAGACATCCGTGTGACATTTTTTCGTGTTTTCTTTTTTTTTTTTTGGGGGGGGGGGGGGGGGGTCGGTGTGTGTGTGTGTGTGGGGGGGGGGGGGGGTTACGGCCCTTTAAAGATTATTTCACTCATATCGAGCCGATAGTTAATCAGTGGTTGGCGAAAACACCGGAGTACCCGGAGAAAAACCACCTGACCTTCCGTTGCAGAACGTGGCGTCTCACATGCAATCCGAGCGAGGCTCGAACCACAGCGGTGAGAGACCTAATGATCAAGACTCAGCGCTCTTAAAAATTAGGCCACAGAGGCGCGTATCCGTGTGACATAATGTATTCTATATCACCAAAACTTTGTTTCTGAAGAAAATTTGAAATATTTTTTCTTATTAATACCTCATAGGTTGTGTGTGCTCGTTTAAAACAGCCTCAATGAGGGGGTTCTAATGAGTACCCACAACCTATGTGTTGGAAATAAGAAAAATAATGTATACCCCGTAAATCCCTGTTTTCTTTATACAATGTAACCTCCATTTAACATTGATCCTTGGAAAAACTCCAAAACTGGCTGTTTAAGGGAAGTGGCTGTTCAACAGAGGGAAATGTCTGGGGTGATGTATGGATTGTTATCGACAGACACAAAATGGTGATTACTGAAGACAGGTCAACATGGGTGTACTAAAATAAAAATGAATGATGTAGAGATATCATCTGAAACCTCCCCATCATTTATGTTTCTTTGCACTTGCTTTTGTTTGTTTGATTTGAGATTTAACGTCCCCGTCAACACTGTAAAGGTCATTTTAGAGACGATGCTTCCAATTTTGTGGGACTTTTATCCGACATTGAGATGAAATGACATCTCAAGCCCTGTCGCCCAATGAAACCACTAGGGTTTATTAGCATGGACGGTCCGCCTCGCACCGCGGTTCCTGGACAGGCTTAGATCCTCTAAACGGTTTACCAGTACTATAGTGTGCGGGCCGGATTCAGCTCTGCGTGGAAGCATCATGCAGCCCATATATTTCTTCAAGCCCCTATGGGCGGGGGGCCGATTCACTTACTTATAATACAGATATCACAATGGTAATTATGAGAATCAAAGCACTGAGAGGGCAGATGGAGCGTAGCTTTTATAATTTGATAGCGTTAAGCAAATTTAGCGTCTGATTGGTATTTTAAATCAGGCTCATATAGATCCAATGAACATAGCTGTTTGAAGCTTATCTGGGCCAGAAGTCGTGTTAAAGCAACAGGACCTATATTGAAATTAATTCAAGCAAAGGTGTAGACCCCCGCAACAACCATCACGAAAAACACGCCTGTACAAAACTTTGTCAATTTTTAGGCAAAAAAAAAAAAAAAAAAAAAAAATGGAAATTTTAAAGATACAAAAATGTGATATTTTCTTATCTCTGCTCAAAACATTGATTGCGGGGGACTTGATTGAACCGCCTTGACGAGGCAGTTTTATCAAGTACCCACAATCAACGTTTTTGAGCAATATAGCAACCATGCAGTTCAACAGTTTACTTGAAGATTTCTGCTGAGCTCGTATAGTTCGTGCAATAACTGCGGCTTGCGCAATTGTTTGGCGGTTTTAAAGTTATTTTGTGTAATCAGTTTTTTGAAAAAATTACCTTGGGGAGGTTATTTATCTTACATTAGACATTCTCCTTGGTTACGTCTTGATGGTGTTGCCTCATCATGTGAAAAAATTATCATAATTTTCCCAGCAGTTTATAAGTTATACATCCGTAATCAGTCTTTAAAAATTGCCTCGGTGAGGCTGTTTATAAAGCTATCTGACATTGCACAATATCATTAGCTTGATCTTGTTTTGCATGCAAAACATTATATAAAATATACCCGTCGGTTTGAAAGTTATACGACCGTGTCAGTGGGTGAATGTTTTATCTTGCCAGAAATTGGGCATTCAGGAATCTCGTTGGTTAGATCTGTACATTATCTATCTGTATGCTAACAGTTGTCAAAATATTCCAAGTAGATTAGAAGTTACACTTCGAAATATTTTTTCAGACAGTTTGCCTAGGCGAGGCCTTTTGTAAAGTAATTTGGCATAAGGCAATTTTGCGGGTTATGTATTGTCAAATATCAACCTGTATGCCGTAATTGATCAAAGACGGATTTAGATGTTATACTCCGTATTCATTTTTAGAAGGTGATGACCTTTCAGGTCTCACCCTTCTTATGGTAACACTCAGAGAATTCCCTTGATACCGCATCACTCCTTTTTTCAAGAAAAATAGGTCCTCATAAATCAGTGAAGGGATGCGCTTGTATCATTTGATATGTGAAAATAATATGCAGATTGAAATAAAAAACTGTATGTGAAAATAATATGCAGATTGAAAATAAAAACTGTGGATGCAAAATACACAAATAATGAACTTCAGAATTAAGTGTCATATAATTGATCTAGATTTGAAATTGGTCTCGTTTCGCAGCTTGACCTGGCCTAGTTATTAAGAGCGAGTTCGGTTGACTTTCTAGAGTTAACTATAGTTACACCAAAACACGGGGGTTATGGCTCGTGCCGCACTACCAGAGTTAACTTGAGTTTCAATCAAGCTTGCTTTGGGATTTGGGAGTTCTGTCTAACAAGAACAAAACCACGACGGCAGGGGGATCATCGTTGGTTAATTAAATGAATATAAACTTATTAGAAGGTGATGACCTTTCAGGTCTCACCTTCTTATGTCAATCGACACTGGAGCCCCCTCGATGACGAATAACTCCAATGCTTCAAGAAAAATAAGTTTCCATATATTTATCAATAGACGCGCATGTATCATTTGATAAGTGAAAATGATGCTGATTGTCAAACTGAGGAAGCCAGTTACACAAACAACTATCTTCAGAGTAAAATGCCATAAAATTAACCCTATGGTTCAAATTGGTCCCGATTCGCAGCTTTGTCATGACCTAGTTTGCTTTGAGCGAGTTCAGTTGACCAACTGAAGTTAACTCAAGAAAAGTAGGGGAGACAGTAGGCTTACTCTTGTACAAAATTGTATAATGACTGTATCACCCCACGCCCCACTTTTCGATCCCACAATTAGGAGCGACAGGAAGCATCAAATTTCATTTGATGCGTCACCAGTAACGATTCAGATTCAGAACTCTACTGACGTCAAGAAAATGTCATCGATTGCCCTCGAGTAAATCGAAAGTATAAAAGGTTTCCAGTCATTTCGTACCCTAGTCATTTCGTATCCAAGTCGTTTCGTACCATTTTGGTCATTTCGTACCCGTTTTATTTTTCATTTTGGTCATTTCGAACCCGTTTTGGTCATTTCGTACCCACTTTGGTCATTTCGTGCCCACTTTTATTTTTTTCTGGGAATCGATTTTGGTCATTTCCTACCCAGTTCTTCAAAAAACAGGTACGAATTGACTTTGGTGTGCTGAATTGTTTTAAAGCTGATTTTACATGTAACGGCTAAGTTTGGTGCGTAATGGCTTGGTTTAGAGTAAGAGGGGCTCTATAGTTAAAGAGACGATATTTGTTTTACTCATTTTTATTTTTACAAAATTTAACATAATATTGAATGTACTGACAGCGTGTGACAATCCAAACAGATTTACAATACTATGCAATATATTTTACAAGTCACCTGGGTAAAAGCTGGCCTCGGTGGCTCAGTCGAATGCGTGTCTGACTGGTGATCAGGAGGACGCTGTTCGATACCTGCCGGGGTCGGCAACATTCTTTCGTGGAGATTGTTCGTGAAATCTGTTCTACTGTCATTCTCTCCCTTCCGTTGATTCAAGAAGGATAGTTGTCAGTTTCTTGTGAAAGAATGTGCACTGCTTACGTATAAGCCAGCCCAGGCAATGTTTGGATAGATAAACTGACTGGCTGAAATGACCTAAAATAATGTTGACAGTGCCGTCAAACTCCAATCCAAACAGCTATAGTTTGTGCCAATGCGAGTATGTCATGTGAGTAGCCAAAAATAAAAAGTCACCCTGCATCATTATGCGTTCTGTTTATGCCTACTTCTGTCAAACAGAGTTTATGAGTACCGTTTAAAATACACCCATATTAATTCAAACATAGATTTTGAGTCCTCGTTGGAGACAAAAACAAAGAGTTCCCACAACATATGTTTTGACCGCAATAAAACACAAAGTATACTTATGGAAATTCCACTTTTCTGTATGTTAAGTGAGGTTTACATTAAGTGAGGTTTACAAGTCTCCATCACACTGACTCGTTAAGTTAAACGATGCATATCACTACCATTGCTAAATAGAAAACAACTACTCGACAACATCCCCATTTGAGTTCGTCGGAGCGTACACCATTAAAACAAGACTTCAGAAGCTGTGATGTGGTCTTCTTTCCTGCTCTGTACTCGTCCATTCCTAAGATCTATGCATTGATCGCTCTCCATCCATCCATCCATCCATCCATCCATCTATCCATCCATCCACCCATCCGACCGCCAAAATAAAAAAAGGCTTTGAAAATTGTCGTCCTATTGTGTAGCAAATTAGCAGTTTAGTTATCATAATTAATGACGCGAAAAATTAACAAGAAAACCATTTAATTGCAGACATTCTTGAGCCGCTGTAATCCGCCCGTCTGTCCATCTATCCATAATGGTCCGGATAATGGTTTTGTTTGTTTGTTTGATTTGAGGTTTAACGTCCCCGTCAACACTGTAAATGTCATTTTGGAGACGTTGCTTCCAATTTTGTGGGACTTTTACCCGACATTGAGATGAAATGACATCTCAAGCCCTGTCGCCCAATGAAACCAATAGGGTTTATTAGCATGGACGGTCCGCCTCGCACCGCGGTTCCTGGACAGGCTTAGATCCTCTAAGCGGTTTACCAGTACTAGTGTGCGGGCCGGATTCAGCTCTGCGTGGAAGCATCATGCAGCCCATATATTTCTTCAAGCCCCCGGAAAATGGTACATGTATTCATAAAATCAAAAATATATTGAATGGGTTTTGCGATAGCAAGTTCCTTCCTAACTATATACATGTACAGTCTATTTAGACTTCCCACGTCCGGTCTCTGTGTCATGTCAGGTTCATTGCTACTACTGGTAACATGTTAGCCAGTTCATCCTGTTGCATGCGGGCAGGCGGGATTCGACACGAAGGGACGGGGTGTGATGAGGGCGGGGGGGGGGGGGAGGGGGGCATCAAGGGGTTGCTAGGTCTCTAAACAAAGCTGGCGTGGGTAGGGGGGCTAACTTTTTAATTGAATACTGTCTCCCCCTATTGGGCAGATTGGGCAGACTGGTCTCGCGTTACTTTGTGCACAGCAGTGGTCGTCCAACGAAACCCTGTCTTGGTGCTTGGTCATTCCGGCTGTGCACATGGAATGCATGGGACTCATGGTGGTTCTTCTGCGACTGCAAGGGATAGATGGAGCTCTCAAGCCCTGGCAGGCAATCAGTCTAGGAGAAGCAACTCCAAGCAATAACTTACATACATGTAATCTGGATTTGCCTGTTCCAGCTATGTAAAAAAGAAGTAAAACAAAGATCAGGAATTGATACAATTAACTTACTCCACCCATAAAAGACACCAAAGGGAAAGAAATACAAACATTAAGCGACCAGACCATAATGGAAACCTAAACAAAGGAAGGCCATAAGGACAGTTACTTTCCCACAAAATGGCCATATGGCCATCCAAAACCAAAAGACACAAGTGATACACACAGTAAGTAACAAACAACAACATAAATAAATCGCCACAGAAGAGCCGCCTTGGAACGGTCAGTGGAAGATTTCCACTGGGGGGCTTAAATCGATTTTACGTGGCCACAATCCTCGCCCTTACTTCCGTCGCGATTTAGACAAATAATTTGTTCAGTCCGCATGTAGGCCTCCTAACTCATCAGTGCAACATCTCCTTGAACACAAAAATCAAAGAACCACAGAGGTGAGACAACGGTGAGGACTCGACAGCAAGAAACCACTGAAATGCTGGAGCAAAAGAAAACCAACAGTTAGACTAGTCTGCTTCGGAAGCTGGGGCGGAAGATATTTCAGATTCAACTATCCAAATGTGTCGTGGAGCATGAAGCGCATGACAAGGCACTGAAGAAGTCATGGTCATCCACTGCATCCGGGCTAAACCCCAGATGTCTCGACACTGTCTTGCCCCAGGATCCAGCTAGGTCAGGACGAGAGAGTGAGGTTGACTCTGCGCGCCTCTCCCTCATTATAATCCAATTCACAGCGCATGCCATTATAATCATATACACACAGTCACTGCAGGCACACATATGCATGAAACTCAAAAAGCCCTGTGGCGATGGGCGAGCGGCGAAGCAGCAGCCAGAAGCATTACTCAAATATGATTAAGATTGGTCATTGTCAGTAATGACAGACGAACTATTATTAGCCCCGCCCAACCCTCAGTCTGCCCGTCCAAAACAACACAATATCTACCAGGTAGGATATTACCAAATGACTTGGTGCTTAAGTCATTTCGTACCCATTTTGGTCAATTCGTACCCGGTACGAAATGACCAAAACGGTTACGAAATGACTTGGGTACGAAATGGTTGTTAGTGGGTACGAAATGACCAAAAAGCAGGTACGAAATGACCAAAATGGTACGAAATGACTAGGGTACGAAATGACTTGGGTACGAAATGACCGGTTACCGTATAAAAATGTTTTCAAGTTGGACGTGATTTTTCCAACACGTGGCCAAAATTTCATAAAGTTGGAAATAATCGATTTTCGGATTGCATTTAACTTACAATTTTCCACCTTCCACCGTATTCGTTGTTACTAGGCAAGGCTTCCATCTCTCATACCAAGTCGCAATATTCCTACACAGCGCGTTTTGGAGCAAGTCAACTCTTGTTAACTCTAGTACGTCAACTGAACTCGCTCAAAATCTAGATCGCGGATTAATAATTCAGTGAATGAGTTGACAGTATGAATGGAATACTACGACTTGCTATACTACAGATAGAGTGAAGTTTTGTTTGTTTGTTTGTTTGTTTGATTTGAGGTTTAACGTCCCCGTCAACACTGTAAAGGTCATTTTGGACGCGCTGCTTTCCAATTTTGTGGGACTTTTATCCGACATTGAGATGAAATGACCTCTCAAGCCCTCTCGCCCAATGAAACCAATAGGGTTTATTAGCATGAAGGGTCTGCCTCGCACCGTGGTTCCTGGACAGGCTTAAATCCTCTAAGCGGTTTACCAGTACTAGTGTGTGGGCCGGATTCAGCTCTGCGTGGAAGCATCATGCAGCCCATATATTTCGGATAAAGCGAAGTTACCTTCACTGTTGCATTTGTTTGATTTGAGCTTTAACGTCCCCATCAACACTGAAAAGGTCATTTTGGAGACATTGCTTCCAATTTCGTGGGACTTTTCCCCGACATTGAGATGAAATGACATCTCCAGGCCTTTCGCCCAATGAAAGCAATAGGGTTTATAAGCATGGACGATCAGACTCGTGCATACCGCATTGCCTAAGCAGGCTTAGATCCTCTAAGCGGTTTACAAGTACTCGTGTGCGGGTCGGATTCAGCTCTGTGTGGACGCATCATGCAGCCCATATATTTCTCCAAGCCCCGATGGGAGGGGGGGGGTGCGATTCACTTTTGCATGGATATATTTGTGAACCATCGGGAAAATATAACTTCATTACTTAAACTCCTTTATCTTAACGTTTAAAGTACGGGATAATACACATTTATTCCGGGCGGTGGGTGCTTTTTTATAATACCAGATTTTGTTTCCTCTTCTTCTGTATCTGAATATTTCCCTTTTTTACTGAGGTGTATTTGATTTGTTTGATTTGACGTTTAACGTCCCCGTCAAGACTGTATAACGGCCCCGCCCATCGGGGCTTGAGGAAACAGATTGGGCTGCATGATGCTTCCACGCAGAGCTGAAGTCGACCGAACACGAGTACTGGTAGACACCTTAAATGTTCAGATTCTAAGCCTGTCCAGGAAAAGTGGTGCGTGTTGGACCACCCATGCATATAAGCTCTATTGGTTGCATTGTGCGGCAGAGGCTGAGTTGCCATTTCATCTCAATGTCGGGTAAAAGTCCGACAAAATTGGAAGCGATGTCTCCAAAATGACCTTTAAAGTGTTGACGGGGCGTTAAACCTCAAATCAAACAAACAAAACTGTATAGACGTGCTTCGAATTTCGTTGGACTCTTACCTAACATTGTGATGAAATGGCATCTAAAGCCTTGCCACACTATGAGCGAGTCCAATGGACTTTCCGACTTCAAATTATAGCCCTGAGGCCAAAAATGCCCCCGCCCCGGGGCCCTTTGGTTTTATACTGACTAATACAGGGAAACCCTTTGAAAATCTTCTTGTCAGAAACCAGGAGGCTGAGGTGTTTGATATTTGATATGAAGCTGCGTCTAGTGGACCTCTATCAAGATTGTTAGAATTATAGCCCTCTGACCAAAAATGCCCCCGCCCTGTAGCCCACTGGTTTTACATAGACATCTCGCGGGAAAATCTTCAAAAATCTTCTTGTCTGAAACTATAAGCCTCAGATCTAAGATATTTGATATTTGGTATGTAACTTCGTCTCGTGAACCTATATCAAGATTTTCAAATTATAGTCCTTGTGCCAAATCCCCCCCCCCCCCCCCCAACCCCGGGTGCCCTTTGCTCTTACATTGGGATATAAAAGGAAAATCTTAAAACTTCTCTGTAAACGCAAGGCCCAGGTCTTTGATATTTGTGAAGATTTACCTAGCAGACCTCCACCAAGATTGTTCAAATTATAGCCCTTGGGTCAAAAATGGCCCTGTCATGGGGCCCACTGGTTTTATATTGACTTATATATGGAAAACCTTTAAAAAGCTTCTTATCCGAAACTAGAAGGCCCAGGTCTTTGATATTTGGTACAATGCTTCATCTGGTTGTCCTCTACTATGCTGTGTAAATTATATCCCTTGGACCAAAGGTTGCCCCGCCTCAGGCCCCACCGGTTTTACATAGCCATGTGAGGAAAACCTTTAAAATGTTCTTCTAAAAAACCCAAGGCCCAGGTCTTTGATATTTTGCTAGAAGTTTCATGCGGATGACCTCTACCAAGATTTTTCAAATCAAAGCCCTGGAGTCAAAAATGGCCCCGCCCCATGGCCCACTGGTTTCACAGACTTACGTACTGAAAACCTTTAAATACCTTCTCATCTGAAACCCAAAGGTCCAAGTCTTTGATATTTGGAATGAAACTTCCTCTAGTTGCCCTCTACCAAGATTGTCCAAATTATAACCTCATCGGGTCAAAACTGGACCTGCCTGGAGCCCATTGGTTTTATATAGGGTTAAGACTGAGCCGATTAATCTCCTTCTGCTGTACTAAGACCTGACCCTCAATGTCCACAAGGTGCCTAGACAGTGACATACAAGTCAGCTCTGTATTGTCAAAGGGGACCACTTGACACATAACCATCCTCCCTTTGTCACCATGTGACAGTATTAGTAAAACTAATTCATTTCCCTCTGTTGCATTAGGACCTGACTCTCGATGCCCACACTGTCCACAATATGTCCAAATAGTGACATACAAGTTAGCTCTTTATTGTCAAAGGGAACCAATGACTGTCATTTTACGACAATTCTGCCCCCAACCCTCCACCCCCCCACCCCCCACCCCCACCCCCGCCAATTGTCACAGCGAGGCATTGTAAGTTGGACCATTACGATAACTCACCCGTGTGACAGAGCATTTTTCACATCTCCAAAACGGCTAGTTTTCTGATGAAAAACCTTGATATTTTTGGCTTGCAGCGACGGCTGCAAGCCAGTTAGATTGGAAAAGTGGTTCCGGTTTTAGACTTCTCTTTCTATGTTATTTTGGATCCTCAGGTGTTTTTTTTTTTTAAACAAAAATCAGAGACACAGTCAGCTTTTTCCGGTGTTCTGGTTCCCTCACCCTATAGCTCAATAGCTTTCGCATATTTTAATAGAATACAGGGTACCAGTTTAGTGAGAGATGGTCTAGTGACAGAGCTATCGTTTCTGTGCGAAAGTTTAACTAAACACCGAAGCGAATTTATCCACTAGGCCACGGTCTACTCTGCACTACCGTCAATACAGTTTACCTGACCGCATTCATAAATCATCTGTGTAGCAGTCCGAACAGATGAAATGCATTCTAAAAATGGATAAATTTTGGACACACAGAGTTCGGAAATATTTGAACTATGGAAACCTTCAATAACATGTGCGAGTACATATTGGACATAAAGGTGAATATTATACTTTCCACATTTTCAATTACCTGCACGAATGAAATTGAATAATTTCATGTGAGAAATTAGAATAATAGAATTTACTGAAAATTATGATTTACCTGCCTGAAACCTCCATTGAATCATAATGTATATGTACAAACTTATTAGGGCCCCGCACTGAAAGTGTGGGTGCTCTATAGTAATCACTCTGTCCATTCGTCTGTCTGTCCGTCCACAATTATTTTATCCTCTATAACTTTCTTATTCCTGGATGGATTTAAATATATACTTGGCAGAAATGTTAACCATAATGTGATGGAGTGTTGCGCGCAAGACTTAGGTCCGTACCTCAAAGGTCAAGGTCATACTATGAGGTTAAAGGTAAAAAAAGATCTTTGTCGTGTCCAATCAATAACTTTGTTATTCCTGGATGGATTTAAATATTACTTGGCAGAAATGTTAACCATATTGTGACGGAGTGTCTCGCGCAAGACCCACAGCCGTACCTCAAAGGTCAAGGTCATACTTAGAGATAATAGGTCAAAAATGCGTCTTATTTATTGTGTCCAATTTATAACTTTCTGATACCTGGATGGATTTAAATATTACTTAGCAGAAATATTAATCATAATGTGACAATGTGTCACGCGCATGACCCAGGTCCGTACCTCAAAGGTCAAGGTCATACTTAGAGGTGAAAGGTGAAAAAAAAACGTCTTTTTTATCGTGTCCGATCAATATCTTTCTTATTCCTGGATTGATTTTAGAATAACTTGACAGTAATGTTAATCATCATGAGAGGATGTGTTGTGCGCAAAACCCAGGTTGGTTTCTAAAACCGAGTTATCATGTTCAAAATGATTCTTTGAGCTATGTTCTTTCATTTCCTTGTTCTTTATAGTTTTTTAACATCAACATTTTCCTACTCATCTGATAGCGCTGCCGGGGCGCTAGTCAGTTTCACTGACAGCTCTAGTTATATTGAAGGTACTGCCACCAATAAATGAACAAAGTTTACGGCGTACTGACAGTCAATTGGTCCAGTTCTTATCAAAATTAAGATTCACCTTAAATAGCTTTATACTGTTTATTTCTTTTTAGACTTTCAGATAAAAACTGTTAACATTGGTAACATTGTTTACTTTGGTTGTCCCTTGTTTATAATATTTTTGAACTCTGCTAATAAAAGTTTTAACATTTAATGTCTCTTCCTTCTTCGTCTTATACTCCCTTGTATGTATATTTGTGTCGTCACCTAACAATTACATGTTTAGTGGCCACATGACATGAATGTATACTCAATATGTATGGAAGACCGCCTCCGTGGTCCAGTGATTAAGGTCGCTGACTTGTAATCACTGGAGGGTCATGGGTTCGAGCCCCGCTACCGGCCATGATCGTTTATTTGAGAACATTTGGTAGTCTGTGTCTGAGGATCGGAGTCTAGTACTGGTACTTTCCAGGAACGATGGTTAGGAAACTACCCGCCTGTATATGACTGAAAGATTGTTGAACGGGTGTAAAACCTAGCAAAACAAACAGTATGTATGATGTGTTCTACCACATTACTGTCTCTCATAAATCTGTTAGGGACATTTATTTTGTCTTGTTTGTCCATTTCTACTTGCCAAATCGCATATCGTCCGTGCTCCATAAGTCCATTATTCCTCCTGTCTGTCTGTTAACAATGTCTTCTTCCAACTACTATTCAGATACTACTGAGCAAATTTGAATAAAACAGGGTCATCACAATGATCCCTTACTATCATAGTTGGTCAAAAGTGAGAATGTGATCATTGGGTCACATGTAAATGCCTCAGTTACCTTAACATTGAAATATTTCTTCCAATAAATGTCAGGGTAGTGCCACATAAAAAATTGACACCTCATGGGTTTATCCATTCCAATTATATTGCCTTTGAGTACACTGCATCAAAAGTCTGTCCCATTAACAAGAACAGTGCAATTTGCTTCCTCACCAGTTCATGCATCTACATCAACTCGAACATTCATGTGACGGCGATATGGCTACATTTACACCAGGAACAGTACCCTTAAAACCAGGCAAGCCTTTCCTTTTAAAAGGAACCTTTATTTATACTAATGTTCAAAATATAGGTTGAGGGTACTCGTTAGAACCGCCTCAGTAAGGCGTTTCTAACGAGTACCTACAACCTATGTCTTGGAGCAGAAATAAGAAAAACAATGTCTACCCTCGTAAAACCAAGTTTTCTCCATACAAAGGGTGGGGGTCATTTTACGGACTTGTTCACGTGATGCTGAGCAAATTCATCTCCATTCACTAGGACATGACCCTCAATGTCCGGAAAATGTCCAGGTAGTAACATATAAGTCAGCTCTTTAGAAGGGAACTTTGAAAAGACTTCATCCTCATGCAGAAAGAAAATAATTTTGGAAGGAATGTTCCATGGGTGACCCTCTGACAAAGTTGCTCATAATAGTTTTGCTCCACTGAACATAAAAGCCATCAAACGAAACAATAAGACTTCTCATTACGATAACACACCCATGCGATATAGTGCATTTTTAACATCCCCAAAATGGCTTCTTTTCTGACGAAAATCCGTGATATTTTTCTTAACAATGATCAAAACATAGGTTGTGGGTGCTTGTTAGAACCGCCTTAATGAGGCGGTTCTAACGAGTACCCACAACCTATGTCTTTAAGCAGAATTATGAAAAATAATGTATAAACCCCCACCCCCTAACCCCAGTTTGCTCTATATGAAGTGGGGTTTAGAGGGTTCTTCATTTCACGGACTTGTTCACGTGATGTTGTACTAAATAGGTAGACTGATTTTGAAATAATTTCACAGGAATGTTCCTTTGGTCACTCTCAACCAAAATGGCTCAAACCATCCACTCCATCTTATATTACCTACCACTCTATCTGTACAATAAGGATTAGGTGAGCGTTCCAGGGCCATTATGCCCCTCTTGTTTAATCAAGGTTTCACTGGGTCGACGGACGTCTTTCAAACACTAGACAAAACATAGCAACCAACAAATTTATAAACTTGTGATCGAAGCCTCAGATAAAAACCAGTCTGTGTCCCGGAATATTGGTGTTAGAAAGCCATTTGCTAGAACGTATAGTGTTGAGTAAATTATTATCCCCACGTTTTTTCGAAGAAAAAGCGGGGATATTGTTATCGCCTCCGTCCGTCCGTCCGTCTGTCCGTCGGGCTATCTCCTCCTTAACCACTGGTCGGAATGTAATTAAATTTGGTACACAGCTTCCTTACATGATGAGGGCGTGCAACGTCACATTTATTTTTGGCCCCGCCCTCAGGGGCCTTGGGGAGGGGTCAAAAGGTCATATATCAATTAAATTCAATTTCAAAGTCAATTTTATAGAGTTTGAAACCAAACTTTGCATAAGTAATGATTAATGATATATGTAACACATATTGAACGAGATTTTGGCTGCGACCCCTGGGTCATGCCCAAGGGGTCGGACTGGCGGTGGGGGGGGGGGGGGTCAGGGGGTCAAAATTCAAATTTTACCGAATATAGCCATATGGAATATCAAATTGAAGGAGGTGATTAGTAAAATTTTGACCCTGGGGTCAGATTGGGGCCCTGGGGAAGGGGTCAAAGGGTCAAAATTTAAGTTTTTTTGGAACATAGTCATGTGGCATATCAAATTGAAGGGCATGATTAGTAGAATATAATACAGGTAATATTTTGACCCTGGGGTCGAATTAGGGCCCAGGGTGAGGGGTTTTTGGTACTAGGCCCCTTTGTAGAAAGCGTGGGGATTTGCGATGGCGCGTCATCGACAGTATTCTAATCTTGTTTGCTAGAGTCTATGTATGTAATTGTCTCCAGAATTATTCTCAATGACACAAGAAGGGACTCACAACATGTAGCATTCGATCCTCAATTTTGTTTATGACATTTCATTTGTCTGCTCCTCGCGTTACTACAATCATATAAAACCATGACTGTTTTAAAAATTAAAAAAGGTAATGAAATGAAATGGCCCAGTGTAAAAACTAACAGTTTTCTACCATCACCTTCTATTAGTACTTTCAGTACTTTGATTTATATTATTTTGCCTCGGCGAGGCAATTCATAATGTAACCTTGCATAAAACAGCCTCATGGGTTAGGTATTGTCAATATCAATCCGAATGCCAAAAATGATCGGAATATTCAGAGAGGTTTGAACATTATACTCTGTTAACATTTTTCTAAATATATATCGCATCGGCGAGGCCATTTATGAAGTGATCTTGCATACGACAGTGTCTTGGGTTAGTTATTGTCAATATCAAACCATAGGAATATTTGAAGAGGTTTAGACATTATACTCCGTTATCATTATATAAAAATAAATTGCCTCGACGAGTCCATTTATGAAATGATCTGGCATTAAGGCAATTTCTTTAGTTAGGTATTGCCAATATAGCACAGTGTACAGTCTTTTACCGGAAACCAACAACTGCCCTTTTTGAATCAGCGAAAGGGATAGAATCACCGTGGAACAGATTTCACGATCGGTCTCCTGGAAAAAATGTTGCCGAACCCGGCAGGTATCGAACTTGCGTCTGAGCTGATATTTTGCTTTCTTTATGGTCACATGCCTAGGACGCAGACAAGTCGCTTTAACAAAGTAACATTGTCCGCTCCCCCCCCCCACACACACACATACACACATTAACCTATACTCTGAGAATATCTCTAGCAGCCTTTTTAGGGGACAAGCAAAGCAGACCCAGATCAGACGCTTCAACACAAGTGGCGTCTCGTCTTTGTCTAAACTGCAAAATTAACTGCTTACAATATAATCCTTGCTCCTTAAAATTTGACGTGCACCTGTCCAAACTCATTGACTGGATGATTCCAACTGTCTTATTTTGGTATGACATTATCGACCCACACTGCGTACTTTTAACCCATTTTAAACGAATGGAATCCTCAACCTTATATCAATATGGAATGTGTTCATTTTAAAATCAGGGATGTCAGGTTGTGGCTTCCACAAAATATTTGGCAAAAATGGCTGAACCTTTTGTAAGTATGCAGTGTAGGCCATAATGAGACTCCGCGTTCTGTGGTATCTGATCTGGGTTTGTCCTGTCTGCCAGTTGCCAAGTTTGGGATTTTACGGTACAAAATGGGCTGTAAACTGGGTTATATGAACTGAACTATAAAACGATTAGACTGCTACACAGTTCATCTATTAAACATATTCATCTATTCCGTCGGTGAAGCAGTCTATAAGAAGATACCGCATGGCGTAATAATCTACTATGTTAACAAGGGGCTCTATTTTCTCGCTGGTGATTAGGTCATACGCAAAAGTAGTGCCGAAATCACTTCTCATTTCACTGGAGCTACGCTGCAATAGCTACGCTCCAAAAATAAATTTTGAAATAAATAATACACCAGAAAAGAAACCGGCCCCGATAGCTCAGCTGGTAGAGTGTCCGCTTCGGGGAACGGGAGGTCACGGGTTCGATCCCGGGCCGCGACATACCAAAGTCGTTAAAAATGGTACTAGCTGCTCCTCTCTTGGCACTCAGAATTACGGGGTAGAGCTAGGACTGGTCGACCCAGTGTCAGGATAATGTGACTGGGTGTGGTATCATGTAATGTGTCTGGGACATGATACTTCAGTGAGGCAGCACTATAAAAGTGAGCATTGAGCTCCCGGTCGAAACCAGACACCGTCGTGATATGACTGAAAAATTGTTGAAAGCGACGTTTAACCCGAATTCACACACACACACACACACACACACACACACACACACACACACACACACACACACACACACACACCAGAAAAGAAATTTTACAGCTGTTTTTTTTTTTTTTTTGTTATTGAGTTAAACTCTGGCTGTTTAATAGAGGGAATTTAGAATTGGTAAGTCGGCTTCTGGCTGGAGGCGAGAGATGGCTGCTGAGTAGAGGTAAAATATATGGTAAAATGCTATGGGAGTAATTATTGTCGCTGCTGAAGAGAGGTGGCTGCTTAACAGGGGTGACCATTAGTGGAGGTTTTTCCGTATAAAATAGCCCCCGCCCATAGGGGCTTGGAATATATGGGCTGCATGATGCATCCATCCGGCCCGCACACTAGTACTGGTAAACCGCTTAGAGGATCTAAGCCTGTCCAGGAACCGTTGTGCGAGGTGGACCGACCATGCTAATAAACCCTATTGGTTTCATTGGGCGACATGGCTTTAGATGTCATTTCATCTCAATGTCGGGTAAAAGTCCCACAAAACTGGAAGCAACGTCTCAAAAATTACTTTAATATTGTTGACGGGGACGTTAAACCTCAAATCAAACAAATTTCCATATAAAATGGAGTTTAGAGGGGTCTTCATTTCAGGGACTTGTTATGAGATGCGGCTGAGCCTTTTCTGGATTCACGAGCTAAGTTGGTGTTCTTTTCTCGGGAGCTTGGCCCAGTTCGTTAATTAACATATGGTTAAAAGCGCCCCCGCCAATCAGGGCTTGGAGAAATAGATTGGGCTGCATGGTGCTTCCGCGTAGAGCTGAAACTGACCGATAAACCGCTTAGGTCTAAGCCTGTCCGGGCCAAGTGATGCGAGTCGGACCGTCCCAAGTTATAAACCCAAGCTGTTTCTTTTCGCCGCAGGGCTTGAGATGTCATTTCACCTCGATTTCGGGTAAAAGTCGGACAAAATAGGGGCCAACGTTTCCAAAACGACCTAAACAGTGTTTACGGGGGACTTAAATATGTTCTATAAGCGGGACATCCTTGGAAGCAAGGGAAGAACAGAAAAGTATAGTGTTCATGACTTGCAAGACTTGGCCTCAACTCAAACAGTCAGACATAAACACATGCATGGCTAAAACTTTGATCACTGAATAAGGCAAATATACCCTGCAGGCACAAAACGTTGACTCAACGTTGAACAAACAACGTTTCAACGTTGTTTCAACGTTAGTTTAACGTTGAATGCATGCTGGGTACTTATATTTTTGCTAAACATTACGATTACACATCCGTGTGGTAAAGTACATTATTTCATAACTCAAAAAAGGCAATTTAATGATGAAAATTTGTGATAATTTTCTTATTTATACCCCAAACATAGGTTTTGGGTGCTCGTTAGAACCGCCTCTTGAGGCGGTTCTAACGAGTACCCAGAACCTTTGTCTTGGAGCAGAAATAAGGAAAATGTTGTTTACTCCCGTAAACCCCAGTTTTCTCCAAATAAAGTGGCGTTGGGGTGGGTGTTTATTTCACGGACTTGTTCACGTGATGAATGTGAATAGCTTTTCATAGGCAAATGCAAGCAAAAATACCATTCTACATGATTTGTGTGTTTGTGTTGAGGGTTTACGTTCCCGTTAACAGTATTTAGGTCATTTTAGACACGTTGCTTCCGATTTTGTGGGACTTTCCCCCCGATATTGAGATGGAATGACATCTCAAGCCATACCGCCCAAAGAAGCCGCATGGGTTGACACACATCATCATTCCTGGATAAGCATTATAAGCGCAAAATTTGGTCGGTTTCAGGTCTGCAGCCCCAATCTCCGATGGGCGGGGGCGCAAGTAGCAATTCTGTTTGATACCAGAACAAGTAATTTGTTTGTTTGATTTGATGTTTAACGTCCCCGTCATCACTATAAGGGTCATTTTGGAGACGTTGCTTCCAATTTTGTGGGACTTTTACCCGACATTGAGACGAAATGACCTCCCAAGCCCTGCCGCCCAACGGAACCAATATGGTTTATTAGCATGGACGGACCGACTCGCACTGGTATGCTTAGGCAGGCTTAGATCCTCTAAGCGGTTTACCAGTACTCGTGTGTGGGTCTGTTTTAGTTCTACGTGGAAGCATCATGCAGCCTATATAATTGTTTAAGTCCCAATGGGCGGAGGCCGAGTAACATTTTGACCGTAAGCTAACGGTGCGTTGAACAAATGAGCCCTGGTTTATATGCTCGTTTGAAGACAAAGGACATAAACCACATGATTGTCCTCATTACTCCGTATCTGTTGCTACAGCGAAACTTCGATTGCTCGAATCCTTGTGGCTCGTTTACCATGGCTATTTCGAACCCATTCTTGCGTTCCTAGGAATATGTATTATAACTACATATATTAAAATGTTTGGGGCTAATAATTATAATTTTCTTAGTAAATCCTGAAAATGTTTGTTGTGTGTACTCATTAGAATCGCCTCGTTGAGGCGATTCTAATGAGTACACACAAGACATCTTTCTTTTCAAACGAGAATCGGAAACAGATCTTTTTAGGCCGCCTGACCTATTGCTATGAGTACATCTCAGCGGCTCGAACTTCTGCCTCGACCATTTTTTTCACAGTTCCAAAAGTGTTCGAGCCATTGAAGTTCGACTGGGCCATTTTTTCATAGTCGAGCCATTGAAGTTCGACTGGATATTCTGTATTTTGTGGTCTTATCATTGAAGAACCCCAGCTTCTTCAGGCTGTCTGGTATACCCTGTGTGGCTGTGTGGTAAGTATTTTGTGTTAAAAGTAGGATAGTTTTCCTCATTTCTCAATATAAACCTATGTTTTGGGTACTCGCACGAACCGCCTTGGCGAGGGGGTTCTATTGAGTACCCACGACAAAGGTTTTTTTTATGGAAAATTGACAAAAACTGTTCTTCAATTATCACAAAATACTTACCTTATATGTTGCTATGCCTGAAAGTGAACCTCGTTCATGACACAAATGACACCTTCTCATCGACGTTTGCTTACTTCGCAACCCCGCAAAAAATTCTATCGTGCTGCCCTGAGAGTTCCGATCCATTCCTCCGATCCGATTTGACAGTTCCGATCCAATCCTCCAACAACCCCTGGTTTATGAGGCGAGTAGCTTATCCACTACACCACAGAGACTTAGAGAGAGAGAGCACTACACCACGGAGAAAGAGAGAGAGAGAGAGAGAGAGAGAGAGAGAGAGAGAGAGAGAGAGAGAGAGAGAGAGAGAGAGAGAGAGAGAGAGAGAGAGAGAGAGAGAATCCACTACACTGCGGAGGCTGAGAGAGAGAAAGAATCCACTACACTCCGGGGGCTGAAAGAGGGAGAAAGAATCCACTACACTCCGGAAGCAGAGAGAGAGAGAAAGAATCCACTACACTGCGGAAGCAGAGAGAGAGAGAAAGAATCCACTACACTGCGGAAGCAGAGAGAGAGAGAGAGAGAATCCACTACACTGCGGAAGCAGAGAGAGAGAGAGAGAATCCACTACACTGCGGAAGCAGAGAGAGAGAGAGAGAGAATCCACTACACTGCGGAAGCAGAGAGAGAGAGAGAGAATCCACTACACTGCGGAAGCAGAGAGAGAGAGAATCCACTACACTGCGGAAGCAGAGAGAGAGAGAGAGAATCCACTACACTGCGGAAGCAGAGAGAGAGAGAATCCACTACACTGCGGAAGCAGAGAGAGAGAGAATCCACTACACTGCGGAAGCAGAGAGAGAGAGAGAGAGAGAGAGAGAGAGAGAGAGAGAGAGAGAGAAAATTAAAATGAAATGAAGAAATAGATTACTTTTTTACCTGCCAAACTATCCATCTGTGTATCCTTTAATCCTTTATTTGCTGCTTTCCACGAAGACCTACCGGTTCCATCGTAACGATGTCCGTTTTTGTATTGTACCCGACACCTGTCAGATAAAACCGGTGGTCCCCGGGCTACCTCACCCACCCCTTAGCACTAACGTGTTTGCGGGGTTGCTGTGGATGAGACCCTAGAACCGGTACAGATTCCCAGAACACGAACATCCTGAGAGGTTGCGAAGTAAGCAAATTATCTCAGAGAGAGGGGTTATTTCTGCCATGCCAAGATCCACTTCCAGTCAGCCATGGTTACCAGTTCTACAGGCGCAGGTCGAACCCTACTGCCCTGTATACAGCGCGCCACAGCCTTCCGAAAGTGGGGGTGTTTCTCTCCGAAGATTACGCAATATACCTGTGTCTACCTGGACACGTCACGAGTTATGACAACAGTTGCTATCTTTAGAATAAACAACCTAACATTATACAGTCCGTCTAGCTAAGGTTTACAATTTGCTTCGTCTCGCGAGAATGTTAATGCATGCGCATATGGACTAAGCATACTTTTCTAATTTTTGTTGTAAGCTCAGATTATAGTAATGGTGCCCGTTTCAACCGACTCAAAATCATGGTTAAAATGAGCAATTAACAGTCTCTGAAACACAGAAAAAAATATTGCAAGTTCCATTCAAATGTTATTGTTCTAGCGGATAATGAATGTTAGTATACCACACGTGACTCTCCCATTGAAACACCCATAGTACTGGGGGTGATACATTTTGCTATCACCCTGCGATAATTTCGACCATCAGATGCGCGGAAATGTGTGCGCATAGGGTTCGTTTCTTCAGGAAAGCTAGAGAAAAAGGGTATAGACCAAAAATTGTAACATGGTATAATTTATAGACGTTCGAGCATCAGGGTCCAGTTGTTTAAAGCTTCGCATCTCGGGAACAAGACCCCCCCATAACCCCACTTTATATAGACAAAACTGGGGTTTACGGGGGTAAACACAATTTTTCTTATTTCTGCTCCAAGACATAGGTTGTGGGTACTCGTTAGAACCGCCTCAATGAGGCGGTTCTAACGAGCACACACAACCTATGTTTGAAGTATAAATAAGAAAAATATCGCGGATTTTCCCTGAGAAAGGAGCCATTTTGGAGATGTGAAAAATGCACAAAGTCGCACGGGTGTGTTACATGTATGGTAATGGTAAGCTTAACGAGCTCGTTAGTGGTCGATTTAATAACTGTTCTAGCAAAGACAAAAACTAAAATTTTGTTATTTTTGCTGAAAAATGTCAGCAGCGTTTGCTGCTCACATTTTTTTCAGCAAAAATGTAAGTATATTTGCCATATTAAATGATAAAGAATTTAACGATACGTTAACTAACGACGTCGGTAGTTTTGAACAAATAGGCCCTGAATGTTTGTTTCAACAGCTAACGTCGCTTATGTAGAAAGCCGACATTATCCAATAATTTTGAACGTCATGACGACAAAAGTCGCATGTGAGCTGTCCTGTATTTTTTCATTTGAATCCCTGACATTGATTATTAGATAATATATATATTACATTCCTGAGAGGGTGATAGTGAGAAATGTCACCCCTTGGAATATGAATATTAACCTCGGCTGCGCATCGGCTGGTATTCATATTCCTCATAATGTAATATTTATATAAAATGGCCACACGGTTACTGGTTCAGTGTCAAGCACAGGCTATCATGATTTCTGCTGATTTTCTTTTTAACTTCTTCAGCAATACAATCAGTATATGATAAACAGAATCCTAAATTCGTGATCATTTCATATGAACTTAAAGAAACTCGCCGTTGGCTTGCTCCATATATTTCGTATGAAATGACCACTCATGTAAGATCATGTGTGTATAATATTCACAGGTATACTGGTATAATTAATCTTATTCCACATCACGAAAACGCGCCTATATAATTTTGACCCCATTGATCCCCACTTTTATATAGTAAGACTGGGGTTACAGGGGCCCGGTAAACTTAATTTTTCTCATTTCTGCTCTAAAATATAGATTGTGGGTACTCGTTAGAATCGCCTCGAGGCGGTTCTAACGTGTACCCACAATCTATATTTAAAGCAGAAATAAGAAAAATATCACAATTTTTCAGCTTAAAATTTACATTGTATTTGTATAATTATTGCAACGTATTATTGACTTATGACGATAAAATTGCCAAAAGAAAACGAATATGAAACTCTGAATTGGAGTATGACAGACGTCTATATAGCAAGAACCAGGCGTTCTTTACTTGTATTATTATTTCGATATAATGAAGATTGTGGGGCATGCTGAACTGCAAACTCGAACCATGAACATATAAATCGAGTCATTAAGGGTTAATAATAGTTGTGTTTTGTTTGAATTGAGGTTTAATTTCCCTGCCAACACCATTAAGGTCATTTTGGAGACGCTGCTTCTTATTTTTGGGACTTTTACCCGACATTGAGATGAAATGACATCTCAAGCCCTACCCCATCCCCAAACAAACCACTAGGCTTTATATGCAGTAACGGTCCGGCTCGCACCACTTTCCCTGGACAGGCTTAGACCTTCTAAGCGGTTTACCAGTACATATATGCGGTCGGTTTCAGCTCTGCGTGGAAGCACGATGTAGCCCAATATATTTCACAAGTCCAAATTGGCGGAGGCCCGGTTAATAATAGTATTAGTTCAGGAGGCATAACTGGCATGTTTAGGGATATCTTTTTGAATTTCTATGAAATAAAATATGCTGTGTGTGCTCATTAGAATCGCCTCACCGAGGCGATTCTAATGAGTACGTACAACAAATTGTTTGAAGATGAATTATCCAAAATAATCTGATATCTGGAGTATTGTTTGATTTGAGGCTTAACGTCCCCGCCAACACTATTTAGGTAATTTTGGAGACGTTGCTTCCAATTTTGTGGGACTTTTACCCGACATTGAGATGAAATGACACCTCAGTCCCTGCCGCCCAATGAAACCAATAGGGTTTATAATCATGGACGGGCCGACTCGCAGTAGTTTTCCTGGGCAGGCTTAGACCTTCTAAGCGGATTACCAGTACTAATGTCGGTATCAGCTCTGCGTGGAAGCATCGTGCAACCCAATCTATTTCTCGATGCCCCGATGGGCGGGGCGGTGATATCTGGAGTAATGTTTCTTTTCTAGGGACCCAGGAACGAGTTCGAATTAGACATGGTTAAGAAGCCTGCATCGATATTCGAGTCACCCCAGGTTCACTGTATGTTTGCAAATGTCACACTTCGTTCTTATACCCGATTCACATTATCAATGAAACATAAACCGAAAGCATACATCGGACTGATAATACAATATATTTCGCTGACATGTCGAAAAATCTTGTGACACGTAATTGTGCAATAAAATATGGTACGATCAATTATATCAAAATACCCTAGAGAGAGAGAGAGAGAGAGGGGTTTTGTTTGTGTTGAGTTTAACGGCCCAGTTAACACTATTTAGGTCCTTCCGCTGATTAAAGAAGGGCAGTTGTCAGTTTCTGGCGGCAGAATGTGCACTGTACTGGTTAACCACTAACGTATAAGCCTGCCCAGTCAAAGTATGGATAGGTAAACTGACCGGCTCAAAAATGACATGAAATAGTGTTGACTGGGCCGTTAAACTCCAATACAAACAAGTAGGTCATTTTTGAGCCGGTAAGTTTTCCTATCCATTCTTTCCTGGGCAGGCTTATACGTAAACGTGCACATTCTGGCAATATTCTGAAGAGAATATTTCAAGATCAATCTCCACGAAAGAATGTTGCCGACCGCGGCAGAGAGAGAGAGAGAGAGAGAGAGAGAGAGAGAGTTTGTTTGTATTGGGGTTTAACGGCCCAGTCAACACTATGTCATTTTCAGCCGGTCAGTTTATCTATCCACACTTTACCTGGGCAGGCTTATACGTAAGCGGTTAACCAGTACAGGGCACATTCTTTCGCCAGAAAGGGAGAGAATGACCGTAGCTACCGAGGCCAGCAGAGAGAGAGAGAGAGAGAGAGAGAGAGAGAGAGAGAGAGAGAGAGAGAGAGAGAGAGAGAGAGAGAGTTTATGATAATTCATCTGGAATATGTGCGTACGCATTAGATTAGGCGATATTTATCAAGCCTTCATTTTGTAAAGGCCTAAAGCATGTCTATTATGCCTCCTGGTAATCCTCAGTTGCTCAAACTACCCCTATCTCTAGCCGGCCTCAGTAGCTTAGACAGATTCGCGTCTGACTGGTGATCAGGAGGACGCGGGTTCGATACCTCCCGGGGTCGGTAACATTCTTTCGTGGAGATTGATCATGAAATCTTCTCTCACTTCCGCTGTCTCAGGAAGGGCAGCGAAAGAATGTGTTCTGTACTGGTTAACCGCTTACGTATAAGCCTGGAATAGGTAAATTGACCGGCTCCAAAATGACCTAAATTGTGTTGACTGGGCCATAAAGCTCCAATACAGACAAACAAACAGAACCCCTATCTCTAATCAAAGCACTGAGGGTAGTGCATGGTGGATCGATTGTCGGTTTCGTTTAAAGTTTAAACTCTATTCTATTTTTTACGCAAACAGTGTAGACCCTGATCAGACATCGCATTGTGCGGCGTCTGATCTAAGCCTACACTGTGCCAAATTCCAGTCCAGATTCTATGGATAACCCGGACCACACGGCAGCTATTTTCTATAAATAATCGTTATTCCGACAAGTCACTGATAGTCACGTGGACTTGAACACTGAAAAGCTTTTATGCTTAGTAATTTTGGGTCGACTGACAAATTTGTCGAGAGCCCAAATGTGTTAGAGCTATTGAAGTTCCACTGTAGCTTGTTTGATGGCGATGTAGGTTGATGTTGTGTTTTTGATGGTTTTGTTTCTTTGGATCGAGGTTTAACATCCCCATCAACACAATTTGGGTCAACTTGGAGATGTTGCTTCTACATGTAATTTTGTGTGATTCTGGTGAAATGACACCTCAAGCCCTGCCACCGAATGAAACCAAAAGGGTTTATATGCATGGACTCCCATCACTTTGCCTGGGCAGGCTTAAGACCTTCTAGGCGGTTTACTAGTACTCGTGTTCGGTCGGTTTCAGCTCTGCTTCGAAGCACCATGCCGTACAATCGGCCCCCGCCCATCGGGGCTTGAAGAAATAGATGGGTTGCATGATGCTTCCTCGCAGAGCTGAAACCGGCCGCACACTAGTACTGCATGGTAAACCGCTTAGGGGATCTAAGCCTGCCCAGGCAAAGCCGATCGCGTCGGACCATCCAGGCTTATAAATCCTATTGGTTTCATCGGGCAACAGGGCTTGAGATGTCATTTCATCTCAGTGTCGGGTAAAAGTCCCACAAAATTGGAAGCAACGTCTCCAAAAGGACCCATACAGTGTTGATGGGGTCGTTAAACCTCAAATAAAAAAAAACAAACCATGCAGTCCAATGGATGGCTATTTCTCCTAGCCATGATGTGTGGGGGCCTGCGTTTTTTTTTTTTTTTTGTTTTTTTGTTTTTTTTTTTTGGTTACCATACAGGAGGTCAAGGGATGGATCCGCATTACTTTTTTGATCGTGAAATATCTTCGACGTTCATTCTCCCAATTCACTGACTCAGGAAGTTACTGGCGACGTACACTAGAATTGTTTGCCGCTTAGATGGACTAAGGTTATCTCATCCACCCGACATGACCGCGAAAGCGTTGACCGGACCGTTCACGCTCTGATCGCCGGTTTTTGTTTTTCAGCAGTCATTTTGAAATATTTTTATTATTTTTTCTTAGAAAACAGGATTTTATATTTTATGCATTTTGTCTCCTATGGAGACAATTTGCATGAAATGCCATAGCCTGTTTTCAGGAAAAATTAAAAAGAAAAGAAAAATATCATCAATTTGTTGTCTGCTGAATTAGCCTTAAGAGTGGTCATGGTTAAGAAGCAAAATAGCAAAACCATCACGAAAACGCGACTATATCATTTTGACCCCCTTGAACCCCACCTTTGTATTGTAAAACTGGGGGTTATAGGGGTAAACCTTTTTTTCTTTTTCTGCTCTAAAATATAGATTTTGAGTACTCGTTAGGACCGCCTCGATGAGGTGGTTCTAACGAGCACCCACAGTCTATATTTTGAACAGAAATTAGAAAAATATCACAATTTTTCATCTTAAAAATTTCTTTTTCATAGCGGTAAAGTTTACAATGCATTTGTATAGGCGTGTTTTCGTAATGCAAAACATACACCACTGGCAATCTTTTTCAGGTACCCCGATGTCTCATGGATCCCAAGACGATACAACAATATATATTTATAATTCCAACGCACTTGCGTATGTTTTGTTTGTTTGTATTCGAGTTTAACGGCCCGGTCAACACCATTTAGGTCATTTTTAGCCGGTCCACACTTTTTGGGGCAGGCTTATACGTAAGCGGTTAACCAGCACAGTGCACATTCTTTCGCCAGAAACTGACAACTAACTGTCGAACCCGCGTCCTCCTGATCGCCTGCACTTGCGTGTATAATTGGATAAAGTTAAAAAATTGCGTCAGTATATATGTTCTGCGATATGACACTTTAACTGACGCTGACGCGTCGCCGCAAAATTTCCGATCCTAAAACCGCCGATATACCTCCCCTAATACATCGACCCCCGGCCCCCGCCCATAAGGGCTTGAAGAAATATATGGGCTGCATGATGCTTCCACGCAGAGCTGAATCCGGCCCGCACACTAGTACTGGTAAACCGCTTAGAGGATCTAAGCCTGTCCAGGAACCGCGGTGCGAGGCGGACCGTCCATGCTAATAAACCCTATTGGTTTCATTGGGCGACAGGGCTTGAGATGTCATCACAATGTCGGGTAAAAGTCCCACAAAAGTGGAAGCAACGTCTCCAAAATGACCTTTACAGTGTCGACGGGGACGTTAAACCTCACATCAATCAATCAATCAAACAATCAATCAATCAATCAATCAATACATCAATACATCAATACATCGACCCAAAAGTGGGTTATAATTTATGTCGAAGTTCACTACATGTGTCTCTGCCTGCGCAGACAGAAAATTGTCCTGAAAAGAGATTTAGGCTGTTTCGTTTAATCCTTAAATTCCCGTATTTTATGCAAACAGCGTAAACACTGATCAGATGCCGCATTCTTTGGTGCCTGATCTAGGTCTACAATGTTCGCCAATGTCACAGCACATGCGCCGAGTCATTGATTTTGTTACAATAAATTTCTTTATACAGCACTCTGACGTCACCACGACAAGAATAACGCGGCTATAAAATAAATAACGACAACAGTACCTGGATTCGGACAAAGTTGTGACATTCACGTGGACATCAATACCATAGAGCTATTTTGCTTAGTAACTTTTGGTCGATTGACAAACAATCGACCCCAAAAAGTATATGCACTCAGAGCTGAGACCTTAACAAAGAAGTCTCGACCCCAGCATGGATTCCCAGGCTTTCAACTCAATTCTTTGGCCATGTACAGTGAAATTCCGCTATTAAGACCACCTAGAATTAGGACTAATTCTGCTATAAAAAGCTTATTTTGAAGGGTACACTTAAGTTTACTTCGTGCTTCCAGCACACAAAGTCCTCTGGTCTAGGACCACCTTTGGGACTGTTCAAAAGTGGTCTTACAGACCACTTTTGAACAGTCCCAAAGGTGGTCTTAATAAAGGAATTTTACTGTACTTGTTCTTGTATTGCACTTGAAAAAAAAACAGATTTTGAACCCCCTGGCATTTTGTTTGTTTAAGTTGAGGTTTTTACGTCCCCGTCAACACTATTTAGGTCATTTTGGAGACGTTGCTTCCAATTTTGTGGGACTTTTACCTGACATTGAGATGAAATGACATTTCAAGCCCTAGCCCACCCATAGAAACCGCTAGGGTTTAAAGAGCGGTCCGACTCGCATCACTTTTCCTGGACAGGCTTAGACCTAAGGGGTTTACAAGTATTCAAGTTCGGTCGGCTTCAGCTCTGCATGGAAGCGCCGTGCAGCCCATCTATTTCTCCAAGCCCCGCATGGCCAACTTTCGAGAACTGAATCACTCTATAACCTGGACGACCGATACACAAAAAATGTATTTATTTAGATAGGAGATTACTTTTCAATAATATATTTCAAACTTATTGTTACATATAGAAACTTTTTTCAGTCGGCCGTCAGTCCAGTCCTGTCTTTAATGACTTATGGTTAATTGTATCGATTCCTGATCATTGCCTTCACCTCTATTTTTCAGGCTATTTATTTATTTAACCTATCCCCCGCCCCTCGAAAAAGGTATGATAGGTACCCCGGTGAGGTGATTCTAACGACTACCTTTGAGGAGCAATGTGAAAAATGTCAGATTTTCTCTCTGTGCTAAAATTGCTTGAATGTGCGTGATTGCATAATGAGGATCCTCTTATCAGACTACCCATCATGAAATAATAGACTGTCACGGATATTATTAATTAATTAGATTAAGATTCGTTAATTCCCCTGATTTCCCTTTGTTTGCCAGTATTAAAATAGTTGGAGATAATGGGCGGGGAACCCCCTCGCATACACAGTCTAACTAGCTGACTCGAGGGCCGGGACAGAAGTCTGTCCCCCCATCCGCCATTGAGACATATTGTCGGCCCTGCAAACATTAATACCTGATACCATGGCATAAAAATGTTCAAATCACAATGATAAATAGTTGGAGAAGCAAACAAAAAATCATTTTTGTGTTGTTTTACTTTTTTTTTTTTTTTTTACACAAAGAGTGCGCTACATCTAGTGCAAGGGAAGCAACTCAAAGAACTATTTCATGTGAACCTACGCCATAGTTGTCTCTCTTCGAAACAACAACAACAAGCTTTGATTATCTTAGAAAGATTTTTACGGAAAAAAAGAATATAACACGGTTGATTTTATATGGGCCGCGCGCGTGCGTGCGTGTGTGTGTGTGTTTCAAACTAATCTCATAACTGGTAGGTTTTACAAGTTTGAAATGTGGTGATTAATTTGTAAAAAAAAAGTATTAGAATTATAATATATACTCGTATAATATTAGCTCTTCTACATGCAAAAGCGACTTTTTAATGTAGGCATAGCTTCTATTTTATATAGATATACAAATGCTGTTTGCACACTGAAACAAGGCTAGTGATGGATAGTCTAAAATACTAATTTGATGTGTCCGCTTAACGTCACCTCAATCCAGCTAAGTACTGTACGGCGAAGTTAAGCCATTGGGACACCCGAAAATAAAACAGCTCCCCAAGAATGGAAATCTACTCCTGACTTGTATACTTGATTTGGTACTCTGAATTTAGTATTAAGAAGTTAGCGGAATATATCTTTGGATGTCTTAGTGGTGATTTTTTCCGAATAATTACCAAAACTCCTTATGCTTAATTTATAGACCAATATTGCTTAGAAATAATATGCGTTGCTCCACATCACAGTCTAGCTATACGTAAAGTTTCAGCTTCATTCAGATGTAAAATGTAGAAACAAAATATGTTTAGAAAAATCGGTGAAAGGGGAATGACTCTGGTAATATTCGGCGGACTGTCACCTCAAAATAATATGCACTATTCAACATCATGGTCTTACTATATGTAAAGTTTCAGCTTCATCAGATGTAAAATGTAGGAGAAGTTTTCCGAAAACGGAATGTTTCGAAAAATCTGTGAAAGGGTATAGATCTGGTAATATTTGGTGGACCGTAACCTCAAAATAATATGCACTGTTCCTTATCATGGTCTTACTGTATGTTAAGTTTCAGTATCATTGGATGTAAAATGTAGGAGGAGTCATCCGGAAACAAAATGTTGACAACATTTTTCAAAGGGGTATAACTCTATTATTATTCGGTGGAAGGTTAACTCGAAACAATATGCACTGCGCCACATCATGGTCTTACTATATATGAAGTTTCAGCTTAATCGGATGTAAAATGTAGGAGGAGTCATCCAGAAACGAAAAGTTACCCCCCCCCCCCAAAAAAAAAAAAAAAATCAAACGGGCATAACTCTGTTGTTATTTGGTGGACCGCAACCTCGAAACAATATGCGCTGCCCAACATGGTAGTCTAACTATATATGAGGTGTTTCAGCTTGATCGGATGTAAACTGTAGGAGGAGTTATCCGGAAACGAAAGTTTACAAAAAAAAAACAAAGGGGCATAACGCTATTAATATTTGGTGGATCGTAACCTCGAAACAATACGCGCTGCCCCACATCATGGTCTAACTATGTAGTATGAAGATGAAGTTTCAGCTTGATCGCATATAAACGGAAGGTGGAGTTGTTCGGAAACGAAAAGTTTACAGACGGACGGACGGACGGACGCCGGGGGGGGGGGGTATAACATAATACGTCCCGCTTTTCAAACGGGCGAATAAAAACAGCCTAACTTATTTCTGGGTGAGAGCGATCTCTTCTTTTTCGATGTAAGTGTCCTCTAGAATGATACACTTGGACCAACGCTGTTCCAGTGCCATCAGCCCAGAACTGAAGAAGCCAGGGTCATTTTCTCCCACCCACTCCTCTCTGCCTCGTCGGACCGGAAATGACGTCCACGGATATCCTTTTTCAAGTTTGGGAATAGGAAATAGTCTTTAGGAGCTAAGTTCGGAGAATAGACAGGGTGCGGTATTAGCTCGTACCCATTCCGCTCAACAACATTCATTAAAATTTTTCAAATGTAGACTCTTGCATTGTCCTGCTGGAGCAGAATCCCTTTGGAGAGTTTACCTCAAATGTTTTTCACAGATCGCAGTTCCCAGTTGGTCAAGCAAATAATACGCACCTGTTATTGTACTTTTCTTTGCTAGAAAATGCAACATAATATCGCCTTGTGTCAGCTGAAGATTGCATTTTGAACTTCTTTGACCTAGGAGACCCGGGCCCTACTCACTGACGACTTTGAGTTTTATTCTCTGGCTCATAATAATGGACCCAGGTCTCATCTACAGTCACCAGACGTGAAATAAAATCATTTTCCTTGGACCTAAACCGCTTCAACAATGCGCTGCATACTGATGCTTTGGTTGCCGTTTGCTCGCCGCTAAGGGATTTTGGAATCCAACTGGCTGTTACGAGGGCTGATAGATGTGTTGTAAGCCTCGTATTAAAGGAGGTACGCAGGGATGTTCATTTTTAAGTCCTAATATTCTCAGTTTATATCGATGAGGTAGCACTCTAAAGTAAACAAGACAAGCAGCTTTTGCAAAATGGACAAAAACGGTGAAAGAGCAGTGATTCAATATTTCCATAAAAAGGTTAAACACGTAAGGATATCCATAATGATATAGTAGCAACACTAGGGAAAGATGCCCCCTTCACATGCTACAGTGAAAAGGTAGGTGGCGGAATTTAAGCGCGGCAGGCAGAGCCTTGAGGATGACCCCATCCTGTAAGGCCTGTCAGTGTTGCAACCCTAGAAATGGCCAATAAAGTCCATGATATTGCTTTGACTGACAGACGAGTCACAGAAAGATATGTAGCCAATACAGTTGGCATTTCACAGAAAAGAGCACTTTCCATTCTGACAGAGGATCTTGCAATGAGAAAGCTTTCGGTCCGATGGGTAACAAGACTTCTGACAGTTGATCAGAAGCACACCAGGTGCAGATTATCGCGTGCTAATCTTAACCTTTTTTAGGAAGATCCTGCCAAGTTTCTTCGGATATATGTCACTACGGCTGAAACATGGGTCCATCATTTTACCCCAGAGGCCAACCAACAATCGAAACAATTGCAGCACCCTGGCTCATCCCGCCAAAGAGGGCAAAGACTGTTCCATCAGCTGGGAAGGTTATGACCTCGGTTTTCTGGGATGCAGATGGTATTCTGCTAATAGATTATCTCCAAAAGGGACAAACAATCAATGACACATACTATGCTCCACTTAAATATTAAACTTAAGCGTCGCGGAAAGCTCACTAAAGATGTGTTGTTCTATCAGTATGCTCCTGTCCACAAGTCTGTCACTGCTATGACTGACATTCAACATTGTGGTCTTAAATTGATTGAGCATCTGCCTTATTCACCTGATCTCGCTCCATCAGACTTTCATTTATTTCCAAAACTGAAAACGGCTATTTCAGGCACCCACTTTCAGTCCGATGATGACGTCATATATGCAGTGGGTTACTTTCTGAACAGCCAAGAAAATGAGCTCTGTAAATGTGGCATTGAGACCCTTATTAAACACTGCTGGCAAAAGTTTGTAGATACTGAAGCGTATTATGTTTAAAATAATGCAATAAGTCCAACAATATAAAAATCCTCCAATATGAGACTCACAACACATCAATCAGCCCTCGAAGCTTGCGCATACCCAAGCGATCGAGTACAATTGTTGAAACGCTACCATTTGAAAAATATAATGCATTTGCTATTTCTTCCACCTTAATTCGCCTATCAGAGTACACCAGAAAGATGCTCCCTTCACATGCTACTTTGTTACACATTTCTTCATCGGTGTCCAGACCTGGTTTCGTCTTCTAAAGACGTCTACCGCGTTTGAATTCTCCAACCCAGAATTGAACTTGTGCATACAATGGTGCAGAAGACCCACACACATTGGTCAACTCACAATGTATTTCCTGACCTGTTTTTTTTTTTTTTTTTTTCAAATACAAGTACCGAATTAAAACAAGGTACCCAACTTTTGACAAAAAGCTTGCTTTTGCATCGCTAGCCATGTTTGACTTTCATTATCTTATGAGTGAATGACACGCTAAGGGTGAAGTGTTGGCCTCATGCCTAAAACATGTATTGAAACAAGTCATAAAAGTCTTGGTTGTCTCGGTCAATGGAAAATGGGTTAGGCTGGTTACTTATTGACTTGCCCTCGAACTAGAACTAACATAATCGGATCAAATAGATCCACAATACGTCCTCGTATTTGGGTGGTATAGTAGTCGCAGACGTACTACCTCTCTTGTAATCTCGTGCATGTGAGTGATTGATTGTGTTTGTGAGGTGAGTGAGTGAGCGCTTTATGTCTCACCAACTGTAAGGTTATACGCAGATAAGGACCTCACTCATAAAAAAGACGAGGAAATCCAAGATCGAATGTACAGTGATTTTATATCCATTTTTATCCGACTGGAGCTACGGGTTTCTCCGTGTTTGTCTGCACGATGTTTGATCAAGTCCTTAATGACTATATAAACTACATACATGTATAATAATGACATCTGAAAACAATATTGTATCTGGGGTTAAGTGTGGGGCGGTTTTTGTGGGAGTCTTCCCTGTTCTTGGCCATAGCTCAGAATATATTTATTGCGCTGCGTACCAACGCAGCGCCATTTGTAATGAGTTTGAGACACGGACTATATAATCATGAAACTTGACTTTTCAATGATGTAAGCGAATTGTCAGTTACAGGAGTTCGCGTTATTGATAAAATTAAAACACTTTTTTAACATTTTTAATTTGCTACTACATTCAATTATTCAATTAAAATCTGAATTTTTGCCATTCGAATTCTATTTTTGATACATTCTGGATTTTTAATAACGAACTATGTTTTTTGTTTTAATCATCGAAAGGGTATTCGGTTTTGATTATTATTTTATTTTCAGCCAGTACAGTCCTGAATATACTCCTGATATTTAATTGTTGAATTATCCCAAAATTAAAATTCATTGTTTGAAATGGATAACAGAAGTCTCTGTGTGTTTAAAATAGATGACAGTGCTTCAACACAGAATGGTACAATCTACGGTTTAATCGTATCCCTTTCGATTCCAATGATTGTTTACTGCGCAATATTTAAGCCTGTTACTACAGCAAAGGCTAACCCTTTCAACCCTGAAGCCCGGCACAGATACTAATGCAAACATGTAGATCCTGATGAGATGGCGCATAATGAGCCACCTTATAGGGTTATATAACTTGTTATCCTGATGACTTTTAAGCTAGATACTATATAAAGTAGAATGGATGTGCCCAAAGTCAGTGATGGTAGAGCCCACGCCGATAACTCAGGGGTTGAACGGTAAATAAATCAAAGCACTGACAGCACTGATAGGTCGAGTATCTCTTAGTGTAGATTGAAAAAAAAAATGCCCCTGAAGGGGAACTTGAACTGTTTCGTTTAACCCTTTACCCTAAGCAAACAGTGTAGACCCTGAACAGACACCGCTTTCTGTTATGGGTATACACTGTTTGCAAAACCCAACACATGATTGCAGTCCAGATTCTACAGATAATTCTCTAAGATGTAAATAGCGCTGCTTTTTTTTTTTTTTTTTTTTTTTTTGATTTGAGGTTCAACGTCCCCGTCAACAACGTAAAGGTCATTTTGGAGACGTTGCTTCCAATTTTGTGGGATGTGTACCCGACACTGAGATGAAATAACATCTCAAGCAATGTCGACCAATGAAACCAATAGGGTTTATAACCATGGACTGTCCGACTTGCACTGCTTTACATGGGCAGGCTTAGTTCCTCTAAGTGGTTTACCAGTCCTCGTGTGGGGTCGGATTTCAGCTCTGCGTGGTAGTATCATGCAGCCCATCTATTTCTTCAAGCCCCGATGGACGGGGGCCGCCCGACATTGAGATGAAAAGACAACGCACGCCCTGCCGCCCAATTAAACCAATAGGGTTTATAAGCATGGATGGGCCGACTCGCACCGCCTTGCCTGGGCAGGCTTATATCCTCTTAGCGGTTTACCAGTACTCGTGTGCGGGTCGGTTTCAGCTCTGCGTGGAAGCATCTGGCCGCCCATCTATGTCTTCAAGCCCCGATGGGCGGGGGCGTTTTTTTTATTTTTTATTTTTTGTAAATGATCCCTACCTTGATTTCCTAAAAAACACGCCTATATAATTTTGAGCCCCTTAAACCCCACTTTTATATAGTGAAACTGGAGTTAACGGTGACGCCCATTATTTTTTCTTATTTCTGATTAAAACTAGAACTGTCAGAGGATCTGACTATAGCCCCGCTATAGCCCTGTCAGAGGAGAAAGACTCATGAATTAAAGGTAAAGACTTGTGAGAGGGATAAATCCCTAACAAGGTACCTACGCCTTATAGACTTTTCGCGTTATTAGATATGAAAAACAGTCTAAGTTAAAAAATAGGTTTTGGATAATGAAAAAAGCACATGCACATCTTCAGACCTATATGAAAACACCTGTTAAATTTCAAAAGGATTGACTAGAACTGTACGAGGAGTTGCGATCACAAGGTAGCAACTCCCTATACATTTTAACATTAGTAGATCTCAAAAATTGTCTTAGTTAAAAAAAGGTGAAATAAGTGAAAAAAAAAATTATTTAAGGATAATGAAAAAAAGAATATGCACATCTTCAGACCTATATGAAAACACCTGTAAATTTCAAAAGGATTGACCTAGAACTGTAAGAGGAGTTGTAAGCCCCCGCCCATAGGGGCTTGAAGAAATATATGGGCTGCATGATGCTTCCACGCAGAGCTGAATCCGGCCCGCACACTAGTACTGGTAAACCGCTTAGAGGATCTAAGCCTGTCCAGGAACCGCGGTGCGAGGCGGACCGTCCATGCTAATAAACCCTATTGGTTTCATTGGGCGACAGGGCTTGAGATGTCATTTCATCTCAATGTCGGGTAAAAGTCCCACAAAATTGGAAGCAACGTCTCCAAAATGACCTTTACAGTGTTGACGGGGACGTTAAACCTCAAATCAAACAAACAAACATAAGAGGAGTTGTGGTCACAAGGTAGCTACTCCCTATACATTTTAACATAAGTAGATCTCAAAAATTGTTTAAGTTAAAAAAGGTGAAATAAGTGAAAAAAATTATTTAAGGATAATGAAAAAAGAATATGCACATCTTCAGACCTTTATGAAAACACCTGTAAAGTTTCAAAAGGATTGACCTAGAACTGTAAGAGGAGTTGCGGTAACAAGGTAGCTACTCCCTATACATTTTAACATTAGTAGATCTCAAAAATTGTCTAAGTTAAAAAAGGTGAAATAAGTGAAAAAATTATTTAAGAATAATGAAAAAAGAATATGCATATCTTCAGACCTATATGAAAACACTTGTAAAGTTTCAAAAGGATTGACCCAGAACTGTAAGAGGAGTTGCGGTAACAAGGTAGCTACTCCCTATACATTTTAACATTAGTAGAGCTCAAAAATAGTCTAAGCTAAAAAAGGTGAAATAAGTGAAAATAATTATTTAAGGATAATGAAAAACGAATATGCACATCTTCAGACCTATATGAAAACACCTGTAAAATTTCAAAAGGATTGACCTAGAACTGTAAGAGGAGTTGCGGTAACAAGGTACCCACTATCAAATATTACAGACAGACAGACAGACAGACGGAATTCCGGACAAATTACAGACAGACAGACGGAATTCCGGACAAGCCAAATCCAATATAGCCCCCACTTTTTCAAAGCGGGGCTATAAATAGCTTGTAGATGCCTGAGATGCCTGTTAGAACCGCCTCGCAGAGGCGGTTCTAACGAGTAAACATAATCTATATTTTGAACAGAAATATGATAAATATCAGATTTTCTTCTATCTGAAAATTTTCAGGGTTTTTTTACCGTAAAATTTTCAATGTATTTGAATAGGTGTTCTTTGGTAAAGAGTGATAGTCACGTGAGCGCAACATTGAAAGTGTTGTGCTTAGTAACTTTGGTCGATTGGCAAACAATCGACCCAAAAAGTGTTTTTGTGTGGGTCTGGGAGGGGTGGAATTAACAGTGATTTCCGACATTGTTGGTTACTCCCATCACGCACATGACGTAATTGTGACGTCACATCAACGTCGGTGCAACGTCATGACTTTAATGCAACGTCACATCTACGTCGGTGCAACGTCGTGACATTGCACCGACGTTGAGTTGACGTTGCCCTTGCGACGTGTGCCTGCTGGGTTATTGATATTCTCATACTGATTTTAAACTACAGTATTTAAAACATTCATTATGCAATGAAAAATGGGACTGAAAATTTAAGTAGAACAATTATTTTTCTTTCATCCTATGTTAAATTTGAGAAAATCAAATAAAAATAAATTGGCTCATTTTGAGGTTGTTTTAATTGTTTCGGGATTTTCGGAGCTGGAAAAATGCCAGTACAGGTAAAGTCCCTTGATTTGACATGAGGCATGATGTTCCAATTGTCCCGTATGTACACAGAATCTTTCTTCCGTCGGACCATCAGAGAGTGGAATGCTCTTTCCGATTCGATCATTTCCACAGTTGTAGGTGCTGATAATACTGAAGCTAATTTTGCCTCTTTCGTGAGAGCAAGGGACTAACTTCACAGGTCCTGATCTTTGAATGGCATTTGACGTATCCTCAGTAATAATTCTGAATGCTGATTCTGGTATGTGACTTTACCGATAGAGAAGAATCAGCATTTCCTGGGGTCATCCCAGAAGGCAAATATAGAGTCACTCACCTCAGAGTGCATAGGACACTTCAGTGTTTTTCACACGGTGCATCGTGACATTTACATTTGACCCTTGACCTCGAAAATCAATCGTGTTCATCATCGCTCCACGGTATACATTTGTGGAATGTTTGATACTTCAATGATGATAGCTTTGTCTTTTATCCTGTTCACAATGTTTTCAATGTCAAGTCCATTTTTAACTTGGCATTTGACCCTTGACCTTGAAAATCAATAGGATTTATTCTCTCTCCATGGGGAACATTTATGGAAGGCATGATGCTTTTCCGATGATGGCATTGTCTTTAATCTTGTTCACAAGTTTCCGGACACACGAACACCCACACAAACACCCGCACACAGACGTATGGTATCGATCGTAACTTTGTTGCGAGGGGATAATAACGGACAATCATGTAATGTGTCATTGACTGGTGACAGATAGATGTCAAAGCTATAATTCTGAAGTCATTCAAAATTCCTAAAGTATTCTGTTGCTTATTTGCGGCGAAATGCTCTTTATGACCTGCTCGCGACGTTTCATACTCTTTTTCCACCTTCTCTGTTTATGATTTGTACTGCCCGCAATTGGGAATGGCCTTAGAAAACCTTTCCTATAATGAATCGGTAAGAAAAGGCTCATTCTCATGTATTAGGTCCAACCCTTTAAAGACATGCACAATTATTGGATTTAATGAAATTAAAGGTAAACTAGATCGCGCAGTCGATGGTATACCATCGCAAATACCCGCTTTTTCTATGAAAAACACTAATGACTATGTATTAGCTATAGCCAAAACTACATATAAGTTAAAAAAGTTGCAAAGAACATTCTAACTGATAAGCAATGTTTCAGGAGTGTAACTCTTATAGTTTAGAAGATATGGTAAAGTCATACTTTTATACCTTTGACCTTGGGATCATGTTGAGGCCCACCAAAATTATCCCAATTTATCCTATATTCCATCGGCCATCCAATAGCCAAGTTTCAGAAGTGTAACACCAATAGTTTAGAAGATATGGCAAAGTCATACTTTTGGACTTTTGACATTGGGGTCATGTTGAGGTCGAGGTCACACCAAAAGTATCCCAATTTATTCTATATTCAAAGGGCCATCCAATAACCAAAGTTTCAGAAGTGTAACTCCAATAGTTTAGAAGATATGGCAAAATCATACTTTTTGATTTTTGACCTTGGGGTCATGCTGAGAACGAGGTCACACCAAAAGTAGCCCAATATATTCTATATTCCAAGGACCGTCCAATAACCAAAGTTTCAGAAGTGTAACTCTGATTGTTTAGAAGATATAACAAAGTCATACTTTTTACCTTTGACCTTGGGGTCATGTTGAGGTCAAGGTCACACCAAAAGGAGCCCAATTTATTCTATATTCCAAGGGTCATCCAATAACCAAACTTACAGAAGTATAACTCCAATAGTTTAGAAGATATGGCAATTTGTTTTGTTTGATTTGAGGTTTAACGTCCCCGTCAACACTGTAAAGGTCATTTTGGAGACGTTGCTTCCAATTTGTGGGACTTTTACCCGACATTGAGATGAAATGGCATCTCAAGCCCCAATGAAACCAATAGGGTTTATTAGCATGAGCGGTCCGCTTCGCACCGCGGTTCCTGGACAGGCTTAGATCCTCTAAGCGGTTTACCAGAACTAGTGTGCGGGCCCGATTCAGCTCTGCGTGAAAGCATCATGCAGCCCATATATTTATTCAAGCCCCTATGGGCGGGGGCTGAGAAGATATGGCAAAATAATACTTTTTGACCTTTGACCTTGGGGCCATGTTGAGGTCAAGGTCACGCCAAAAGTAGCCCAGTGCCATCTACATTCCATGTATTATTCACAGGCAAAGTTTGAAAAATGTATCTTAACCGGTTTCAGAGGAGATCCATTCCATAGAAACTCGACGGACGTATGTACACACAGACACATACTTACATACAAACATACATACACACAGACCTCCGGACTGATAGACTCTGACACGAAAACAATACACCCGATTTTTTTTTCGAAAAAAGCGGGTATAAAAAAGTTGTTTTCCGCAGCGCTTCCTCCTTTGCTCCAACATGGAGCAATTTTTTACTTGTTTTCTTAATTATCGACTTGAATGTTATGCAATAAGCCTAACGGCATTAGAAGGGTTGAATCATGGACAGACTCCATAAAACCGATTCCGCCCCCGCCCCTCGGAGCTTGAAGAAACAGATTTGGCTGCATGGTGCTTCCATGCAGAGCTGAAACTGACCACACTGGCACGAGTACTGGTAAACAGCTTAAAAGGACTAAACCTGCCCAGGCAAAGTGGTGTGAGTCAGACCGTCCACTGCATATAAGCCTTTTGGTTTCAATGGGCGACAGGGCTTGAGACGTCATTTCATAGTCGGGTAAAAGTCTCAGAAAATTGGAAGCAACGTCTCCAACATGACCTTCATAGTGTTGACGGGGACGTTAAACCTCAGTTCGAAAAAGACTCCATAGAATCGAGTTTTTCACATTCAAATATTATATGATTTCTTGTTTCTAAAGGGACCCCGTAGAAGCAGCGTTTTGAATATGTCGTGGTGCTACATTGTGACCAATGTTTGTCCGCACAAATCGAGATCGAGTGTGATCCTTCAATGAAACACGTTTAATAGTGTATAAAACATTTTTCATGGTGGTGAAATGGTAACTAAAGCATCATATTTCCTATTGTCTCCATTCGGTCAAGCAGAAGTGATTTTTGACAGCTCGCGGGAAATTTGTGGGCCTTCTATATCAATGTGTAATTGAAACGTGTTAATCTTCGTGAATATTTCCGTCAATATTACGACTTCATCCGAAGTTAAATACTTTGCTAAGTAAATGAAATAGGCGACTTTCGAATGCACTTTTTAAGGAAATACTTTACTAAGATAAGAATTCCTCCTTAAATCGTTAAGTCGACCTTAACTTAAGCAACGATTGTAATCCTCGGCCCTGGACTAGTCTCATGCGCTATCTTTTCTTGTCGCTTTGACGTGTGTGTTTAGTGTAACTGTAAAAGCCAGAATGGTCTCATATGCGTGGGTTAGGGAACAGCGTAGATCCAGATCAGACGTCGCAGGAAGTCGCAGAAAGCGGCGTTTGATCAGGGACTACACTGTTTTATTAAATAACTGGCTTTGACAGATCAAATTAAGCCCTTGTCATCCGAGAAATGAAAACCCCTCTAAAACCCAATTTATATAGAGAAAACTGGAGTTTACAGGGGTCATCAAAAAAAAAATCGCCTATATAATTTTGACCCACTTGAACTTAACTTGTAAGACTGAGGTTTACAGGGCGAGCCGGTTCTAACGAGTACACACAATCTATATTTTGAACAGAAATAAGAAAAATGAGCCAGGGCACAGCATATCCTACAACTTACATGTGCGCCCAGCGAAGAATCAGATCATGCCTGCACATCCATATAGTCTAACTGGAGACTTCTCTTGCCGCATGAAGGAGTACTGGGCCCTTAGCTATCCTCAGAGCGCACAACGAAGACTCTGATCAGACTGCGTGGATGCGCAGGCTGATCTGAGTCTTCGCTGGGCGCACATATCCTATTGTAGGTTTTGTCGTGCGCTGGCTCAAATATCACATTTTTTCATCGTACAATTTTCGTTTTGTTTTCGGCGGTACAGTTTACAATGCAATTGTATAGGCGTGTTTTCGTAATGAAAGATTATTTTGCTTATTTCTGCTCCAATACATAGGTTGTGGGTCCTCGTTAGAGCACCGGTTCTAACGAGCAGCCACAACCTATTTTTGGTGTATCATTACGCCTATACAAATACATACGTAGTAAACTTTACCGCCGACCCCCGCCCATCGCCTATCGGGGCTTGAAGAACTATATGGGCTGCACGATGCTTCCACGAAGGGCTAAATCCGACCCGCACACGATTACTTGTAAACCGCTTGGAGGATCTAAGCCTGCCCAGGCAAAAAGGTGCGAGTCGGACCGTCCATGCTTATAAACCCTATTCGGTTTCATTGGGCGACAGGGCTTGAGATGTCATTTCATCTCAACGTCGGGTAAAAGTCCCACAAAACTGGAAGAAACGTTTCCAAAATGACCTTTACAGTGTTGACGGGGACGTTAAACTTCAAATCAAACAAGAACAAAACAAAACAAAAAAAAAAAAAAATACTTTACCGCCGAAACTATATAGGCGTGTTTTCGTGATGACATAAAAAATCACAATTTTTTATCAGAAAGAATGCACTATTTTACGCGGCTGTGTTACCGTAATGTTCCGGGTCATTTTCCAGCATTCAACCCTCAAGAGCTGTCAGCGCTTTGATTTCACTTGTGCATACATTTTTCCTAAAGCATTTTCCTCTTCAACGCGTTTTATAAGGAAATAATTGTAAATAATACCAGGATATATTTAAACAAGGTATTTGAAAACACCTGTTTATGACAATTGTGAACCAGGTAAATTTGTCATGAAAACTGAGATGGGGTGGGGGGGGGGGGGTGGGGGGAGGTGGTGAAGAAACATAATCATGCATCATGCATAACCAGCAAAGCATGACGATAACACATCCGTGTGACATTGTACATTCTTACATATCGCCAAACGGCCATATTTTTTTCTTTTTCTGGTAAATTTTGTGATATTTTCCTTATTTAGACCCCAAACATAGGTTGTGGGTGCTCATTAGAACCGCCTCAGTGAGGACCAACAACCCATTTCCCTAAACCTCTTCAACAATGCTCGGTTGTGGGTGCTCATTAGAACCGCCTCAGTGAGGCGGTTCTAACTAGTACTCACAACCTATGTCTTGGAGCAGAAATAAGGAAAATAATGTATACCCTCTAAAACCCCAGTTATAAAGTGGAGTTTACGGGGGTATATTAATTTCATGGACCCGTTAACTTGATGTTTATATGTTTAAACAAGGTATTTGAAAAACACTGTTTATGACAATTGTGAAGTAGGTAAATTTATCATAAAACTAAGGTGTGGGGAAAAAAGAAACAATCATGCATAACCAGCATCGTGACGATAACACATCCGTGTGACATTGTGCATTCTTCCATATATCGCAAAACGGACATTTTTTTCTGATAAATTTTATGGTGATGTCCTTATTAAAACTTCAAACATAGGCTTTGGGTGCTCGTTAGGAGCGCCTCAGTGAAGCGGTTCTAACTTGTACTCACCACCTATGTCTTGGAGCAGAAATAAGGAAAATAATGTATACCCCTTCAAACCCAGTTTTCTCTATATAAGGTGGGGTTTACGGGGGTGTTCATTTCACGGACTCGTTAACGTGATGTTTAAGGCTCAAATCAGTCTGTGTATTCCACTCCAGTGTATTCGGGGCCTCATGGGCTTATATATAGCGTATCAATATTTACCAAACATTCTTTAAATAGTGTTTGGTCAAAAATACAACCCAATGAAAATATGATACTATTTATAAAACTGCGGGTATAATACGTATATGTATTAAAAAATATATCAAATTTTCTTCCGTAAAACAGTTAAAACGTGGGATGTGAATAAAAGGGATTATAATAGTGTTACTGGACGAGAGCGGCTGCGTTGACCGAACCGAACCGATAATGACGTACGCCTGACGTTACGTTCAATTTAGAGCGTAAAAGGGTCTATAAGGGTTAAAGGTTTTGCAGTTATAAATATAGTATTAAGTTTCAAATATAAAAGTGGAGAATGCGGGAACATGCATTTTAATGTGAAATAAAATAGAACTACTCTATAAGTAAATGTGTATACACGTGTAACAAAGCGCTTCATTTGTTTCCCCAACATGAGCCGCTCCAAGCAAAATGGAGAACACATTCGTGTTGCATAGTGCATTTTTTCATTTCTCCTATTCGGTCATTTTTTCTTATGAGAAATGTGTGATATTTTTTTTCTTATTTATTCTCCGGAAATATGTTGTTGGTGCTCGTTAGAACCACCTCGTTTGGTCGGTTCTAACGTGTACCAATAAGCTATGTCTTTCAGCGTTAATAAGAAAAAAATAATGTGTTTTACCGTTCCGCCTAACTGAAGGCGGAACCTAACTGAAACGGTTATTAGACCTGCCTAACAAGCGGTTTTATGAATACTCTAAATCTATGTTTACCACAATCTATGTTTTGGATTACAGATGAGAATAATAACGCATGCCCTCATGAACCTCATAAACACCACTTTTTCTGTTTTTTATACGGATTTCTTATCGTGGTGTCTGGTTTTGTCTTTTCTTTCACATATGTCTACCTCCTTTGTGCAGTCCAGTGTTATACATCAATGTTCATGTATTATTTAATTTATTAAACGAGTTGAGATCCATGAGAACTGCACATAAAATAGAAAATCGTTGATGTAGGCAACGAGTCTAATAGGTCCATCACGATAACAAGTCCGTGAAACGAAGACCCCTCTAAACCCCACTTTATATAGAGAAAAGTGAGGTGTAAGGGGGTAAACATTATCTGCCTTATTTTAGCTCAAAAACATAGATTGTGGGTACTCGTTAGAACCGCCTCAATGAGGCGGTTCTAACGAGTACCCACAACCTATGTTAAAAGCAGAAATATGAAAGATGTTAAAATTTTTACGTAATATTTGTCACTTCTGACACCATGTTGGACGCCATTATTTCACACGGACATGTTTTCCTAATGTCCTAGAAACTAAGATCTGAGACATCCCTGATGCCATCTCGAAACAACAGCGACATTCTGCTGAAGGTTGGATCTGACGCAGGATGGAGCCTCTTTTCGTTTAAACAATAATTTATTTGTTATATAAATTATAAATATTTACATAAATATAAGATGATCCATGATCTGAAGCGTAGCGCTTATGTAGAAGTAATCTTCTTGTGTATAAGTCATCTCCTGCATGGGGCCCCTTTTACCGTGTTAATGCAATTTCAGACTTTTTTTAATGACTCACTTGACAAAAGTTTTATAGAAATCTTGTCCGTAATGACGTATAAGCCTACTAATTGACTTTTTCCCATGGGGGGGGGGGGGGGGGGGGGGGGGCTCTTAGAAGACGGATAGATTGATTCCTTCCTTTGCTACAGAAAACAGCGTGTTGCTGGTGAATCTTCAGTACGGGTGCCAATTTTATCTGGGGTCCCACGGGCCACTGTTCTTGGTCCGCTGCTATGTTCTCCCTGTACATTAATGATAATTCCACTGACATTGCCTCAGACAAAGACTGTTCGCAGACGACTGTGTTTGCTATCGGGAAATCAAGACACAGAGGACTCAATGCAACTTCAGAAGGATATAGATAGATTATGATGTTGGGCACGAAAAAAGGAATGAGGTTTAAGCCCGTTAAATGCAATATCATGCAGATAACTGGGAAAGTAGTTTAGGTCGTAGTACCAAAGCGTTAATCCAAAATCATTAATCCATAGACCAAATGGCAAATATCAATGTTCAGATCAACAGGCATATGGACTCTAGAAGAGTGTAATCAGGCGTCCGCGGATAGTAAGCATTACTTGGTAAGCAAGCTTCGCCCACCATGCCCATCGACCCGAACGAAGAAAAGGTGTAAATGCCGAGAAGGGTATGTCCGAGATTTTGGAAGTCTTACTATGGTTTTCCATTGGCAAACATATCAGAAATAATTCTGGAAATGGCCACATTGCACGGATCAACAAGATCATGGTGCCTCCCATAGAACTTCTTTAGTGTTGATACCAGTTTGGTTTTTTGATACCCCTGGCATAACAACCTGGTAGTGAGCACCTTCCCACGTTCCATAAAGTCCTGATACTTGGAACAGGCTCTAGCATTACGGATTAACTGTGAAACGTAAACTCCATATGAAAAGAAGAAATAAAAGTAAGGCTTCATACACCTTAGAGGGAACGGTCCTCGAAACTATAAATTACATTAAATACCTTGGTGTGACAATCATACACGATTTGAGATGGACTACACACATTCGCAACATGTGTACTATTAAGGCGAATAGAACACATGGTTTCCAGAGGCGAAATCTTCATCAGTGTCCTCAGGATGTGAAAGAGACAGCATATATGTGACTTGTTCGCCCAATCTTGGAATATGGTAGTTGCATCTGGGACCCAAATGGAGTGGTCCTTGATGAATAAATTGAAAAAGTTCAGAATAGAGCTGCTAGACAAGCAATTACTGCTTTGTAACTGGGAGCATGACTGGAATTCTAGGAAAATTAAGATGGGAGTCCCTCAAAAAAGGAGAAGAGACAGTAGGCTCATAGTCTTATACAAAGGTCTAAAGGGTGCTACCAGCATCCAACAGATGACCTTGTTCACCCAGCTAGGCATGCACTGTAGAAAGCATCATTCAATGGCGTTTCAGACCCTTACCGCAAGAACTGACATTTATAACAAATCGTTCCTCCCGCGAACCATTAGAGATCGGAATGCCCTTCCCGATTCGATTATTTCGACAGCTGAAGGTGCTGAGGATTGTGTAGCTAAGTTTACCTCTTTGGTTAGAGCTAGGGACTAACTTCCCATATCACAGGTCCTGGTGTACAGTCAGTCTGAAAGCCCCAAGACACCACATGACACCCCAAGACACACCAAGACACCAAAAGACACCCCAAGACACCAAAAGTTATTCTTTATTTCTTTCCACAAGAGTGTTAGAAGGCTTTTCAATACCTAAAAGTATTTAATAAACCAAATTAAGACGCTTTTTACGTTCTAAACAGTAACACAATGCATTGTATATACTCTTGTAGCTATCATCGAAGGCAATACGGCAATGTAATAAACACCCCAAGACACTTATCTCTGGCCTTTGTTGTTAATTGCAATACCATCTAAAACATTTATAGCACGAAAAGTTAAAACCAGTACAATACTAAGAAGTTATAGAGATAAAATGGTATTCTCTGTTGAGTCTGTCCTATAGTCTGGAGTTTGGGATTTATCAAATAATTGTTCAAAAACAAAAAAGTTCAAAACCAAAGCCTTGTATCTTAGCACACATTTTATCATTGCCTATTTTCCTTTTTTTTGTTCGTAATTAGTAAAAAATAAATGTCTAGTAACCCATCCATCCATTTGCTCCGATCTTAGGATAAAAGGTACTGAATATATAATTTAATTATCTCATTTATGCCCGTCAATTACTAATAGCTGCTATGCATGCAAACGGCCACTTGTTTACTGATTACGTTTTTGTTCGCTTAATCCTTTTCAACTGATAATACTTTTCACACCTAATGGATAGTCACAAGTGTGTCTCTGCAAAGATTACACGGCAAAGTGTCGGCGAACGATAGAATATTATATCTTAAATGTTATTTCTAATGTTTTATTTTCTTACTTTATTTTTGCAGTACTAAAAATTTTACCTATTAAATAAATACGTAAATAAAAGTAAAATATAAATTTTCTGATGAAAAAATGTGATAGTTTTGCATATTTCTGCTCCAAACATAGATTGCGGGAACTCATTATGGTGCGAAGGTGGTTCTAAAGAGAAACCACAACTTATGTCTTAGAGGGAGGTCTTCGTGCGGACTGAACAGATTATTTGTCTAAATCCCGACGGAAGTGGGGGCGGGGGTTGTGGTTTATTTTTGTTATGGCTTGTCTTTGAGCGTGGATCGCTTATATTATTTTGTTTTGGATAACTAATTGGCCATTTTGCGGGAAAGTAACTGTCCTTTTGGCTTTCCGCTAGTGATGTTTCCATTAGGGTCCAGTTGTTTCATGTTTTTTGTTTCTTTCCCGTGGTGTCTCTGATGGGACCTAGCTGTGGGTTAATTGTATGGATTCCTGATCATTGCCTTCACTTCTATTAGAGCAGGAATAAGGAAAATAATGTATAACCAGGTAAAATAGAGATAAAGGCAACGAAACGACTGACTGTTTAAAAGAATGTGTATATATCTGTATATACAGATATCTGTATATACTGATATCATACAGATATCTGTATATACTGATATCAGGTATTCTAAACGTGGCCAAATGTAAATCTTTTCGCGAAAATCGCTTCAATTATATCATAATATATATAAAATAATAATAAATGTGCAATAATAAAGGTGTCTTGGGGTATCTTGGGGTGTCTTGGGGTGTCTTGGGGCTTTCAGACCGACCTGGTGTATGAGTGTCATTTTAGGTGTCACCAGTAACAATTCTGATTCTGACACTATACAAGTAATTTTAGGTACTGTTTCTGCAACTCCGAAACCAATAATTCATCTCTTTCTTTCTTTCTCTCTGAAGTAAAAATAATAATAATAGGTAAAAATGGGTTCATAATGTTATATTTACATTTCCAGTGTAAAGTCTAATGTAAACCTATAGAAAACAATTGCGTTCATACTTCCATGAACGCATCGAATCACATGATTTTCAGTGACGTTAGGTGACGTCATTCTAAACCATTGTTCTCTACGGGCGCTGATGACGTCAACGCTGCTCCGCTCATTGTTAAAACACAGCGTGTAAATGTTTTTCAGCTTTAAAAATTTGCCCTACAAGCATTTTTTTTCGCCCAGTGATGAGGGGTAAATAATGTAAATATAAAAAATAAACTTAATTTTTCTGCTTTTCATGAAAGTATGAACGACAGTGGGTCGCTAGCAAAGTTTACATGAACCCCTTCGGGGTTCATTTACTTTGCACGCGACCCACTGCGTTCATACTTCCATGAACTGCAGAAAAATAAAATTCATTTCTTAAATATTTACATTTCCACTGTAAAGCCTAATGTAAGCCTATAGAAAACAATTGCGTTCATACTTACATGAACGCATCGAATCACATGATTTTAAGTGACGTTAAGTGACGTCATTCTAAACTATTGTTCTCTATGGGCGTTGATGACATCAACGCTGCTCCGATATTTGTAGAAAAACAGCGTGTAAATGTTTTTCAGCTTTAAAATTTTGCCCTACAATCATTTTTGCGCCAACTGATGAGGGGCAAATAATGTAAGTATAAAAAATAAACTTAATTTTTCTGCCTTTCATGAAAGTATGAACGACAGTGGATCGCTAGCAAAGTTTACATGAACCCCTTCGGGATTCATTTACTTTGCACGCGACCCACTCCGTTTATACTTCCATGAACCGCAGAAAAATAAATTTCATTTCTGAAATAAAGTTCGTCCTTCTATGGTCAGCCCCGGTTCAGTTCGGTTTGCTCTATAAGCCGGAAACTTGTCACGTGATGTCCAAAATGGCTGCCTCCATGTTGTGTCAGGCAACAAATGTTTACCTAAGAGATAAAACCATGTTACCGCCAAATCATTCGAAAATTTGAAAAGATGGTTGCAGCAGATATTTAATTTGTGTTATGTTCATTCCAGCTGATCGTTTAAGAAACATTCATAATGTCTAAGCCACCCTCAGATAGCAATTTAACGACTTACAAACTCGTCGTGGTAGGGGATGGTGGTGTAGGAAAAAGTGCTCTGACAATCCAGTTCTTTCAGAAGCTTTTTATAGAGGACTATGATCCGACAATTGAAGATTCATATATTCAACATACACAGATTGATGGAGAATGGTGCATATTAGATGGTGAGCATCACTAACTAGTGACCAACTTGTTTTGAATAGTGAAGAGCATATCTTGACTTGGCTCCTCAGCTGGGCCATATCTGTATCCAAGGGTAAACAATGAAACAAGACAGTGTAACATTTGAATTGGCATTCATTGAAGCTTACATGCCCGGCCCATCGGGGCTTGAAGAATTCAAGAAATAGAGTTCTCGTTAGCTCCAAATTTGGAGTAATTCACTCCAACTTTTTCAAATTCAGTTCTGACTCCGACTTTTTGGAAAGTCTCAATAGAGAAGTATGGTACAACACCAACTTTTTCTGGAGGACAGATATTTACTCCAATTTTCAAAATCCAAGTGAGAACCCTGGATTGGGCTGCATGATGCTTCCATGCAGAGCTGAAACCAGCCCTACACAAGTACTGGTAAACTGCTAAGAGGTTCATTGCCTACCCAGGCAAAGCAGTATGAGTCCATGCTTATAAACCTTTTTTTGGTTTCATTAGGTGACAGGGCTTGAGATGTCATTTCATCACAATGTCGGGTAAAAGTCCCACAAAATTGGAAGCAACGTCTCCAAAATGACCTATACAGTGTTGACAGGGATGTTAAACCTCTTTCTTTCTACTTACACTGAGATCGGTCACATTTGACCATTACTGGCAGGTCTACATTACATACGCTGCAGGTTCGCGGGGTTGAAAGCCTACACTGTATTCATGTAATTATGGTAGGGGACTAGAGGTCTCTAACCTGCACAGGAGATGACTCTTCCTGCACAGGGAGCCTCCAGTTAACGTCCTTATTTGAAGGACGGTGTACTTTATGGCATCCATCCCTGCAAATGGTGCCAATGGAGTGTGTTCAGACACCGAAATAATCACCACATCCGGAAATTGAACGGGGGTCCTCTAGCTTCATAGACAAGCTATCACGCTCAGCCTCATAGTAAGTGCCTCAAGTAAAACAAACAAATACAGTAAGAAACCTGCAAGCAGTAAAAACTCAGGTCAGCATGCTCATCCAGCCACTATGGCAAGAGTTGTCTTTTATCTCTATGGATAGCCCAGAGGCTGTAGAAATCCAGGGCCAAAGGGAAGTTATGGGCACGTGGTAGCCTTGTGGTTAGTGCACTTGCCACTTATGTTAGAGGCCTCTGGTTCGGTCCTCAGGTTTCGGTGTCCAAACAGGCTCCAATCCATTAGCATCATTTCCAGGGATGAATGCCACAAAAATGATCAGGACATTAACTGGACCCCCCCCCCACCCTCTCCCCACAACACCACCTGTGTAGCGAGGATCATCCCCTGTGCCGGTTATAGATTCCTTCTGTAATTACATAATTTCTGTCCCCCCCCCCCCCCCCCCCCCCACTCCCCACAACACCACCTGTGTAGCGAGAATCATCCCCTGTGCCGGTTATAGATTCCTCCTGTAATTACATAATTTCTGTAAGGCTTTCATAATTTCATCCTGCAAATCTAGAGTGTATGTAATGCACACCTGTGAGTAATGGTCAATCACAGTAACAATAGATAGATATCTCTAGAGATAATTGTTATTGTGATCAGCCAAGATTCTGATCAGACAGTAGGGCTGGCTAATCAGAGCTGAAAAGATAATCGATTATCAGTCATACCATTGCGATCGATAATGGATTAGTAATCGCTAAGGTTTCTGTCATAATTTTACCTGTCTGGCTTTCTGTCTGAGCATGACTCTTACCATATGTTGCACATTACCATATGTGTATTTGAACAGACATGCCTAAGCAAACAGTGGAGACCCAGATGAGACGCCGCACAATGCGGCGTCTTATCAGGGTCTGCACTGTTTGCCACTCATTCAGCTATTTTAGGCATAACTTTGGGTAGTACATGTAAATTGTACCTATCAAGTAATCAATTAAAAGCAAATCAGAAATGATAATCATTCTTGTGGAATTTATCGGTCAATTAATCGATTATACAATTAATCCTGTCAGCCTTATGAGACAGACCTGAATCTTTGACCTGTTCATAGTGGTACAAGTTTGAACAGGTATTATCTATAGATCTATATATAAAAAAAACAAAAAGAAAAAAAAAAACAGTAGCGTGGTGGCCCAGTGGTTAGTGCCTATGATACTCTGATGTCATTCAATGAGGGTATCATGACACACTCCGGACAAGCAAATTAAGTTTGATTGTACACTACACCAGCGAATTTCGGAGCAGGTTCAGTCTGCCAGATTCCTTGGTATCACAATCACTGACAATCTTGATTGGGGTCAACACATTTCAGAGATAACATAGAAAGCTATTTAATTTAGCTGCTTAAACTAGGATTTAAGGATTTCTTAGACATAACTTGGCCTTTGCACCTAGGCAGAGAAAGGTGGTTGCATATAAAACATTGGTTCACCCTCAACTTGAACATGCACCATCCATTTGGAAACCTACATGTACATTAAAACTCAGATTCAGCAGGTGGAGAAGGTGCAGAGGACAGCTGCTCAATGGACCTGCAGACGATAGCCAAAATAGAAGAACATGTAGCGTCGGTGACATGCTTAACAAGCTAAAATTGGCCATCCCAGACTCCCTAGAGACCCGTCTTGAAAGTCTTCTTTAACCTTCTTCAAGAAGATACATTCTGGTACATTGTCCATTATAAAGACAGATACTTGACCCCTGCGACAGTTTCAACCCAAACAAGGACATCAAAAGTAAACAACTCACAATAGGTACCAGTCCAATAGTGATGCCCGGAAAAATTCCTTTTTTCCTGGAACTATTTCCCAGGTGAATAGTCTTCCCTCTTTTGTGGTGAATGCTAAGACTGGTAAAGTATAAGATTGAGACTCAGAGGTATGTGTTTTAATATGCCTCTGTTATTCAGATTGTAAATGACTTATCAAGTGACATTTATTTTTAGTTTGAGCTAAATTCTAAAGTTAGCTATGCACCCAACTGAGGTAATAGCCAAATATGACCAATTCAGTATAAATAGATAGATTTTTATTTAACTTTGGTCAATTATTCGTCTCAGTGAGCTGATGTGCGGAACTCATAAATGAACCATGCTGACTCGAGGTCAAGGTCACAGTAGAAGGTCGCAGTTTGAAACTTTGAATTTTGTGTCTGTTCCATACATGTATCTCCTTTACCCTTAGAAGGATTTCCATTAAACTTTGGTCAAATATTCTTTTCAGTGAGCTGATGTGCAGAACCCATAAATGGACCATGCCGACTCAAGGTCAAGGTCTCATTTGAAGGTCAAGAGTTTGAAACTTTGAATTTTGTGTCCGTTCCATATCTCCTTTACCCCTGCAAGGATTCTCATTAAACTTTGGTCAGTTATCCCTCTCAGTGAGCTGATGTGCAGGACCCATAAACGAACCATGCCAACTCAATGTCAAGGTCACATTTGAAGGTCACCGATTTGAAACTTTGAATTTTGTGTCCATTCCATATCTTCTTTACCCCATCAAAGAATTTTTCATTAAACTTTGGTCAATTATACCCCTCAGTGAGATCATTTGCAGAGCCCATAAATGAATCATGCCAACACCAGGTCCAGGTCACATTGGAAGGTCACGAGTTTGAAACTTTTTATTTTGTGTTCGTTCTATATCTCCTTTACCCGGGAAGGATTTTCATTAAACTTTAGTCAAATATCCCTCACAGTGAGCTGATTTGCAGAATCCATAAATAAACCATGCCAACTCAAGGTCAAGGTCACAGGTGAAGGTACAGGTTTGAAACTTGGAATTTTCTGTCCCTTCCATATCTCCTTTACCCCTTGGAAGTATTTTCATTAAACTTTTGTGAAGTATACACCCTCAGTGAGCTTATGTGCAGAGCCCATAAATTAACCTTGCCAACTCAAGGTCAAGGTCACAAGGTTCAGTCTTGATACAAAGTGCGGCGGGGGATTTGGCTGTCCCTCAGACTGCTTTCTTGTTTTGGTGTGAAAACATACTTTGTGTGTATTCATTAGAAGCACCTTTGCATTGTTGTGGGTACTCTTTGGAAGCACCTTTGCATTGTTGTAGGTACTCATTGGAAGCACCTTATGGAGGCGTTTCTAATGAATGCCCAAAATGTAAGATTCTGTGCAGAAATAAGAAAAATATCAGTACTTTTCTGATGAAAAAAAGTGCCTTATCTGAAGCTCTGTACATTCCTCCCTGATTTTCAGCCATTTATGATGCATGATTTCAGTTTTTACCATGGAATAAGAAGCAGAATGGCAAACAGTATCTGGATCAATATTGTTTTCAATAATGGATATACAGACCAGCTACCGGTAATAACCCATTTTTTTTGTTTCGCGGACCGCCTAACGCGAAATCAGCTATTTTCTCCGCAAAACAGCGAGAAAAGATAAAAAGAGCGATAAATTTCTCGCTGAAATTTCTCCCTGTTTCGCAGAGAAAATTTTCGGAGATTCTCGATGAAAATTTGACCAATTTCTTTGATTGAAAATAGAATTACCGGCAATTCGAGGAGAAAAAATACAACTGGGCTTACGTGAAATTTTCGGCTCATTATTATTTCTTCGTCTGTTTGGTGTTTTTTTTTGTGAACAAAGGCAAATTGTAGTCATTGTTAAATCATAATCAAATATTCTTTCATGTTACAAAAAATTCCTTTCAGTATTTTCTTTTTATAAAGTCTCATGACAACTTTTATTCACATTACGAAAATACGCCTATTTATTTGTTACCCACTTAAACCCCACTTTCAACTGGGGTTTACAGGAGTATACATTATTTATCTAATTTCTGCTCACATAGATTGTGGGTACTCGTTAGAACCGCCTCGCCGAGTCGTTTTAAAGTGTACCCAAAATCTTGAGCAGAAATATGAAAAATGCCAGAATTTTTATCCGAAAATTTTGCGTTTTTAGTGGTAAAATTTATTAATATATTTGAATAGGCGAGTTCTTATAATGTGTCGTACATGTACATGTAGGTTATTAACACCATAATGATGTGTTACATTAACCAAAAGCTCAGCTTGATGAAAAAGCTGGGATGTATGAGGCTTCCACGCAGAGCTGAAACCGACCCGCATGCGAGTACTGGTAAACCGCTTACAGGATCTAAGCCTGCCCAGGCAAAGTAGTGCGAGTCGGACCATCAGTGGTTATAAACCCTGTTGGTTTCATGGGGTGGCAGGGCTTGAGAAGTCATTTCATCTCAATGTCGGGTAAAAGTTCAACACAATTGGAAGCGACTTCTCCAAAATGACCTTTACAGTGTTGACGGGGACGTAAAACCTCAAACAAACAAAAACAAAAGCTCAGATTCACCTCATTTATTTATGATTACAAACTGTCAAATTGGTACAGCACGCGGTGCTTTGAATGCAAAGTTAGTGACCAGTTAACGAGGAACACATGAATTCCACCGCAGGCTAGGTCTATGTCACTAACGAACAGACGAAAAATCAGACACCTATATCGGGCCATGCTTCATGCAGGCGCGTGAGAAAGGACATGCCACTTTGCATTCGCATGCATTATTTACGCTACCAAGTCTACTTCCCCGACCCCTCACCCACCCCTAACTAATAAATACTGCCAGTTTGAGCAAACTGGTTTTGCATCAACATGTTAATAAAGCCCATGTAATGAACGAACCACCATTCACCATTTTACATGCACACATACATGTAGAGAGAGAAATGGAGTTTACCAGGTATACATTTTCCGTAATCTGTTCCTAGACATCCAATGTAGGATGTGGGTACTCGTTACCAACTACATGTATGTGGCCCGAGCGAGGCGCAAAGTACAGAGGAGAGTCCTAATGACCCTATGATTCACCCTTTTTGTACCAAATGGAATCTTCCTCCTTATATATACAGGAGTCCATTTTGACATTTAGGGGTGTCAGGTTGTTTTTCCTTAAAAATTTAGTTCGGAAAATGGCTTAATGTTTTGCAAACATTGTAGGCCCTGATCAGACGCCGCATTCTGTGGTGTTTGATCTGGGCCTGCACTGTTTGCTAAGGTACCCCTTTAGGGGTTTCTGGTACTGAGTGGGTTAAGAGTCAGCGCTCTTTCCCATTAGGACACGGGGGCCAGTTACCTTCGGGGTGTACAGTAGACTTAACAAGATACCCAGGTTGCATGTCTGTACAAACTTTGCTGATTATCTTGGAGAATTTTGTAGTTCTGCTCCAAGTAAGATCAGACTTATATGCAGCCTTGGAATGCTTGCCGCGCAATTTCCCCATATTAACCCTTTTTGTACCAAATGGAATCTTTCTCCTTATATATAGCATGCGTCCATTTAAAAATTTAGGGGTTTCAGGTTGTGTTCTCTTCAAAATTTATTAGGAAAATGGCCATACGTTTTGCAAACAGTGTAGGCCCTGATCAGACACCGCATTCTGCAGCGTCTGATCAGGGCCTTCACTGTTTGCCACGGTACCCATTTAGGGGTTTCCAGTCTGAAATGGGTTAATGTACATGTATGAGCAAAACTGAATTGTTAAGACAAGAAACACAAGCGGGCCTCTGTGGCCTACTCTTAAACATTAGATCTCTCACTCAGGCTACATCAGTGTAAGCATCAGTGATGTTTAATTACTCGCAGTGTAAGGAAAAGATCAACCAAAATGTAGAGTGAGATCAGCGCCCACACATACATGTACAAGCAGGATCGCCATTATTATATACATTGAGCTTGATTTTTCTAAAGTATTTACTTGAGAAAAAAATAAAGTACTCCCAATATGGTGAACCGATAGAAAATCAGCAGTTTTCAATTTATGATGCGTTTACAAAGCAGTAAAAAAAGGAACACAGAAAACATTCATCATGTTCATACTGCGTTGTAAAGTGCATAAGATGCAAATCATTATGATTCCAACCGGATCAAAATCATACTTTACGATGCATTTCGTCATATGCTTCAAACTTTGTGTACAAAATTTTATTGCATGAAAAAAATACATGCACATGAACAAATATACATGTAGGTATAGGCAGATTTCGCGGAGAAACACCATGAACGACTTCACGATGAAAAAGCGATGTTCGCGGAGAAATTAACCGCTTTGAAACGCAAAATTTTTTTCTTCTCGGAGAAATTTTACCCTTGTTTTCCGAGAAAAAAGGCTATTACCGCGGAGAAAAAAATATGGGTTATAACAGGTAGCTGGTCTGTACATGTATCCAGGTTTTTTTTATTTTTTTATTTGAGGTTGAAAATCCCCATCAACACTGTAAAGGTCATTTTGGAGACATTGCTTCCAATTTTGTGGGACATTTACCCGACATTGAGGTGAAATGACATCACAAACATGTTCAGAATGGCGTGGGTTAAAAGGTGCATGTAAATCATCTTTTTGTGACTTGCTTTTCTGTAGTCAAAGCCCTTTGTGAAAGGGTCTCTTAAACTGCTCACAGACAAATTCTTTCCTTAAAGTGTAAACCAATGTTTATAAACAGAGACAGACACTTTTTTGTTCCCTTTGAGCAGTCTTACGGTTGGTTTCTTTAGAGCTTTTTTGAGATGTCCTTTTCTACATCTCAACCTCATAACACCTATTCTTGCTGTCTCCAAGACATAGGTTGTGAGTACTCGTTAGAACCGCCTCATTGAGGTGGTTCTTACGAGCACCAACAACCTATGTTTTTAGCATTTATAACAAAATTACACAGATTTTCATCAGAAAAGTAGCCATTTTGGAGATGTGAAAAATGCTCTATGTCGCACGGGTGAGTTATCATATTGGTATCGGCCCCCGCGCATCGGGGCTTGAAGAAATATATGGGCTGCATGATGCTTCCACGCAGTGCTGAAACCGACTGGCACAGGAGTATTGGTGAACCGCTAAGAGGATCTAAGCCTGCCCAGGCAAAGCGGTGCGAGTCGGCCTATCCATGCTTATAAACCCTATTGGTTCCATTGGGCGGCAGGGATTGAGCTGTCATTTCATCTCAATGTCAGGTAAAAGTCCCACAAAATTGCAAGCAATGTCTCCAAAATGACCTTTACAGTGTTGACGGGGACGTTAAACCTCGAATCAAACAAATCTTAATGGTACATGTATCACATAAAGTGAGCTGAATTGATACACTTTTAAGGGGAATGGGAAAACCTGACAGATTTTTTACACAATTTTTCAAAGAGAGACAACTGTTGGGACTTAATCCTGTTAGCTTTTCTATAAGCCCTGTCACACCAAAAAAGGGGCCTACTCTTAAAGGAAAGAATTTGCTCCTCAGGAGCAAATTTTTTCCTTTAAGAGTTGACCCCTATTGATACTTTTTAAGGTGCTGCCACCCAGAAGGTGTATCCATTCTTTTTAATACTTTCAGGGGAGGTAACTGCATCTCAACTTCCTCACAGTCTCATTTTGACGTATAGCACAGGGGCAGTAATACAGCTGTAGCTTAAAGTAAATTTGTTGTTCCTTAGGGAGGAAGGACTTTAAAAAGTTTTTATTTCTCTTATGCATCTCAGTGTCATCAGAGAGTCTCATCATGCTGTAAAGTATAGCACAACAGCATTGCCATTAGCAAACTAAACTGATACACTTTTAATACTTTCAGCCTTTCAGGGGAGGCAACTGTTTAGAAATATTTTTATCTCCTTTGTTGCTAGGGTGTCCTCTGAAAGGAGCAAATTAAGTCTTTCTGTTAAGAGTAGGCCTTTTTTTCAGAGGGAAGTAAGTGACTTTAAAGCCAGGACCTTATTTTTATCTCCCTTGTTTATCGATATAGTCTAGATTTCTACTCTGGAGGGAAAAAATGTCCTACTCAGTAGCAATTTTTTCCTTTGAGAGTAGACCCCTTTTTCAGAGGGAACTAAATTGATGTAAATACGGGACCAAACCATTGTCCTTCCTGCGATGTTGTATTCATGGTAAATGTTAATCCCCAACCTACATTACGATAACACACCCATGCGACATAGTGCATTTTTCACATCACCAAAATGACTACTTTTCTGATGAAAATCCGCAATATTTTACTTAATTATACTGCAAACGTAGGTTGTGTGTGCTCGTTAGAACCGCCTCACTGAGGCGGTTCTAACGAGTACCCACAACTTATATCTTGGAGCAGAAATAAAGAATATAATGAATACCCCCGTAAACCCCACTTTTCTCTATATTAAGTGGGGTTTAGAGGGGTGTTCATTTCATGGACTTGTTCACGTGATGTAGATATGCATACTGGCCTTCAGGGGATTCCTGCAAAGTGGATTCTGGGGGAATGAACCCAGTGATGCATGATACCAGTATCAGATCATGGTTTATATTGCTGTGGAAACTGGCTCCCTTAGGCCAGATTTCGAAATCAGATCCAAGCATTGCAGAAGATGAGCCCATTTTTTCATCAGGTAAACAGGTCTGGGTAATGAACACCCCTCTAAACCCCATTTTATATAGCGAAAATTGATCTTAAAAATTGTCTAGTTGTGAAAATGATATAGAGAATACATGTAAATTGGGACCAAGTGGGCCTTTATGTTCCGTTGTTCACCTAAGGAAAAAAACATTTTTGCATGTGACTCGATACTTAGTATATAGAATTTCAGTATTATACCTAACATAGTTCAAATGCATGAGCTGTCATAGAATCACAGTGTCAGAAATTGATATAAACTGATATAATATGATCCAGGGTGGTATCATATGTTACAGTATAATACTATCATTATTTGAAATTCTGGGACAATCCTTAGTTACGAGAATAGGAATGTTGCTCAGGTAATGCACTACCAAAATGGCTAACATCATTCTGCTTCGATGAAAAACATGACTGCCAGAGCTAAAAATAGAGAAAAAAACATTAACAATTTGGTTAAAATGCTACCTAGACCCTAGCTTGAGCCAGTTTTGTTTAAACTTCACAGTAATGTTACGTTACGACAGTTTGTAGATGGCTCTATACCAAAATAGCTAAAATTGTTCTGCTCTGATGAACAGGATTCCAGGCTGCTAGATGTCGGCCCCTGCCTATTGGGGCTTGAAGAAATAGATGGGCTGCATGATGCTTCCAGGCAGAGCTGAAACCGACCACACATAAGTACTGGTAAACTACTTAGAGGATCTAAGCCTGCCCAGACAAAGCGGTGCTAGTCTAGTCGTAAAATCGTATTGCTCAGATGAACAAGATGGCCACCTGGTCTAAAAATATAAAAATCTTTAAAAGACAACTCCTCCTATATACCTGTGCGAATTTCTTTTATACTTTAAAGGAATGTTGCTTAGGTGACCCTCTACCAAAGAAGCTAAATCGTTTTGCTCAGATAAACAAGATGGCCACCAGATCCAAAAATAGGAAAATCTTATAAAGACAACTCCTATGTTCCTGTGCCAATTCGATTCAAACTCTTTTGGAATGTTGCTTAGGTGGCCCTCTACCAAAATATTTAAAAAGGTTCGTTTTTGGTGAGAAAAATGGCCGCCAGAGCTAAAAATAGAAAACTGTCAGCTTGAAATCAGGTGAGCGATTCAGGGCCACCTAGGCCCGCCCATAGGGGCTTGAAGAAATATATGGGCTGCATGATGCTTCCATGCAGAGCTGAATCCGGCCCGCACACTAGTACCGGTAAACCGCTTAGAGGATCTAAGCCTGTCCAGGAACCGCGGTGTGAGGCGGACTGTCCATGCTAATAAACCCTATTGGTTTATTGGACGACAGGGCTTGAGATGTCATTTCATCTCAATGTTGGGTAAAAGTCCCACAAAATTGGAAGCAACGTCTCCAAAATGACCTTTACAGCGTTGACAGGGACGTTAAACCTCAAATCAAACAAACAAATGATAAGATTTCACTGTATGGGTATCAGTGTTTAAATGAGAATTTCTGTTTCTTTATTTCAGTGCTGGACACTGCAGGACAGGAGGAGTTTAGTGCCATGCGAGAACAGTATATGAGGAAAGGAGATGGTTTTCTGATGGTATACTCAGTCACAGACGTACACAGTTACGAAAACATAAGGAATTTCTATACACAGATTCTCAGAGTTAAGGACAAGTAAGTGATATCTTTTCTGTCGGAACCACAAAAACCCATAAGCTACACCTGTGGACACGAAACGTTCAAACTCCTATGAAATAACTTTCAGTGAATCGCTTTGCATCAAATTAGTTTGACAAGCAAATGTCATTCATCAAAGAATTCTAAAACTGGATCATGCAATCGATTGGTCTCATTTTGGCAAAAACTTTCTGATTGACATTTGTGATGTATTTTGATTAGATAGTGCAGGAGTCGCCAATGAAATGTACACCACCTTGTGTTTTGAATTTATTTCTGTCTGGCAGTTGACTGATAGGATGATAGGAATGATGTTTCAAGTCAAAATGAAATGAAGCTCATCAAAGTTTGAACGATTTTGTGTCCACGGGTGTATCTCTTTTTCTGACCACGAAAACCCCTACCTTTGCAAACAGTGTAGATCCAGATCAGATGGCTTCTGGAGAAGCCATCTGATCAGAATCTACACTGTTTGTCTTTCAGTTTGCATATTTTTATGGAGACATTGTTTCAAATAATATAATTAGTTGACATGGGTCGTCAGAAATGGGTGTGACCAAATTAATTTATTCAGCAGGATAAAGGTTATTATTCGTTAGGGGAATAGACACGCCTTACCCATTTTCCATGGTGACAACTTTCAGAACTTACTGTTCACTTCCTTACAAATTAAGTATCTTCATGTATGTTAAAGTGGTTTGCTATTAAATGTAAGCATTTGCTCCTGAGGAGCAAATTCTTTCCTTTAGGAGTAGACCCCTTTTTCAGTGGGACAGGGCTTACAGAAAAGCATTCAGGAAGTCCCAAAAGTTGTCTCCCTTTGAAAAATGGCAGAAAAATCCGCCAGGTGTTCCCCTTCCCCTAAAGAGTAAAAGTACAGATTTTGAATAAATTATTTCCTTTAGAGTAGGTCTCCTCATCTGGTGGGGCATCATTTATCAGAAAACCTACAAGAGGTTTCAAAAGTTGTGTTCCTTGAAAAAAAAAATGGCTGAAAATATGTTGAGTATATTCCATTCCTGTAATATTAAAAAGAAGACAAGTGATACAAATAAGTCTTTTACTACCTTTAACTGTCATCTGATAGATTTGTCGGGTTAAAGGTTACAGCATGTTATACACTGCATATTGCATAATCGGCCCCCACCCATAGGGGCTTGAAGAAATATATGGGCTGCATGATGCTTCCACGTAGAGCTGAATCCCGCCCGCACACTAGTACTGGTAAACCACTTATAGGATCTAAGCCTGTCCAGGAACCGTGGTGCGAGGTGGACCGTCCATGGTAATAAACCCTTTTGGTTTCATTGGGCGACAGGGCTTGAGATATCATTTCATCTCAATGTTGGGTAAAAGTCCCACAAAATTGGAAGCAACATCTCCAAAATGACCTTTACAGTGTTGACGGGGAAGTTAAACATCAAAACAAACAAACAAAATATACACTACATAAACTGAAAGGTTATGTCATACATTGCAACACCTTTATAACGCTATTGTTTAGCCTTAACAGCAGTTTTAAAAAGAGGCTGATGTGTGTGAAATACTCAATTAATCTTTAAGCTATGATAGAGGTCTTTATGTATAAAGAGACTGTCATGTATGTAACGGTTTGTAGGTAAAGTGTATTACATAACCTTTAAACAGTCTTAGAGGTTTATAGGTGTTAAGCGATTCTATTGTACATGTATTCCATATTAGAAAACCTTTAAACCATGTTAGAGGTTTATAAGTGTAAAGAGGTTGTAGTGTATTACATAAAATTGAAACCATGTTAGAGGTTAATAGTTGTAAAGAGGTTGTAGTATATTACATATTAGTAACATAATCTTTAATATATGTAAGAGGTTAATAGGTGTAGAAAGTTTGAAGTATATTATATTTAAAAATTCTATGTTAGAGGTTTATAGGTGTGCATGTAATTTGTAAAGAGGTTGTAGTGTACATGCATTACATAATCTTCAAGCCATATTAGAGGTTTATAGGTGTAAAGAGGTAGTGTGTAACATAAACTTCAATCTACATGTATGTTAGAGGTTTATAGGTGTAAAGAGGTTGTTGTGTATTACATAAACTTTAATATTAATTTATAATAGAGGTTTATACATGTAGGTGTAAAAGAAGCCTCTGTGGTGTAGTGATTACGCTGCTCGTCTTGTAAACCAGGGATCGCAGGATCGATCCCGGGCTTCTCCAGACTTTCTGATGAGTCGTTAAACCAAGGTCCCATCTCCGTATGACCGTAGCTGTTGGTGGGACATAAATCTCAAACACACACATATAGGTGCAAAAAGGTTGTAATGTATTACATACACATTAATGTATGTTAGAGATTTATTGACCTGTGTAAATAGATTGTAGTTGTAGTTTATGACATGATCTTCAAACAATGTTATTGAAACAGCCATGCTATATTCAATCATGTATGAATGACATTTCTTTATTATCCGTACATTTTGGGGAACCCTTAAACAGAGTTTTTAATGAACAGTGTAATAAAGAGGTTGAAGTGTATTTCATTTTTCCTCTAATTCCAGAGATGCATACCCTATGTTACTTGTGGCTAATAAAATAGATCTGGTCAGACAAAGACGAGTTACAGAAGAACAGGGCAGAGCACTAGCAGCCAGCTTACGGGTAACATTTCATTATTTGTTTAATCCTTATTCTGCTGAACACAATAACCCATATCTTTGCAAACAGTGTAGATCCAGATCAGATGGCTTCTAAAGAAGCCATCTGATCAGGATCTACACTGTTAGTCATTGAGTTTGCAAATTTGAATGAATATATTACATCAAGTAATTTGATTGGTTGAAATGTAAATGGGTGTGGCTAAATTAATTTATGCAGCGGGATAAAGGTTAATCCATTTTGAACTGAATAGAATCTTCTTCAGTGTGCAGTAAAACTTCATTCTAATGCACTTCAGTCTGTAATGCGACGTCTGATTGGATAACATCAAAAATTTGCAACAATACATGTGTATATTGTGCGATATACAGTTGGAAACCCATTGTCATCATGTAATGTCGCCTCTCATTGGTTGGTATGTGGTTTTACGCAGCTGACTGCGCTTGCCGTTTTGGGTAAAGAGAGTGATTTTTCATCAAAACCGAATTTTAGCTTGCCTGTACGAAAGTACAGCTAGATCTATAGCATTCACACTGGCGTGGGCGTATACGTAACCCAAAGTTAACCCTTATCTTGCTGAATATTCATTTAAGACACACCCATTTCTGTGTATCAACCAATCAAATTACTTTATGTAAATTAATTGCTACAAAGTCATAAACTAAATGCCAAACACTGTAGATCCTGATCAGATGGCTTCTTGAGAAGCCATCTGATCTGGATCTACACTGTTTGCAAAGATAGGGGTTGTCGTGAACAGCAAGATAAGGGTTAAAAGGTTTTGGGTTAAAGTTGTCTATAGCTGTATATCTCTAAAACCTCTTGATGGATTTAGTTACTTCTTGGACTGATGTTACATATTGGTCCAAAGTTTCGCACAGTACAAGCCACACACCCCTCAGTGTCCTTGAGGTCAAGGTCACAGACTTAGAAATTTTAAGTTGATGTTTTTGGTTAAAGTTTTCTATTGCTCTATATATCTCTAAAACCACTTGGTAGAAGAAAGAAAGATTGAACATATCATGGATCACGTAGAAGAAAAGTGTATCTGTTTTAGATAGCCTTGTAAGGCAGTTGATAATGTCCGTGTGTGTGTGTGTGTGTGTGTGTGTGTGTGTGTGTGTGTGTGTGTGTGTGTGTGTGTGTGTGTGTGTGTGTGTGTGTGTGTGTGTGTGTGTGTGTGTGTTGTACGTCCTACCAACACCTAAGTTCATCTGAAAGTCGTTAATGTCAGTCGGCAGAGTTGAGATCGATGAGGACCACTCTGATAAGTGGCCTTGTGAATAAACTGTCCTTTATGTACAATGGTATTTGAGCCATTGAAGTTTAACTGTAATTACTGTTCTTGGGCTTTTCAGGTGCCGTATGTTGAAACAAGTGCTAAGGACCCACCAGTTAACGTTGACCTAGCATTCCACGATGTTGTTAGAGTGATAAAGTAAGTGGTTACCGTCATGTGATCACCGTAATGATCCTAATTATTGGGACAGATAGGCCTAAGCAAACAATGTCAGCCAAGATCAGACTGCTCCTGAAGGAGCAGTCTGATCAGTGTCTACACTGTTTGCCATTCAGGATTCTGTCTGCACCTTTTTTGACTCCTTGCAAATTTAAGGAGAATTATAGCAAGTCCCCAAGGTGTACGGATTTTTAGGATTTTTATTTTTATTTGTTGAATTCCCTTTTAAACACTACTTTTTATACTACCTCTTTATAACAATATTTTTGGGATCAAAGCAGAAATGATAACTGAAGGTACATGTAGCTCATTGTGGATGTATAAAAAGAAAATTTAACCTCTTTATTATCTACATTTAAACTGATATCAAGATGATATTTTGAGAGAAATAAACACAGCCGAAAAGAAATTATTCATAAGTGTTTACTGCCAGTGTTTGCATGGCTATTGAGTAAACTATGGCTGTTTAACAATAGAGGGAATATAGATTAGTGAAGTGGCTGCTGGCTAGAGGAGAGAGGTAGGTGTACAGTAGAGGTTAAATATATAGTAAAATTGCTATACTAAGACCACATTTTTGTGGGACTTTTACCCGACATTGAGATGAAATGACATCTCAATCCCTGGCGCCCATTGAAACTATTAGTGTTTATATGCATAGACGGGCCAACTCACACCACTTTGCCTGGGCAAGCTTAGACCTTCTAAGCGGTTTACCAGTACTCCTGTGCAGTGGGTTTCATCTCTGCTTGGAAGCATCATGCAGCCCAATCTATTTCTCCAAGCCCTAAAGGGTGGGGGCAAAAATAATATAAGAGTATAGTGAAAATAAGCCCTAGGAAATCCTTCCATTAAGGTGCAACTTTTTGCTCCTTTTGCCAATTTTTACAAGTCCGAAGTTGGCATAAGGAGCATATGTATTAAAACAATATGTTTCTTGAAGATTTGAAGATTTTTTAAGTTTTAATTATCGACTCAAACCCGTAACAGAGTATAAGTTAAAACTTTCAACAAACAAAACATGTAACACTTTAGTCTCTTTAGTACTCTACCCATTATAACACGGTTTTGGTTTTAATACGGCCAGGTCTTGCCTCCCAAAATCTCATTTTACTATAATTTCTATATAAAAATATTAGCTGGCCTTGGTAGCTCAGTCAGAAGCACGTCTGACTGGTGAAGCACTTCTGAATGGTGATCAGGAGGACCATGGTTCAATACCTGCCGGGGTTGGCAACATTCTTCCGTGGAGATTGATCATGAAATCTTTTCTATGGTCATTCTCTCCCATCTGCTGATTCAAGAAGGGCAGTTGTCAGTTTCTGGCAAAAGAATGAACACTGTACTGGTAAACCACTTACGTAAAAACCTGCCCAGGAAAAGTGTGGATAGGTAAACTGACCGGCTCAAAAATGACCTAAAATAGTGTTGACTGGGCCGTTAAACTCCAAAACAAACAAACTATATAAAAAATATCCCTTTATAACATGGTTCACTTATAACATAGTCCTGTTCTATGCATCCCAAACATATGAGCCTCCGGGGCTTAGTGGTTAAGAGTGCTGACTCTTGATCATTAGGTCTCTCACCGCTGTAGTTCGAGCCTCGCTCGAGTCACATGTTAGACGCCAAATTCTGCAACGGAAGGTCAGGTGGTTTTTCTCCGGGTACTCCGGTTTTTGCCCACCTCTGATTAACGATCAGCTCGATATGAGTGAAATAATCTTGAAAGGGCTGTAAAACCAAAACCAAAAAAAAAAATGCATCCCAAACATAGCGTTATAAAGGGACTGCCCTGAAAACTACTTCTGATTGGGACTCTTTATAGTCTCAAATTCTTTAGAACAGTAAAAATGTACCAGTACCAATTCTGTCGTTATAAAGAGAGTCCTTTGTATGTGCATTAACTGAAAAGAGTAACTTCCCTTAGACAATAACAATGTTTCCCTGTTTCAGACAACAACCAAAGGAATTTAAGAAACAGCTCAAAAGAAGTAGGCCAAAGAGAAAGAGATGTACAATTCTATAGTGTTCTAATTATTATCGTAAAGTGCCTTTATTAGGTGGGTAAGTGATCTCCCGTTGCTGCTAGTCATTAGGAAAACATGTCCCTGTGGAATAATGGCGTCCAATATGTGTCAGAAATGACAAATTTTAGTTGAAAATGATAACATCTTTCTTATTTCTGCTTTCAACATAGATTGTGGGTGCTTGTTAGAAACGCCTTATTGAGGCGGTTCTAATGAGTACCCACAGTCTATGTTTTTGAACAAAAATAAGGCAGATAATATATACCCCCGTAAACCCCAGTTTTTCCTATATATAGTGGGGTTTAGGGGGGTGTTCGTTTCATGCACTGGTTATCGTGATGGCAAAAGAATCAGCGAAGTCGAGCAGAAACATGTTCAGCGCCAAGCCAGAGCTAAGACATCACCAAGACACCACACAGAGCTTTCTTCTACTGACTTTCTCAATAAATTACAGTAAAATTCCTATATTAAGACCAGCTTTGGGACTGTTCAAAAGTGGTCTGATAGACCACTTTTGAACAGTCCCAATGTGGTCCCTGATCAGAGGACATTGTAGGCAGAAAACACAAAGAAACATTCAGTGTACCCTTCAAAATAAGCTTTTTATAGCAAAATAAGTCCTAATTTTAGGTGGTCTTAATAGCAGAATTTCACTATACATGTATCTGCAACAGGCATTCTAGAGCTAACATTGGTCTCATCAGCGATCTCAGAACATACAAACAGAACCATCTCTCTCATTTGATTAACCCTTTTTGTACCAAACGGGATCTTCCTCCTTACATATATCAGGAGTCCATTTCAAAATGTAGGGGTGTCAGGTTGTATTTTCTTCAAAATTCATTTGGAAAATGGCTGAACTTTGTGCAAACAGTATAGACCCTGATCAGATGCCTCATTTTGCAGAGTCAGATCTGGGCCTGCACTGTTTGCCAGGGTACCCATTTTGGGGTTTACAGTACAAAATGGGTTAAGAATAATGATTGTCAGTAATGACAGATGGACTGTTAAGTAATTCAGAGCTAACCTGGGTTAGCAGGTGGCTCTGACTGGTAAACAGGAGGTTGCGAGTTCAATACCTGCTGGTTCGGCAACATTGTTTCATGGATTTTGATCATTCTCTCCCATTCTCTGATTAAAGAGTGCCAGTTCTCAGTGTCAGATGAAAGTCTTTGTGCAGAACTGGTTAGCAGCTTATGTATTACTCACATGTGTTAGCCTGCCAAGAAAAAGTGTGGGTAGCAGCTGGTGGGTAGGTTATTGAACATGTATAACTTAAAATTATCAGCCTGCCAGGGAAAAGTGTGGTTAGGTAAACTGACCAGCTGGATATGACATAAAAAGGGTTAACTTTGCCATTTCACACACAAAAAAAACAACAACAAAAAAAACCAACAACAACAACAAAAAAAAAAACATGTCATGAGGGTGCTAACATACCATAATGATCCTTAGTATTGTGACAGGTAGGGCTGAGCAAACAATGTCAACCCAGATCAGACTGCTCATGAAGAAACAGTTTGAACAGGATCTACACTGTTTGCCATTCCATCTGTACCTTTTGGATTCCTTGCTTGATCGTGAAACAAATTTGTCAAATATTTAGTAGAATTGCAGCAAGTCCTTTTTTGTCAGAAGTTTAAGGATTTTTGTGGTACCTGTTTACCGGTAATGTAATGATATTTTAGCCACAACAAGAAAAATGGGTTACTGGACATGTGGGTACAGCAAATACCCAGATCAGACTGTGGATCTCTGTATTTGCACATGAGAAACCAATGTCCCACAGTAAAAATCCTAAAAAATTCTGACTTCTTTAGGATTTGCTGTAATTTGCCTAAAATTTTAACAAAGGGGGTCTTTCATTTGTTCCCATGCATGTTTTTTCTTTAAACTTTGTATATTAATAACATAGCATATACAACCTATAAAAATGTATTTAGTAAATTATATAAATCAAAGTAGGACTCAGGAGGCCACTCTAACTGACCCCCTCCATGAGCTGGTGTCTGTCTCTAAATAAGTGCATCTTAAATCTTATGTTTTATTTAGTTTCAAGATCTGTGAACTGGATTGAATGCAGAACCCCATAGGCATTCCTTTTATACTAAAAACCTTTTGAATTAATTAAAGTTTACATTTTCTGATAAAATAATTATCAAAAATCTCATTTTTTAATTGAAATTTTAAAAAAATATCAAAATTCAATCCCTCAGATAAGTATGTTTTAGTCTTTGTCAAGATTTCATTTTGCTAGGAAAACTTGCCATATGTATCTTCTTTAGCTATGCCTAATTTCATGAAAATCCGAAACCGGTAACACTGTAGTTTTACACCTTTAATGGATGTAAGTCGTTTCTGCAAAATTTACTATTTTATTGAAATCATCCAAGAACCTTACAAAAAGGCAATTCGTAACACTTACGTAATAAAAATGAGATTATACAAATCAAAATGAATACATATTGAGCTGATCTAGCTCAGAAACTATTAAAATATCATGAATTTCTGATATTTTCCGTTCATTTATACACTATGATCTATCCAAAATAGTTGATAGTAAAACACTAAATCAAAAGATATTCTAAACAACAAATTAGGCTAAACAACATATATTGCTTTTTTATTAGCAGCAAAATTATTGTGAACATGTGAAACTTTATTTAATGACTTTGCATAATTCATGCTACTCAAATAGGTGTAAGACAAGGAGATCCATTATTTTCATTTCCATACCAAGCTGGTATGCAAGGACGCAATGGTCAGTGGTTTGTTGTTACTAGTAAAAGTTCTAGTAGTAGTTCTGTTGATAAATTCTTGGCCAGATTAAGCCTTAGATATACTCTGTCTTTGTGAACGCTGGATTATTATCCAAACAAAAAAGTTACAGTAATTATTGGTGAGTATTTCCAAAAATCGAAATGTCACTGATATTGAGTTTCTGTTGCAAAATATATCACTGATGGATGGGGCGTAGAATATTTGGTGTAAACAAAGCTGTTCCATGACCTAGAGAAATTTTGCTATTAGACAGGGAGAGAAACAGTTTCCTTCCTTATAGTACACATACATAAATATGTCTCTTCTGCATTGGTATTGTAATTGTTGACGTTTCTTTAGTGTCTTATTTTTTCTATTTACTTTGTCAATATAGTGGTTAATTTATCGGAAGTGAGCTTTTAGTATTTTTTTCTGGTTTCAACCACTTCTTGAATGTTTCTGCTGAATGCAAGTTCACTGTTTTTTAAGCACTGTTCTTGCTTGCTTTTTGTTCATTAATAATTACCAGTACATTTCTGTGTAATGTATCTCTCAGCTTAGAAAGAGCATTGCAGTGTTTGGACAGAAAAAGCATCACAATGTATTTACTGAAAATAATTTAAAATCCTATAATTAATGTGATAACTACTCACAGATTGAATAATTATTATCAACAGTTTAAATGCTTCTTGATATCTTACATAATGTGCTTTGTAATTACTGCAACAACTGCTGAGATAGGTAAATGAAGTGAAAGACCTATACAAATATATAGACAACAAAATCATGATCACATAAGTTTTGGAACACTGACAAAATGTACGACCATATGAATTCTAAAAGCACAAATGGCTTTGGAATACAGCTTCAGGAAGCCCTTTGATTTCGTTCATAGGGGCTATACAAAAAAGATAGATTGGCTAGTGCCTATGCAGATACAAATTCTGAAAACTTAATGTCCAGGAAAAGTAATCTCAAGTGTGGTTGATTTTCCCTAGAGTAAACCTTTCTTTTTAAATGGACAGTTAGGGTTAAATAAACAAACAACAGTTTGACTTGAGAGTCATTTATCTCGAGTCGGATAACAAATCTTACAAAATCTGAAGCAACATCTAAAGTGACTGGTATGTTGTTGATTTGAATGTTAAATCTAAACATCACCTTAGCACCATTACGAAATTAGACAAGAAAGACAGAAAGAAAACTGTGCACATGATTACATGGGTGCGTTTGATGACGTTTGTCATCAAAACCTTTGCGGTATAGTTCTGTAGACAAAATAGTTTGTTTCATAGGGGGCAAATTTACCGAAATGGATGTTTTGAAATAATACTTATTATTATGCTATGAACTACTTACGTAAACCATACTATACTAAAGCCATCCAAATTGAAAGCAATAGTAAAGTATTATTAAACAGCATGATCAAAACATGATAATCATATAATTTCACATTTTGCTGAATCAGAACTATCAGTATTCAGTCTGTTAAAACACAATGTTACCGGTCCTCAATTTCCATCAAAATTCATCAACATGTTCCTAAGATATGTGGGTAGTTTTTATGCTGAAATGGTGTCTTGACAAAAATTGGAACATGGTAAAAATGCATATAAAATTTTAATGAATACAAAAATAGGAGCCGAAATATGGGGACACCATCAAAGAAAACTGAATGCCCAGCCACTATTACTAGACATATGAGGTCATTCATAGTATCAACTAACTCACCAATTATGGCTTTAATTCATAAAACATAGCAGCATTAGATATATGAAACTCTGAATACTGTAGACAAGTTTATATGAGAGTACTCTCTGTTGTGATAGAGACTTCATAAAATATGCAAAAAATTTACTACGGAAATAAGATTTAAAAGTGAATGCATCGTAATTACAATGGTTATACCCAAGGCAATTATTGTGCATAATTTCATCAAAATCCAAGCGTGGGCAGAAACCAATGCAAATTTCCTTTACCTTGAAAGACCCCCTTTGATTCACAATCCAGCAAGGTGTCCAAGATGTGCAGATGGAATGGCAAACAGTGTAGACCCTGATCAGACTGCTCATTTAGTAGCAATCTGATCTGGGTCTGCACTGTTTGCTCAGGCCTATCTGTCCCAATACAAGTAAGATCATTATAGTAATGCCTCTTCACACAGGCAAGGAAAGCCATGTTTAGACTGAGCGGACATGCCTAATTGAGTCCTACCCACATTCCCAAACCACATCTCTGTGATATAGTCAGTTCATTTCACGGCTTGAAAAACAAGACTTTTTCTGAAGGAAGTTTGTGATATTTTTCTTATTTCTGTTGCAAACATAGACTGTAGGTGCCGTTTATGAATAAATTGGTTCTAAACAAGTTCCATGATTCTGCTTTTGCATTGAGGCAGTTTGGACAAGTTCCCACATTCTATGTTTTTTTAGCAAATTTAAGGAAAATAATGGAACGGTATACCCCTAAAAGAACTCACTTTTCTCTTTGCAAAGTGGGGTTATCAAGGGTGTACCCAATAGCAACTTGTTGATGGAATTATGAGGTGATTATAATGAGTACATAAACATACCTGTACTTTGTAGAAGATTGAAAAAGATATCCCTTAATTTTTTCCATTACATCATGTTAATAGGTTGTGAAATGTTTGTTTGTTTTTATTGGAGTTTAACAGCCCAGTCAACACTATTAAGGTCATTTTTGAGCCGGTCAGTTTACCTATCCACACTTTTCCTAGGTAGGCTTATACTTAGGCGGATAACCAGTACAGTGCACATTCTTTCACCAGAAACTGACAACTGCTCTCCTTGAATCAGCAGAAGGGAGAGAATGACTGGAGAAAAGATTTCACGATCAATCTCCACAATAGAATGTTGCCGACCTCGGCAGGTATAGAACCCGCGTCCTCCTGATCACCAGTCAGATGGGCATCCGACTGAGTTACAGAGGCAGGCAAGTTGTGAAATGAATTCCCCTCTAAACACCACTTTATACAGAGAAAACTGAGATTTTCTGGGGTATTCATTATTTTCCTTATTTCTGCACCAAGACATACATTGTGGGTACTTGTTAGAACAGCCTCAATGAGGTGGTTCTAGCAAAGCACCCATAACCTATAGTTTGTCCTATCTTCTGAAAAAGCCATCTGATCAGGATCTTTATTTTGTCATTCAATTTATGAATCTGTTGCAATAATTTGCACAAGTGATCTGATTGGTTGATAATCAGTAGTGGGTGTGGCATATTTGAATATTCATCAGGAAAAGAGATAAGAAAAATATCACAAATTTTCAACGAAAAAGTAGCCATTTTGGACGAATGAAAGAATGCACTTTGTCACACATGTGTTTGTAATGAACACCCCTCTAAACCCCACATTATATGGAGAAAAGTGGGGTTTACAGCGGTATTCATTATTTTCCTTATTTCTGCTCCAAGACATAGGTTGTGGGTCCTTGTTAGAACTGCCTCAATGAGGCGGTTCTATCGAGTACCATAACCTATGGTTTGGAGTATAAATAAGAAAAATATCACAATTTTCATCGAAAAAGTAGCGATTTTGAAGAAATGAAAGAATGCACTATGTTACATGGGTGTGCTGTCGTAATGTTTTTTTAACCCATTTAGTACCAGAAACCCCAAAACAGGTACCAGGGCAAACATTGCTGGCACAGATCAGATGCCGCAGAACCAGGCGTCTGATCAGGGCCTCCACTGCTTAAAGTTCAGCCATTTTCCAAATCAATTTTGAACAAAAAAACACAACCTGACACATTAGGAGGAAGATTCCATTTGATACAAAAGGGTTAATGGGTTCTATGATAAACTCTCAGTGGCTAAAACTACACATCTAGAATGAATTTAAATAGTTCTAAAGGTGTTTGGGCCACTGAAGTAAAACTAAAAATCATTGTTTTCAAGCAGCCACTATCCTCACATCACGTTAACAAGTCTGTGTAAAGAGCACCTCCCTAAACCCCACTTTATATAGAGAAACTGGGTTATGGGGGTATTCATTATTTTCCTTATTTTTGCTCCAAGACATAGGGTATGGATACTTGTTAGAGCCGTCTCAATGAGGCGGTTCTAACGAGTACCAATAGCCTATGTTTTGGAATACAAATACCGGTAAGAAAAATATCACAAATTTTTATCAAAAAAGTAGCCATTTGGGAGAAATGAAAGAACGCACATTGTCACACAAGTCCATGTAATGAGCACCCCTTTAAACCCCACTTTATATAAAGAAAAGTGGGGTTTACTGGGGTATTCGTTATTTTCCTTATTTTCCCTACATAGGTTGTGGGTACTCGTTATAAACGCCTTGATGGGGGGGGGGGGGTGGGGGTTCTAACGAGTACCCATAACCTATGGTTTGGAGTATAAATAAGAAAAATATCACAATTTTCATTGAAAAAGTAGGGATGTTGGAGAAATGAATGAACGCACTATGTTACTTGTTACACGGGTGTGCTGTCACATTATTTCTTCAATGGGAGCTATGATAAACCCTCAGTGGCTCAAACTACCCATGTCTAGAATGAATTTAGATAGTTCCAAAGGTGTTTGAGCCATTGAAGTACAACTAAAAATTATTGTTTTCAAGAAGACACTATCTTCACATCACGTTATTATCAAGTCCATAAATGTGGCCCCCGCCCATTGGGGCTTGAAGAAATAGATAGGCTGCATGATGCTGCCACGCAGAGTTGAAACCGACCCGCACATGAGTACTGGTAAACCGCTTAGAGGATCTTAGCCTGCCCAGGCAAAGCAGTGCGGACATCCATGCTTATAAACCCTATTGGTTTCAATGGGCAGCAGGGCTTGAGATGTCTTTTCATCTCAATGTCAGGTAAAAGTCCTACAAAATTGGAAGCAACGTCTCCAAAATGACCTTTACAGTGTTGACTGGGGGTGTTAAACCTCAAATCAAACAAACAAATCAAGTCCATATAATGAGACCTCTGTAAACCCCACTTTATTCAGAGAAAACTGGGGTTTACTGGGGTATTTCCTTATTTCCCTTATTTCTGCTGCAAGACATAGGTTGTGTGTACTGGTTAGAACCGCCTCATCGAGGCGGTTCTAACGAGTACCCACAACCTATAGTTTGGAGTATAAATAAGAAAAATATCACAAATTTTCGTCAGAATAAGAACCATTTTGGAGATATGAAAGAATGCACTCCGTCACACGGTTGTGTTATCATAATGCTAGAATGCTTTACCAACAACATATATATAAATTCTATAAATAGAAGCAATCTCAATTTATAAGGCTTTGCATAACAACATTTTTTGTCATTTTCAGGGGAAGATTATCTGCATATAAGTGAATATAGCTCGCCTTTTTGTGAAAGACACCTGTTGATTCCGGACAGAATGACCACAACAAGGAATTATACATGTATAACAGAGTTATCTCCACTTTGTGCTGTTACAACAAATTATCCTCATGGACTACGGTAGTCCGTGTTTAAAACGGAACAAGATTCTGTTTTGAATCAGCTCACGTGAAAAAGAAAGAAGTTACATTGGTTAACATTGCACTCACATGAGCAAGTTTTTGGGGGGATGGAGGGGCTTGGGGATGGGGGAGGTCGTGGAAATCTCACATACCACACAGTCTACCACATTTACCCTAACTATTCGGAAACATCAAACTCCATACCATACTTGTTTTAAAATGGAACAAGTACAATTTACTACCCATTGTTGTGCCAAAAATAGCTGGATAAGTGGCAAACATTGGTCTTTGATGACCATCTTAAGGGAAATGGGAACACACCAAAAAATCTACGAGTGACGTCATAAAACCGCATTCCTTTTCATTGCCTATATTGGCATGCTGTGTTAGAATTTACTGAAAACGTTAGTATGCCATTAACACATCTCCTTATTAGATGGTTTTGGATATAATCTCCAAAATATGCATTTAAGTAAATGTACAGTAAAATTTTGCTCTTAAGAGGAATGGCTACACCTTCAGGGGAGGCCACTCCTGCAAAAGTATTTTTGTCTCCCCTGACAATAGGGGGCAGCTCTTAAAGGAAAGCCTTTTCAGTGAGACTGAGCCTATAGAAAAGCGAACAGGAAGTCTGGAAAGGTGTCTCCCTTTGAAAAAATGGTGAAAAATGTGTTCCCATTCCCCTAAAATGGTGGAAAAATACTATTCTTTCAAAAGTATTCACTTTTGCAAAGACACACAACTTTATCGCTTTCTTATAGCATCGTATAGCAGTCACAGATAAGATTGACAAGTCGGGGATATTGTTTGCACCTGCATTTGCAATATTCTATTTAATAACTTAACCCTTGTCCTGCTGAGCCCAGATAAGTCTTATCTTTCAAACAATGTAGATCCAGATCAGATCGCTTCTGAAGAAGTCATCTGATTAGGATCTTCATTGTTTGTCATTGTTTCAATAATTTGCATCAAGTTATCTGATTGGTTGAAAATAGGTAGTGGGTGTGACATATTTAAATATTCAGCAGGACAAGGGTTAAAGGTAAACCAAGTCACCCAATTATGTGAATTCAACTGTGACACAAACAAAGCTATGGTGTATATGGCCATTTGGTCCGCTTGCAAAAATCATGGGAAAGGCACTCATCCGAATCTTCATGTGATTTTTAGCTCACCTGTCACGTAGTGACAAGGTGAGCTTTTGGGATCACTTTTTGTCCGTCGTCCGTCGTGCGTCCGTGCGTGCGTGCGTCCGTGCGTCCGTGCGTGCGTCCGTAAACTTTTCTTCAAACGACATCTCCTCCTAAACCACTGATCGTATTTTGACCAAACTTCACAGGAATGATCCTTAGGTGGTCCCCTTTCAAAGTTGTTCAAATGGTTCCGGTCCGTTGCACATATAGGTCACAGTAGCCAAAAATAGATTTTTTTCACCGCAAACTTAAAAAATCTTCTTCTCTGAAACCTCAAGGCCCAGGTCTTTGATATTTGGTATGAAGCTTCATCTAGTGGACCCCTACCAAGATTGTTCAAATTATAGTGCTGGGGCCAAAAATGCCCCCGCGCGGGGCCCCTTTGGTTTTACATGGGCTTATATAGGGAAAATCTTTAAAAATCTTCTTCTCTGAAACCGTAAGGCCCAGGTCTTTGATATTTGGTATGAAGCTTCATCTAGTGGACCTCTACCAAGATTGTTCAAATTATAGTGCTGGGGCAAAAAATGTCCCCGCACGGGGCCCCTTTGGTTTTACATGGGCTTATATAGGGAAAATCTTGAAAAATCTTCTTCTCTGAAACCGCAAGGCCCAGGTCTTTGATATTTGGTATGAAGCTTCATCTAGTGGACCCCTACCAAGACTGTTCAAATTAAAGTGCTGGAGCTAAAAATGCCCCCGCACGGGGGCCCTTTGGTTTTACATGGGCTTATATAGGGAAAATATTTAAAAATCATCTTCTCTGAAACCGCAAGGCCCAGGTCTTTGATATTTGGTATGAAGCTTCATCTAGTGGACCCCTACCAAGACTGTTCAAATTAAAGTGCTGGAGCTAAAAATGCCCCCCGCACGGGGGCCCTTTGGTTTTACATGGGCTTGTATAGGGAAAATCTTGAAAAATCTTCTTCTCTGAAACCGCAAGGCCCAGGTCTTTGATATTTGGTATGAAGCTTCATCTAGTGGACCTCTACCAAGATTGTTCAAATTATAGTGCTGGGGCCAAAAATGCCCCTGCACGGGGGCCCTTTGGTTTTACATGGGCTTATATAGGGAAAATCTTTAAAAATCTTCTTCTCTGAAACTGCAAGGCCAAGGTCTTTGATATTTGGTATGAAGCTTTATCTAGTGGACCCCTACCAAGAATGTTCAAATTATAGTGCTGGATCTAAAAATGCCCCCGCACGGGGGCCCTTTGGTTTTACATGGGCTTATATTGGGAAAATCTTGAAAAATCTTCTTCTCTGAAACCGCAAGGTCCAGGTCTTTGATATTTGGTATGAAGCTTCATCTAGTGGACCCCTATCAAGATTGTTCAAATTATAGTGCTGGGGCCAAAAATGCCTCCACCCCAGGGCCCTTTTGTTTTACATAGGCTTATATATGGAAAATCTTTAAAAATCTTCTTCTCTGAAACCACAAGGCCCAGGTCTTTGATATTTGGTATGAAGCTTCATCTAGTGGACCCCTACCAAGATTGTTCAAATCATAGTGGTGGAGCTAAAAATGCCCCCCACACGGGGGCCCTTTGGTTTTACATGGTCTTATATAGGGAAAATCTTTAAAAATCTTCTTCTCTGAAACCGCAAGGCCCAGGTCTTTGATATTTGGTATGAAGCTTCATCTAGTGGACCTTCACCAAGATTATTCAAATTATAGTGCTGGGGCCAAAAAAGCCCCCACACCAGGGCCCTTTTGTTTTACATAGGCTTATATAGGGAAAATCTTGAAAAGTCTTCTTCTCTGAAACTGCAAGGCCCAGGTCTTTGATATTTGGTATGAAGCTTCATCTTGTGGACCTTCACCAAGATTGTTCAAATTATAACCCTGGGGCCAAAAATGCCCCCGCTCCGGGGCCCTTTGGTTTTACATGGGCTTATATAGGGAAAATCTTGAAAAATCTTCTTCTTTGAAACCACAAGGCTTAGGTCTTCGATATTTGTTATGAAGCTTCAGCTAGTGGACCTCTATAAAGATTGTTCAAATTATAGCCCTGAGACCAAAAATGCCTCCGCCATGTGGCCCTTTGGTTTTACATAGACTTATATAGGGAAAATATTTAAAAATCATCTTCTCTGAAACACAAGGCTTAGGTCTTTGATATTTGTTATGAAGCTTCAGCTAGTGGACCTCTACCAAGATTGTTCAAATTATAGCCCTGGGGCCAAAAATGCCCCTGCTCCGGGGCCCTTTGGTTTAACATAGACTTATATAGGGAAATCCTTGTTTTACATAGACTTCTATATGCAGGGTAAACCTTTAAAATCTTCTTCTCTGAAACCCGAAAGCCCAGGTCTTTCATATTCGGTATGAAGCTTCATCTTGTGGACCTCTACCAAGATTGTTCAAATTATAGCCCTGGGGCCAAAATTGACCCTGCCCGGGGCCCACTTGTTATACATTGGATCAGGTGAGCGAACCAGGGCCCTCTGGGCCCTCTTGTTACATATATTGACAACACCTGAACTGAATCCGACCCGCACACGGGTACTGGTAAACCGCTTAGAGGATCTAAGCCTGCCCAAGCAAGGCGGTGCGCACGAGTCAGACCGTCCATGCTTATAAACCCTATTGGTTTCATTGGACGACGGGGCTTGAGATGTCATTTCATCTCAATGTTGGGTAAACCTCCATCAAAATTGGAAGCAACGTCTCCAAAATGTCCTTTCCAGTGTTGACGGGGACGTTAAACCTCAAATCAAACAAACAAAAGACAACACCTGAACCACATTGCCCTGTCCATCTCATCTGTGTTTTCTATACAATTCTTAGTTCCTCATAGATCCAGTATTTACAGTTTTAAAATAAGAGTTTGTCTATAATCTGTGGCTAGCTGTTTTGATCTGAGATCAGTTATAATTATCCCTAGCATGTCCTGTGAAACAACAGACATTCGGTGCTCCATTTTGTTTTTATTATGGCTCTCTGAACTGATCATAGAAAAAAGTACAACATTATTGGTAATGGCCGTAATAAATTCATGAAGATTTTAATTCTAGAGCGGATGGCAATCATTTTTTTTCTTATTTTTCAGAGAAAATAAGGGCTTGACGTTACAGACGATTCATATGTAATGACAAGCTTACTTTCTCAGAAAAATATGAAAATGAAATGCTTTGAAAATGCTGTCTGCTAACTGTGATAGCACTGGGAGAGTAAGCTGTCATGAAACCTCAGATAATGTCAAAATAAGTGGACCATGCAGTTGAAATTAAGTCAAGACTAGTAGAAGTTGTGGTATGCTGGTTCTGTGGTTCATTAGACATTTGAGCCAGTGGATGACAAAACCTACAATAAGTCATGTGCGCCCAGCGAAGAATCAGATCAGCCAGTGCATCCCAATAGTCTAACCAGAGACTTCTATTGCTGCATGGAGAAGCATTAGGCCCTTAGCTATCCTTAGAGTGCACAATGAAGACTGATCAGACTGCACAGATGCGCAGGCTATTCTGAGTGTTCTTTGGGTGCACATGTCTTATTTAAGAAATAGATCAGCTCTAGCTGTGATTTGTTGAGTAATAAATCACAGTTTGGAGGTCAGTTGTAAAGTAGACAAATCACGAGCGCGTAGCGCGCGTGATTTGTCTACTTACAACTGACCGACAAACTGTGATTTATTACCTAACAAATCACTAGCTAGAGCTGATCTATTTCGATTCTAACACGCTGAAACTCGGCAATAATGCTGTTGTTTCCTCCAAATTCTCACAACTTTCCGCCATTGTTAGAAGAAATCCCGCTAAAAGTATCGACTGAAACACATGCATTTACATCCTTTTCTAACGTTGTTGATGCGAGAAAATGACGCTACACCGTCCAACGTCAAGGAAATCGACTAGTGACGTCATAACTTTGCAGTTTTAATGACGTCACTCGTCACGCTCTTCCGAGCTGTGATTTGTTGCAGAATAAAACACAGTTGTTTTCCATTGCCTATATAGGCGCGCTGTGTTAGAATGTTGGTTTTGTCATGGGCTGGCTCATTTGGTCCTTAGGAAAACCCCTGTGTATTGTCTGTATTGTTGTAGGAAGATCGTCATATTCTGTTTATGATTTATGATATATATTTATATAAGAGTTTGCTCAATTTACCACTGATAGAGATGAAGGTTGTATATTTCAGTTACTCAAAGTTCAGTACAGTTCCTTTGTATTGCTGTTGTTGGACATCATACAAAATATCTTGTTGTGAGTTTTTTGAGTTTTACGTCCCACCAACAGCTAAGGTCATACGTAGATGGGACCTCGGTTTAAAGACTCATCCGAAAGTCTGGAGAAGCCTGGGATCAATCCTGCTACCCCTACGTTTACATGCCGAGTAGCGTAACCACTGCACCACGGAGGCATCTAAAAAAAAAAAATATATTTATCTTGTTATAATGAGACCTATATTACATGTATAACATAGCTTAAATAGGCCTCTGTGGACCAATGGGTAAGAGCACTGACTCTTTAATCATTAGGTCTCTCACCGCTGTGTCACGAGCCTCACTTGGGCAAAATGTAAGATGCCAAGCTCTGAAATGGAAGGTCAGGTGGTTTTCTCTGGGTATTCCCATTTTCACCCACCTCTGATTAACAGTCAGCTCAAAAGCAGTGAAATAATCTTGAAAAGGGCCGTAAAGCCAAAAAAAACACACAGACACACAAAAAAATATCAGCTTAAGGAGAATGGGAACACCTGGCAGGTTTTTCCGCCATTTTTCAAAGGGAGGCAACTTTTGGGACTTCCTGTTCGCTTTTCTATAAGCCATGTCCCACTTAAAAAGGGATCTCCTATTAAAGGAAAGAATTTGCTCCTCAGGAGCAAATTCCTTCCTTTAAGAGTTGCGGCCCCCACCCATCAGGGCTTGAAGAAATAGATTGGCTGCATGATGCTTCCACGCAGAGCTGAAACTGACCGCACACGAGTACTGGTAAACCGCTTGGAGCGACATAGCCTGACCGAGCAAAATGGTGCAAGTCTGACCGTCCATGCTTTTAAACCCTGTTGTTTTCATTGAGCGACAGGGCTTGAGATGTCATTTCATCTCGAAGTGGGTAAAAGTCCCACAAAATTGGAAGCTATGTCATCAAAGTGACCTATACAGTATTGACGGGGACTTTAAACCTCAAATCAACCAACCAACCAACCTTTAAGTGCTGACCCCTATTGACATGAGAGACAAAAATACTTTTGCAGGTGTTACCTCCCCTGAAGGTGTTCTCATTCCCCTTAAGATGAGAAGAAATGAGGATGATTGAGTGATACTTTTCTTTATTTAGATCAGCCCTAGCAGTGATTTGTTGTGTAATAAATCACAGTTTGGAGATCAGTTGTAAAGTAGATCAAATCACAAACTTGTAGCATGAGTGAGTTGTCCACTTACAACTGGATGATAAGCTGTGATTTATTACTCAACAAATCACATACTGGAGCCAATCTTTTTCGATTCTAACACTAAAATTCGGCAATAATTTTGTCATTTTCCTTCAGACATTTCACCACAGTATGAAGAAATCCCACCATTATTATGGACTGTTTCACAGATATTTATGTCTTTTTGTTATGTTTCTGATGCGAGAAAATAATGTTTCACTGTCTAATGTCATAGAATTTTTGAGTGACGTCATAAGATGGCGGCTTTTCATGTCACGCTGTACTTCCTTTTAATTTGTTGCAGCATAAATCACAGTCCTTTTCCACTGCACTGTTTGCCAGGGTACCCGTCATGGGGTTTCCGGTACAAAAAGAGTTAATGGAAAAATACTACACTTTTCCCATCAGCTGCAACATCCCATTGTCAAACAAAAAGTCCTAAAGGGTTGTGCAGTCATAAAAAGATGGAACTGTGATTTATTCTGAAATAAATCACAAAGAAGAAGCGTGACATGAATAGCGGCCATTTTATGACGTCACTCCTTGATTCTTTGATGTTAGACGTAACGTCAGTTTCTTGCGTCTAAAAGGTTACAAAAGGACATACATGCATGGTTACCGTCAATAATTTTGGCTGGATCTCTTCTAACAATGGCAAAAGGTTGGGAGAATTTGAAGGAAACAACAGCATTATTGCCAATTTCCAGTGTGTTAGAATTGAAACAGATTAGCTCAGGTATGTGAATTGTTGAATCGTAAATCAGTTTGTCGGTCTGTTGTAAGTAGACAAATCATTGATGCTTTGCGCTTGTGATTTGATCTACTTTACAACTGACCTCCAAACTGTGATTTATCACTCAACAAATCACAGATAGAGTTGATATATTTCTTAAGTATTATACTAAGGTTTCAAGGTATAATTAAACCTTGATAATTCAAAGGCCAAGGGACTGGCTCATTTTGTTTGAATTCTTGAAACTAACTTAGAATGATCAGGGATTGTAATACATAAGTTTTGGTTATATAAAGTTCTAGTTATTGAGGGTATGATTGTGTATAAAATTATAGTTCTAGAGAATATTGTGTGAATTCTAATTAGCCGTGGTAAGTGAGTTATTAAGGCTTTAGTTCTGAATTTAGAATATAACCCTTTTTGTACCAAATGGAATCTTCCTCCTTATATATGACAGGAGTCCATTTCAAAATTTAGGGTTGTCAGGTTGTGTTTTCTTCAAAATCTGGCTGAGCGTTTTGCAAACAGTGTAGGCCCTGATCAGACGCCGCGTCTGATCTTGGTCTGCACTGTTTGCCAACTACCCAGTTTGGGGTTTCCGGTACAAAGGGGTTAATAGATGTAAATATGCATGTATGTTTTTCACCAGAGGATATTTCAGTTGTAATTGGTGGCTTTTGCGGAATAGAAGTCATTGTTACAACCCTTATGGCAAGAACTGACATTTATAAAGAATAGATCTTCCCCCAAACCATTAGAGATTGGAATGCCCTTCCCAATTGAATATTTCAACCGCTGAAGGTGTGAGGACAGTGTAGCTAAGTTTACCTCTTTGGTGAGAGCTATGGACTAACTTCCCATATTGATCGTTCTTCCCCTGAACAATAAGAGATTGGAATGCCCTTCCCGATTCGATTATTTTGAAGGTTGAAGGTGCTGAGGATTGTGTAGCTAAAATTTACCTCTGGTGAGAGCTAGGGACTAACTTCCCATATAGCAGGTCCTGGTGTATGAATGTCATTTGACATGTCACCAGTGACAATTCTGATTCTGATTGACAACAACATTCTGAAATAGCTGCCATGTTGGTTTTACATTAGCATTTGAAAAGTTTATAAGGAGTTTTTTGTTTTTTTTCGTCACAATTTGCATTGGAATAGTAAGTTATGCAAGAATTATAAAATTTGTAATCAAGTTCAAATTTTATGAGAAATTTATACTTACATGAGTGTATATATGGTAGGATTGGTTCCCGGACCTGCTCGGATTAACCCGCATGAAAATAAAGTGTCTATCTTATCTCACGTGACATATCACTGCGACGCATATAACTCCCTCAGTTCTATATGGCGACAAGGTGCTCCCTTGTCACCAAAGAAAATAGAGGGGAGGAGGGTGGGTAGCCCTCATGTAAGTATAAATTTCTCATAAAATTTGAACTTGATTACAAATTTTATAATTTTATTTCTAAATTTATACTTACATGAGTGTATATACGGTAGGATGATTTCTAAGCAGTCTTCCTTGGACTGGTGGGTCTTTGGTGACTATTGCTCTGATACTCCGAATACATATACACCATCAATTCATCCCTCAATAACTGTACATAAATATTTTGACTTCTTTGTTCTTAGAAATTGAACAGAACTTCCTTCTGTCTATTTATGAATAAACACCACTTTCTATTTCCTTAAATAGCACCCTCTACAGGCTATTATGTCTATATAGTATCATCATATTTATGATGATCACTGTACATTATTAAAATACTCCTCAGCAACCCGCCGGATATAAAACATTATATCTCACAATTAAAATTCCCAACATTGGGCGTCCAATTCTCTGTAATAATATCTTTTAAAAGTCTCCTCAGAACTCCAGTCTGCGGCATCAAGAATGTCAGAAAGTGAAGCTCCTCTAAACAGAGCCCATGACGTACCAATTGCTCTAGTTGAATGAGCCCTTACATTAATCTCGGATTCTGAATCACTGTAGGCTAGTTTAATCAAACTAACAATCCAAGAGGCTATCGTTTGTCTTGACGCTGCTTTATGTGGTTTATTAATGGTTAAAAACAACTGCCTTATTGTTTCTTTCTCTGAATTTGATCTAAACTCTGACGTTCTGTTAACGTACATTTCAACTGCTCTTTTTGGATCCAATTTCCTGTTTTTCTTAAAACAAGGAACAAAAATTTTCTTAGAGTTGTGACTAGGTCTATCTTGTTTAGATAATCCTTCTCTAATAAAAATAATCCCTTCGGGAAGAATGCTCATAAAACCGACATCCCATCTCAGCGCTTGAAGGTCGCTGCACCTCCTGAATGTGGATATTGCTGTAAGAAAAATTGTTTTCCATGTTAAGCACTTCAATGAAATCTTATTCATGGGTTCAAATGGTGGATTTGACAAAAGATCTAGGATTTTCTTTAAATTCCATTCTGGTACTAACTGTTTAACAGGTGGTCTTGAGTTAAAAACCCCTTTCAGTAACCTTATAATATCTGGATGTTGGCCCACTGAATAGCCATCTATCTGGGGCAACATGACTGACAACATGGACCTATATCCTGAAATTGTTCTATATTTCAAACCTGCTTGAAAAAGACCAGCCAAAAAGTCTGCACAGTTTGTCAAAGTTGCATCATTGGGATCAATTTCCCGTTCAAGACACCAGCTATTGAACTTTTTGAATTTGACAGAATAATCCTTCCTAGTGCTAGATCTCCATGATGCAACCATGAGGTTTCTAGTGTCATCCGAAAATCCCTTATTTTGGAACGATCGGTTGACAATAGCCATGCAGTCAGATTGAGTATCTCTGGATTCGGATGAAAAATTCTGGTCTTTGGTTGAAACAAAAGATCCTGTCTCAGAGGTAATCTCCTTGGACAGGCGACCGACATCTGAAGCAGATTGGTGTACCAATGTCTCCTTGGCCACTGTGGAGCTATGAGTATGATCTGACAATGATATTTCCTCATGTGCTGTAGCACTTTCGGAATGAGACAGATTGGGGGAAATGCGTATGCTTCCATGTTTTCCCATGCAATTGACAATGCGTCTGTCGCTAGAGCCAGTTGACTGGGAAACCATGTGCAAAACACTGGCGTTTTCTTGTTTGCTTCTGATGCAAAGAGATCTATTAGAGGTGTTCCCCAAATCTGAAACAATTTGTGGACTACTGCATTGTTCAAAGACCACTCTGTTGGTCTGATTTTTACCCTGCTCAAACTGTCGGCCAAAACATTCCGAATTCCTGCCAAATGAGCTGATTTCAGAACAATGTTGTTGGCCCTTGCTAGATGCCATATGTCCCAAGTCAGATAGCACAGCTGGGGTGACCGGGTACCCCCTTCCTTGTTCAAATACTGAACCACTGATGTGTTGTCTGAGCGAATCAACACTGTGTGGCCTTTGAGATGCGGAAGAAAATGACTGATTGCCAGATACACTGCCTTTAGTTCTAACCAGTTGATGTGCTTTTTCGCCTCTTGCATAGACCAAGTTCCCTGGCATATTAGATTCTGAAAATGACCGCCGTACCCGTACTTGGATGCGTCGGTTGTCACTATCTTTGAGCAGTTTTGAACACAAAAGCTTTTCCCTTTCAGCAGATTGTCTTTGTTTAGCCAAAACTGGAGATGTTCTTGCACATTTTTGTTGAATGGAACTACCGTCTGCAGATCCATTGTTGACGGTCTCCAAAAATGTAACAGATGTAACTGGATTGGTCTCATGAACAACCTTGCATTGGGAACTAGTTCTATGCAAGATGCCATCAGTCCTAGCAAATGAAGGTAACTCTGAGCTGTGGATCTTTCCCTCAGCAACATACATGCTTCCTTTATCTTTTCTATTCTTTCCAGGGTTGGACAAACCAGGCCCTTTGCCAACCAAAAATGTGCCCCTATATAAACTACTGACTGGCTTGGTTTTAGAGCAGATTTCTCTAGATTTATCATGAAGCCTAGTTCCACAAGGAGATTGAGTGCTTTCTTTTTGTCCATAATCAACATTTTCTTGATTAGATTTACTAAAAACCAATCGTCTAAATAGACCGCTAGGCGCAAGTTCTGCATCCTCAAATGTGCCGCTACGACGGCCACCACCTTCGTAAAGACCCTTGGTGCCATTGTAGGTCCGAAACAAAGACAAGTGAATTGGAATGCCTTGCCTTGAATGCAGAACCGCAGGAACTGTTTGTGACTTGGATGGATTGGAATATGCATGTACGCGTCTTTTAAGTCTAGGGATATGGCCCAATCTCCTTGCTGAACTAGGTTCAGTACACTGTTTAGCGAGTCCATTTTGAAATGCTGTTTCTTGAGATACCTGTTGAGAGGACGAAGATTTATGACTGGTCTGAGATCTCCCGACTTCTTGGGGACTAGGAAAAATGTTGAGTAAAAACCTCTCTGAATATCGTTTAGAGGGACAGGTTCTATCGCATTTTTTTCTAACAATTTTTCTACCTCCTGTAGTAAAATAGGTAATTTTTGAACATCTACATGTGTTTCTCTGATTCCTGAAAAAGGAGGAATTGCCATAAATTCTAGTTTTAGACCCTCTCTTATGATGGAAAGAACCCACTGATCGTTTGTAATTTTCTCCCACTGTGGTAGAAAAAATCTTAACCGTCCTGCAACAGGTATCTCTGGAAAATGGCAAAGAATCGAGTCATGCTCGATTTGATCTGTTCCCTTGGGAATGAAAAGAACTCACCACCGATTTCCCACCGCTGCTCTTGAAATTAGAAGAGTGTGAGCTCTTAAAGGGTCTCCTGTAAGATGAGTGGGAATTAGTGGTATTGCCCCTGAAAGGCCTGTACGACTCCTCATTGTGTCTAGCCTTCTTCCCATTCGAATCCGACTGGAAATTGGATTTTCTTTTCAGGAAAGGTTTCTTGTTGATTTCAGGCATTAATTCTGACAACTGCTTGTCTTTTTCTTGGCGATCCTTTAATCTTTTCTCGAAGTCTGGTCCAAAGATGCCTTCCCCAGACAATGGAGAAGTCAAGGCTGCTTTTTGAAGGTCTTTAAAGTCATATAACCCAGTATCTGCTACTGTTGCCTTCCTCCGCACCAAGTGTATGAATGCCCCAGCTCTAGCAAACTGATCCAATGTTTTTGTGGACATAGCAAACAAATCCCTCACATTTTGTACTGCCTGATCTAAATTTGGAGATTCACTTTTCAAGTTCTTTAGCAGCAAACCTAAAGCTTGTTGAGAATAGCAAACTGAAATCAGTCCCATTCGTGAAGCTACCTGACCTTGAAATGCTATCTTCTCAATCGATTTGAATGGTTGAGAGAACAAACTCTGAGAGCTTCCATAAGCTGCTCTACGACCATGTTTTTTAATCAACAGCCTCTCTGTCAACTCATCCAAACTAGGAACTTGAAGAAGTTTTTCCGCACTATCGTGAATAGGGAATGACTGCCTGTATGAGTCCTTGAAAGCTGCCAATTTATCTGGAGCATGACACCTCCACGAGGAGTTTATAATTTCAACTTGAGTCTTGTCTAATGTCAGCCCTCTGCTGCTTTGATTGTCAATCTGTGCATCCTCACCAAACATTTCTTTTAACATGTCATGAGTTAAAGGCTGATTGCATGTATCCTTATTAGATGCATTCGGGACTGAGTCTGAGCTAGTGTACTTCTCAAACCTATGGTTGTCCTCATTTTCCAAATCTGCCACCACAGAATTCCTCTCTGACTCTTCAGAGTCTAACAGCCCAATATTCTGGCGCTCTTTCTGCCCAGGTTGAAGGGACAAAACGGACTGGTTGTCCAGCAAGTCTATTTCAGGCCTTCCCTGCTCAAAATCCAGATTGATACAATTATTTGACACCGCAATCTCTTCCCGTGCCGTATCGGGATTTGCGGGTGTTTCTGCTGGTGGTCTGCGCGCACCCGAAGTGCCGCTATCCATAATACTTTGAGTGTCGGACCTCCGCTGAACAGAGTCCATATTTCTAGTCTCGAGAACTTCAAACAGTCTTGCAAACTTACCATCCATGGATTCAAACCTGGAATTAATTTCTCCAACTAATTTAGATTCTAGACCCTTCAAATCTGACATTTTAGCCGTCTTACGAGACGAGGACGCACTGTCCTTAGCTTTAGAATTTGTGGACTTTTCCCCCGACCTTCTGGTCGCCACATTTTTACCGGAAGTGACACGTGAGGTTGAGTCATTTACCGAAATACTAATTTCGGACGAAATTTCGTCGACATCCTCTCCCGACTCAGCCTCATTTAGGGCCGAAAACTCAACTGTCTTGCCTATACTGGCTTGAGTCATGACAAATAAAAAACAAACCAAACCGAAACAATTTCAAACCGACATAGATTCTTCTTCAATAGTAACTGCGACGAAGAACGATCCGAGCACCTTGTCGCCGGAAATAAAACTGAGGGAGTTATATGCGTCGCAGTGATATGTCACGTGAGATAAGATAGACACTTTATTTTCATGCGGGTTAATCCGAGCAGGTCCGGGAACCAATCCTACCGTATATACACTCATGTAAGTATAAATTTAGAAATAAAATGACAATCATCAATTGTCTAGCGGCCTTGTGTTCAAACAGCTTCCGTGGGACCTGGAAAATGTTAATGCATGTCAACCATGGTTGACCCCTTTAATAGTAAAGTAAATATCAGAGCCACTGAAATTTTACTCTTTTTGAAAATGGGCTTAAAATTGGATGAAATTTAACTGATTAAAGGTACAGGTAAAATCTCTTGTTGATTGAAAATTCTAAGATAATCATCAAACTACAGTTGACTCTGGTTATATCAAACTCCAAGGAATTTGAATTTTTGGTTTGGTTGAGGTGAAAGGAGTTGAAATCTAAGTGACATAAGCATACATAAAAGACATTGTCAGAAATTAAGTTTGACTTAAGCAATAATTTGAAGTATCAGTGGTTGAGATTGCATCATGTTAGCAAGTCTGTGTAATGAACACACCCTAAACCCCACTCTATAGAGAGAAAAGTGGGGTTTATGGGAGTATACATTATTTACTTTATTTCTGCTCCAAGACCTAGGTTGTTGGTACTTGTTAGAACCACCTCAATGAGGCAGTTGTAACGAGGACCCTCAACCTATGTCTGGAGTAAAAATAAGAAAAATAGCACAATTTTTCATCATAAAAATGTCCATTTTTGAGATATGAAAAAAAATGCACTATGCCTCACAGATGTGTTAAGGTAATGTTTTTTCTTTTGTACATGTGTGTATTACCTGTGATTCGGAATGTTATAAACTAGTCAAACTTAATTGCAGATGAATACTTATTACTGCCTGAGGCCAGGCATTTTTTTTGGGGGGGGGGGGGGTCATGCTTATTTTGAGCCAATTGTTAATCAGAGGTGGACAAACCCAGAGAACCGGGAAAAAAACACCTGATCTTCCATTGCAGAAGTTGGGATCTCACATGTGATGAGGTGGGATTGGGTGGGATTCAGGGAGGAGGGTGAACAGTTGTGCCTCATTGACACCATGATACATATATCTTACTAATATAATGTAACTGTCAATGCTTTCCTCACACAGGGGTTGGTGGGGGCTTCTTTGGGATTCGAGATTATCCCAACCATTGAGAATTTTATAAAATAATTTGAGACAGAAGTGGGATCTTAGACTTGTGGAAACTCAAGAAGAAAGTAAGTGCTAATTCAAATGCCCACAGTGGATTTTTGACACCACATCACGAAAACACGCCTATATAATTTTGACCCTCTTGAACCCCACTTTTATATAGGAAAACAGGGGTTTACAGGGGTAAACCTTATTTTTCTTATTTATGCTCTAAAATATAGATTGTGGGTACTCGTAAGAACTGCCTCGATGAGGCGGTTCTAACATGTACCCACAATCTATATTTTGAGCAGAAATAAGAAAAATATCACAATTTTTCAGCTTAAAATTGTCCTTTTTTTTGGTAAATTTTACAATGTATTTGTATAGGCATGTTTTCGTAATGAAATCGCGATCCTTGATTAGGAAACTAGACAACCAGTTTTCAAAATTACAAAATCCCCAGAGTAATTCCCGTCCCCTCCCCTACCACCTCTGGGGGAAAACATTCAGAGGTACATAATGTTCTTGTTTGGACAAATATGATACAATGCTCTCCCTAAATACTGGGAATTAAGTACAGTTCATGAAAAAATGCAATAAAAAAAAAAAAGAAAAACAGTGCAGATCCAGTCTGATCAGCGCCTACACTGTTTCCTCTGCTCAAATACTAATTTTACATGTCACATGACATACAAGCTGCCTCACATTATGAAAATACCTATAAATACAAAATAAATTTCCTTGCCAAAAATTATTGAAAATTTGAAGATGAAAAATTGTGATTTTTTTCTTATTTCAGCTCAAAATATAGATTGTGGGTACACATTAGAACCACCTCTTTGAGGCTGTTCTAACGAGTACCCACTATCCATATTTTAGTGCAGACATAAGAAAAATAAGGTTTACCCCTGTAAACTCCAGTTTTAGCATATAAAAGTGGGGTTCAAGGAGTCAAAATTATATAGGTGTATTTTCCTGATGAGGAGACTCATATTAGTCTGCATTCTTACCCTGTTTGCAAACTCTGATCAGGCTGCCAGATGCACAGGCTGATCTGAATCTCTCCTTTTATTAAACATGTATCAGACCTACTTTCTCATGATGAGGCTCATATTATACCTGTAGTAAGTCAAATTACCCTTATATCAAATTCTGGAGTGAAAAAAGTAGTTCCAGTTTCATCTGTGTGGGAGGAGAAATTCTTTTCATTTCACCACTAAATCATCAGAATTTATTTTATAACCCTGTAATACTCCAGGTTAATTCTTTTGACCTTACTACATTAAAATCCATCATTTCACATCATTTTTAAACAGGTTTTACCTGGAGCTACTTTTCCTGTGTGATTTATGATTGACAGATAGCTAATACACTAATTAATTGAGTTGTGATGTCATTAATTGAAATGTACATTTGATTGACACATATCTGTCATGTTTGAATGTTGATATCACTGTTTGGGCAGTGAAAATATTTCATTCTCCTTAGTTTATTGGTATTTGCAAAATGTTATAAAACTATAGCTTTTATAATTTTGCTATTTTTATCATGTGGGGAATGGGTCATTACCTCATAGGCAATTGATTGATTTGAGGTTTAACATCCCTGTCAACACTGCTTAGGTCATTTTGGAGACATTGCTTCCAATTTTGCAGGACTTTTACCCAACATTGAGGTGAAATGACATCCCAAGCCCTGCCGCCCAATAAAACCAATAGGGTTTATACGTGTGGATGGTCCACTTTGCCTGGGCAAGCTTACCCTTTTAAGCAGTTTACCAGTACTCACGTAGGCATTTGGTATCAGCTCTTTATGGAAGCACCATACAGCCCAATCTATTTCTTCAAGCCCTGATGGGCTGTGGCGCTCCTCATAGGCAAGCAGCAAAGGCTCAGGCAAGTCTGCACCTACATGTATGAACAGTCTTGCCAGGGGCCAATTGTTTCAAATTAATAACATCGTGAGTTAATGTATCTTTGATCTTTGATGGGGCTAAAATACTAATGTTTTTGCTGAAAAAATATGAGTAGCTTTTGCAAATGCGAAAAGCTACTCACATTTTTTCCAGCAAAAATACCTGAGTGTTAAATTTTGTATTTACTAGAACAGTTAACAACTTGACCGCTAAATATTATGAACTTGTTAAGCTAATAATACTTTGAACTGCTGGGCCATGAGCAGTAGCTTCTTGAAGAAAAGTAGTTCGGACCTTGAAGTAGCTTCTTGAAGCAGTCATGGATCTTGCCCTATTATTAATTTTGCCTGTGCAGGCTCGGCCAAACCTCGCCTGGTGGTTTAGCAAAAAGTTCCATTTTGTCATGAGTGGCTCATGTATTTATGCCTAAAATTGCGTAATAGGTATGTTGGCAAACAGCAGGGCCCACTCAAAATGTTAGTTGTTTGAGCAAGTACAATATCTAATAAACCAGTATTTTTGCTGCAAAAATGTGAGTAGCTTTTGCATTTGCAAAAGCTCCTCACATTTTTCAACAAAAGTATTTAGTATATTTGCCATGTTAATTTGCCACCAGCATTTTAAAGCATATTTCCTTGTGAAGTGGTTCAAAATTTAATGTGATGTAAAACACCTGCGAGTCCACTAGTACTGCTAGGCAATACTTTGTTTAAGTCAAGAGGATTGGTTTTACATAAAGAACCCTTGTTTACCCTTTTGTTTTATGGGCACTTTAGAATGTTACCTTGTATGTTATATAAAATAGATACCGGTATTTCATTTGTAGTATGCATTTTTATTTTCATTTTAGTATAGGAAGAACTATTTTACTGCACCACCTGTCCCACTCAGTGTAAGTGGTGGCATCGATATCCGTAACCACAATATTTTAAGGTTTTATTCAAATTTTTTAAGATCTCATATTTTAGAGCTCTTTAGAGGATTAACCCAGTTTATATGGGAAACCAAAAAAAGGGTCACTGGCAAATTGTTCAGGCCCATATCAGAATGTGGCATCTGTCTAGAGCTTTCCCTGTTTTCAGAATGTTCAACCAATTTGTTAGAGTTTTATGATAACACACCTGTGTGACATAGTGCATTTTTTCACATCTCCAAAATGGCTACTTTTCTGATGATCCGTAATATTTTTCTCATTTATACGACAAACATAGGTTGTGGGTGCTTGTTAGAACTGCCTCATTGAGGCAGTTCTAACGAGTACCCACAACCTATGTCTTGGAGCAGAAATAAAAAAAAGTAATGTATACCCCCTGTAAACCCCAGTTTTTTTGTATATCAAGTATGGTTTATGGGGGTGTTCATTTCACAGACTTGTTCACATAATGATAAATTTCTGAGTCCAAACCTGACACCCATATATTTCTGAATGGACTTCTGCTGTATATAGGAGGGTAGATTCTATTCAGTACAAAATGGGTTTAGTTTATGCTTGGCATGGCGCTAGATATTGGTTCAAGGTTTTATTCATCACTTTGCCAACCTTTGTCTGTGACCCTTAAAGGCATTTATTCTTGATTATTGAGGACTATCATTCCATTACATAATATTATGTAGCCCTCAGTGCTGAATGAAGAGATCCCCTCTGTATTCAACGAATGTAGGACGATTTGGCCAGCGGACGATTTGGCCCGGACGATTTGGCCTAGGACAATTCGGCCTAGGACAATTTGGCCAGCCAAAAATATTGGGTAGGACAATTTGGCCAGATTAATATAATGACTAGTTTAAACTGAAAATTTAATGTTTTAGGTTTGTTTTAAATATACAGTAATGTTTGAATATGTGAAAGGAACAGTTTAAAGGAGATTTTAAACAATTAGATTTTTTTCATTGTTGTTTTTAAACTTTTATAACTTTTTGCCTGAGATATTCTTTAAGTGCAAATTAAATAAAAATGCTAAACTATAATCCCCAAAACACAAAAAATACAATAAAATAAATAAAATAATAAACAAATAAATAAACTTTATGGTGTTGTTTAAATTGGCTGGAAAACAAGATTAATTACATGTTTTTGTATTCATGGTTAATTGGCTAACTGAATTGCTGACTGGTCTTAGTTCCTTGCTTTCTTAATTAGCTATTCCACACTTATTTTGTTTGTGTATGCATTGTGATTTTAGTTAAATTTGTTGGAATACAAGATTAATTGGCATGTTTTCTTGCATGCTTGGTTAATTGGCTGATTGATTTTTGACTGGTCTAACGAGTACCCACAACCTATGTCTTTGAGCAGGAATAAGAAAAATAATGTATACCCTCATAAACCATAATTTTCTTTATATAAAGTTCATTTTAGGGACTTGTTCACATGATGCATGCCTGGTTCAAGAATGTGCACCACACTGGTAAACCACTTGCACTTAGGGAAACTGATCTGCTCAATATGACCTCAATAGTGTTGACTTGGCTTAAATACTATAAATGTGCAGAAAATATGTAATGATGTGTGATAAAAATATTTTGTCAAATTAAGAAACTGCTAAAACTATGCAATTTCCTCTTATGTCAACATTTGATTTTCACTCATCAAAGCCAAGAAATGACAGATAAAATCACTGAAAAAAAAAAAAAAAAAAAACATGAAATATTTGATGAAAATATGAAACCAAATGAAGAAAAAAAATGCTAATGAAATGATTGATACAATAAGAACTGGTAAAACAGCTAGGAGAAATCAGTTTGGCCAAATTGTCCTACCCCGTATTTTGGCTGGCCAAATTGTCCTACCCCGTATTTTTGGCTGGCCAAATTGTCCTAGGCCGAATCGTCCTAGGCCAAATCGTCCGGGCCAAATTGTCCGCTGGCCAAATTGTCCGCCCACCGTATTCAACAGGTAAGGGGCCACCTTGGGGAAAATCAATAGTTTCCTAAAGGTTGACCAGAGTTTACATTATTGATTTTCCCCTTAAGTACCTCATGCAGGGGATTCAACAAGAGCTAGTAATCACCCTATTATGGGCAGCCTTTGATCTGCTACAGACAGAATAGCACAGGGGGCAATAAAACAATTATGAACACACGGTGTGTCTTACTGTTACAAGAATACATGTAAATGCCTTTAAGTCAACATCACGTAAACAAGTCTGTGAAATGAACATCCCCCCACCCTAAACCACACTTTATATAGAGAAAACTGGGGTATATGGGGTAATACATTATTTTGCTTATTTCTGCTCCAGGACATAGGTTGTGAGTACTTGTTAGAACTGCCTCATTTAGGTGGTTCTAACAAGCTCCTGCAACCTATGTTTGCAGTACAAATAAGGAAAATATCATTGATTTATATCAGAAAAGTAGCCATTTTGGAGATGTGAAAAAAATATATAATGTCACATTGGTGTGTTATTGCAATGAAGGTTACTGGCTTAGAATTTATGTATTAAAGGCACAGCACAAGCAGAAATCTGTCTTGTCTGGTGACAATTCTTCTTTTTCAAGGTTCTTTAAATTTGTTTTTAAATAGTTTTTATGAACCATTTTAGTTTATTTTATTAGATATAGGTTGTAGAGATATCATGCATAATACATACATGTGCTGCCTGGCCAAGTGAAAACATGCTCTCGAGCCTGTGTGCCCAGCAAAGACTTGGATCAGAATGCATTTCTGCTTAGTCTGATCAGAGTCTATGCTGTACACTACATAGATGACCATTGACACAAAGCTTCAACATTAGTTCTGGTAAGATTGTACTCTGAACCTTGTCTTGCTGAATGCTCTAACCCTTGCCTTTGCAAACAGTGAAGATCCAGATCAGATGGCTTCTGAAGAAGCCATCTGATCAGGATCTACACTGTTTGTCATTCAGTTTATGAATTTGTTTGCTGGGGTTTAACGACACGTCAACCCTTGTGGGTCATTTTGTGTTGTCTCCCAGAGAAAGGGAGAAAATAGAAAGAAGAAATAGGAGAGAGACAGGGCAGAAGGAGGAAAATGAATGAAAGTGAAGAAATAGATGAAATAAAAAACATTCTTGCTCACCAGACAAGGAAATCCGTGATTTTACCCGGGGATAGAAATTTATGTTCTGACCCTGGTGTTCCGACCCAATATCGAATATTCCAGCGTGTTTGATAAATGTACTGGTTGAATACGACCTCGTATGTGCCGTCGTTAAGGTTGACGTCATGCACGTTACGTGACGTCACTAAACATTCTTGAAGTGCCATCACAATATGGCGGACGTTGGTAACCGAAGTGACTGCAGCATTAAAAATCCACGCTAAAAATGGAAGGTATGCAAGAAAAAGAATCCTATATGGGTGTGAGGGGTGGATAGGAAAAAGCTGTCCCTCGGGATCACTGTCCGGCATCAGTCGGCAAGCTTCGTGATGCAGGACAGTGACCCTCGGGACGGATTTTTCCACCCACCCCTCACACCCATATAAGATTCTTATATTCCCCCTCCACCCTTACCTGTTGCAAAGACAGCGGGCCTTGTCCAACTGCAAGCCAATATTAGTTGGATGCCCCAGTGACATAAGATACACGGCAACTCCGCCTCACCCTACCACCACAGCAAATTATATTAACTAACCCTATTAGTTGATATGGTTAGGGGTTTGGCAAAATAAATTTATTCAGCAGGATAATGGCTAAGTTTGTGTAAGGTTTGAGATTTAGCTTAGGTTACATGGCTGAAGACCACATTTAGTTTAGCATGGTCCATATAATAATCAGCTGGCTTTTGTATACAATATTCTGCTTTTCTAAGTTCTGATTTTACTTTTAGTTTATACTAATTTATTTTAGTTTGATTGTGCTTTTTGAATCACTCTTGAACACTCATTCCAGGTTTTATCACATGCACAAGAGAGAGAGAGGCAGTGACTTTTACTTCACTGCTGCCCATTCACACCTGGGTGGAGTGGGGCAGTGTCATTGGTAATCGGAAAGAAAGTACAGTATCAGGAAAAAAAGTATCAGAAAAAAAAAGTATAAGTTTTAGGTAGGAAAAAATGTATCAGGAAAAAAAGTATCGGTTTTATCTACATTTGCTTCTGATGTTACAATGATCATATCATTGTATGTTTTGATTTGTTTTTCAGTTTAATAATCAATTTTGCAACCTATCTCTGTAACCCTTGCTTTATAAAAGGGATGAGAGGTCACTTCATCTCAATGTCTGGTAAAAGTCCCACAACTGGAAGCAATGTCTCCAAACATTGAGATGAATAGTGTAGAGGGGAATGTTAAATCTCCAATTAAACAAACAATAAAGTGTGCAAGTCATACCCCCATGCTCATAAACCCTATTTGTTTTCACTGGGTGGCAATAAAAGGGATAAAAAGTCACTTCATCTCAGTGTCTGGTAAAAGTCCCACAAATTGGAAGCAACGTCTCCAAAATAACCTATTTATTGTAGACTGGCACATTTAACCTCCAATCGAACAAACAAAAGTGATGCGAGTCGATTAATCCTATTTGGTTTCATTTGGCAGCAGGAGTTGAGATGTCACTTCATCACAATGTCAGGAATTGGAACCAAAATGACCTACCGTATTCGCCCTAATAACCGCACATGCTTCTATAAGCGCACACCAAAGCTATTTTTGAAAAGGAAATGCATAAGCGCACACTTTACGGTAATCATCCCATGGAAGCTCTCACAGTAACTCTATAAAAACTTACCGTTATTTCTTCAACAGTGAAGGCAATGCTTTCGTATCCTTTTCCCTCCCATTAAATATCAGTATGCGTCATCTCGGAAGCTATTGTTTTCGCATCGAGTGTGCGCTAATTAGGTAGACTTTTCACTGTATTTTTTGACACGATTTTGAAAAAACTAAGCGCACGGTGCGTTAATTAGGGCGAATATGGTATATAGTGTAGACAGATACGTTAAACCTCCAAATAAACAAACTAAAGTGTGCAAGTTGGACCTATGCTCATGAACCCTATTTGGTTTCATTGGGCGGCGGGGCTTGAGATTTCACTTCATCTCAATGTCTGGTAAAAGTCTCACAACATGATCTGAGATGCTACATGCATCAGATACATTAAAATTTTCCATGAAAGTCCCACAACATGATCTTAGATGCTACATGCATCAGATACATTAAAATTTTCCATGAAAGTCCCACAACATGATCTTAGATGCTACATGCATCAGATACATTAAAATTTTCCATGAAAGTCTCACAACATGATCTTAGATGCTACATGCATCAGATACATTAAAATTTACCTTAAGATTGCCACTGCATTGAAATCTTAATTCTATATATTTCAATGAAACTGATACTTTCTTCCTGATATTTTTTATCCTGATACTTTTTTTCCTGATACTTTTATTCCGATACTTTTTTTCCTGATACTTTCTTTCCTACATTCGTGTCATTACCTGTCTTGCCAAAGGACACACCTCTCCTTCGGTGGCCGGTCTCAAACCCACAATCTCTCAATCATAAGTCATACACGCTAACCACTGAGTTATCGAGGCTGATTTTACTTTTTAACAAGTAGACTTTAATATAAAGTATATTTATACCCCCGGCATACGGAGTATGCCATGGGGGTATATAGTTTTCGTCTTTTCTGTGTGTGTGTGTGTGTGTGTGTGTAAACTTTTTTTTGTGTCAAAGATTTCTCAGGAACTACTATACCTAGAAACTTGAAATTTGGTACAAACAACATGCATAACTAGTTGTATTGTGGGAAAGAAAATTGGGGCTGTGGGGCCAGGTTCTTTAGAGTTATTCCCCTTTGTTATATTTGCTACTGAGATGTGCATTTTGTGACTTACCTTAAATTTTGTGTCAAAGATTTCTCAAGATCTACTGTACCTAGAAACTTGAAATTTGGTACAAGCAACATGCATAACTAGTTGTATTGTGGGAAAGAAAATTGGGGCTGTGGGGCCAGGTTCTTTAGAGTTATTCCCCTTTGTTATATTTGCTACTGAGATGTGTATTTTGTGAGTTACCTTAAATTTTGTGTCAAAGATTTCTCAGGAACTACTGTACCTAGAAACTTGAAATTTGGTACAAACAACATGCATAACTAGTTGTATTGTGGGAAAGAAAATTGGGGCTGTGGGGCCAGGTTCTTTAGAGTTATTCCCCTTTGTTATATTTTTTTTATAAAATTTTGTCAGCTAGATATCTCAAAAACTATTGGAGCTAGAGCCTTGAAAGTTGGTGAATAGATTGGTGGTGATGAGTAGATGAACTGATTAACTTTTGACAAAATTCCGAAAAATACTTTGTGAGTTATGGCCCTTTGTCATTTTGGTAATTTGTGCCATTGTACTGTATGGTAAAAGTGATGCATAGCATAACTTTAGAACCGTGTATGCTAGTCTGACAACTGCTCAGTGTATGTGTGAAGTAGTAACACTTGAACAGGGGAATAGATTTACCTTTAAGGGACACAGATCTTTCAGACAGTTCTGATATGCACTTAACCCTTTTTGTACCAAATGGAATCTTACACCTTATATATGGCAGGGGTCTATTTCGAAATTTAGGGGTGACAGGTTATAAGAATCTTATATGGGTGTGAGGGGTGGATGGAAAAATCTGTCCCGAGGGTCACTGTCCGGCATCACGAGGCTTTCCGAGTGATGCCGGACAGTGATCCCGAGGGACGGATTTTTCTATCCACCCCTCACACCCATATAGGATTCTTTTTCTTGCATACCTTCCATTTCTATTGCGAATTTTTAATGCTGCTGTCACTTCGGTTAACGACGTCCGCCATTTTATGATGACACAACAGGAATGTTTAGTGAAGTCACGCATGACGACGCCACACATGAGGTTGTAGTCAACAAGTGTATTTATCAAACACGCGGCTATATTAGATTTGGGGTCAGAACACCAGGGTCAGAACATAAATTTCTATCCCAGGGTAAAATCACGGATTTCCTTGTCTGGTGTGCAAGAAAATGTAATCTTACACCTTATATAAAGCAGGGGTCCATTTTGAAATTTAGGGTTGTCAGGCTGTTTTCTTAAAAAATCATTTGGAAAATGGTTGAACTTTTTGCAAACAGTGTAGGCACTGATCAGATGCCACATTCTGCGGCATCTGATCTGGGCCTGCACTGTTTGCCAATTACCTGTTTTGGGGTTTCTGGTACAAAAAATGTTATAGGTTTAAAATTGACAGTCACTGTATTTTTTTCGACGGTATACTTATGTTTCAGTTTGTTAAAATACTGGTTGTTTTAACGCCAGTACTTGTTTAGGATATGAACTTTGTTTAGTCTCATAGTTTATACTCTAAATATTTCTCTTAGTTTATACACTTAATATCTTATAACACTGTTCTTTATAACACAGTTTTTGATATAACAGGGATTGGAGACAGGTCCCAAAAATGTATAAATGGTCATTTTTCTATATAATACATACTCTTTTGATTGGAGCAGTCTGATCAGTGTCTACACTGTTTGCAACTCCGTTGGCACTTTTTGGACTTCTTGCTGGATCATGAAACAAATTTGATAAAGTTTTATGAGAATTATAGCAGATTGTCGAGGTGTCCAGATTTTAGCATTTTTACGGTATGTATGTTTCTTGGGCTGACTTTGGACGTGCCAGCAAACATGTTCAAATGGCATTAGGACAGGCCTCATATTTTTCAGGCATATGCAGGATTTCAGGCTTTTAGTGCTTGATTGTTTCTTGATTTTTTCTTAATTTCAGGCTTTTTATATTTTGATTTTTCCTCCTATATTCTGTTTAAAATGACTATTTAACACTTATCCTCTGAATAAAGTTATTTTGCTACACCCATTTCTGCCTTTTCACCAATCAAATTATTTGATATATTGTATTCAAGTCACATACTGTATTTCAAACAGTGTAGATCCTGATCAGATGGCTTCTTCAGAAGCCATCTGATCTGGATCTACACCATTTGCAAAGGTAATGGTTGTCATGTACAGCAGGACGAGGGTTAAGGCTGCAAAATCAAGTCTTTCAGGGTTTGAAAAGCTTGGTCAGTATGAGGCCTGTAAGGAGCATGTGGGTGTTCCCTTTAGTCTTTCAGCTCTATAGACCCATTCAGATACTTATCCAAACAGAGTAGATCCACATGGGTTACAAAAGTGTATAGATTACACTACAACCTTGTCAATACATTTTTGTTTGGATTTGGTTTGGTTTGTATTGGAGTTTAACAGCCCAGTTTACACTATTTTAGGTCATTTTTGAGCCGGTCAGTTTACCTATCCACATCATCACGAAAACATGCCTATATCAATTTGACCCCCTCAAACCCCACTTTTATATAGTAAAACTGGGGTTTGCAGGGGTAAACATTATTTACTTATTTCTGCTCAAAAACATAGATTGTGGGTACTGGTTTGAACCGCCTCATTGAGGCGGTTATAACAAGTATCCACAATCTATATTTCAAAACATAGATTGTTGGTACTCGTTAGAACCGCCTCGATGAGCCGGTTATAATGAATATCCACAATCAATATTCAAGCTGAAATAAGAAAAATATCTAAATTTTTCATCCTAAAATTTTCATTTTTTCGGCAATAAAGGTGGCAATTTATTTGTATAGGCATGTTTGCGTAATATTTTTCCTGGGCAGGCTTATACATAAGCGGTTAACCAGTACAGTACACTAAAGTGGTATTAGCACAGTGTGCTTTAACTCTTTCGGAGCCAAATTGATTTCTGAACAAAACTCCCAGTTCCAAATTTATTTTTAGTCTCTTGATTTTCAACAACTTGAACCAAATAAAATAAATTACCATTCAATTTTTTTTTCCAACCACTTGTTTTACTTCAACTCTTTACCAAATATTCGAGGGTCTCCCACTCCATCAGGGCTATATGGACACCACACTCTTACATTTTACATGACTTTCTAATATGGCCTTCCAATGTTTTGTCTCAAACATCTAAGGCGAGATGGAAAGTCATGTAAAATGTATAGAGTATGGTGTTCATATAACCATGATGAAGAAGGGAGAACCTGGAAAAGTTGGTAAAGAGTTGAAGTAAAACAAGTGGTTAGTCCTTATTATTATCTTATGGAAAAAAATCTGCAGTTGGGCAAAAGTTTCTTTTTAAGATTATTTTTGTTGAAAGCACATTTTACCTAATGATTTGCAGCATACTTTAGCTAGTTATTTTCCTTAATTAATTTGTTGATCTAAAAGACAGACACACATCAGTACTCTTATTGCAAAAATGCAACCAGGGCACTCGGCTAGGCAGTTGCAGTTAAGCTACTAGGGTGCTGAAGCCGGCCTCGGTAGCTCAGTCGGATGTGCGTCTGACTGGTGATCGGGAGGACGCTGGTTGGATACCTGCCGGGGTCGGCAACATTCTTTTTTGGAGATTGATCATGGAATCTTTTCTACGGTCATTCTCTACCTTACGCTGAGTCAAGAAGGGCAGTTATCAGTTTCAGGGGAAAGAATGTGCATTGTACTGGTTTGCCGCTTTCGTATAAGCCTGCCCAGGAAAAGTGTGGATAGGTAAACTGACCGGCTCAAAAATGACCTAAAATTGTGTTGACTGGGCTGTTAAACTCCAGTACAAACAAACAAAACTAGGGTGCTGAAAGAGTTTATTAGCATGTATACTGTATGTTTGGTTTATTTGTTAGAGATATATATTATATAGGTTTGTGTATAATCTGAGAAGTTTCTGTGAGTTTAGTTGCTAGTCAGCTTTGAGGGTAGTGCAATGCTTGTGTAGTGACATAATTTGTATTTGAGCTGTAATGTGAGAAGATCTGTCTTGGGGTTTCATTACGAAAACATGCCTATACAAATGCAGTGTAAACTTTACTGCCAAAAATAATAATTTTTAAGATGAAAAATTCTGACATTTTTCTTATTTCTGCTCCAAATATAGATTGTGGACACTCGTTAGAACCGCCTCATCGAGGCGGTTCTTACGGATGAGGCAGTTCTTACGATTACCCACAAACAATATTTTAGAGCAGAAATAAGAAATGAGGTGGTTCTAACGAGTGCCCACAATCTATATTTTAGAGCAGAAATAAGAAAAATAAGGTTTACCCATGTAAACCCCAGTTTTTAGCTCACCTGTCACGTAGTGACGAGGTGAGCTTTTGGGATCACTTTTTGTCCGTCGTCCGTCGTGCGTGCGTGCGTGCATCCGTCCGTGCGTCCGTAAACAATTTCAAATAAGTATATCTCCAATACCCCATGGCCAATCTTGATCAAATTTCATGTGAATCATCATCAGATAGGGGGAAAGGCTGCATAAGGTTTTTGGGCTGATCAGATTGGAATTCTGGTTGCCATGGCAACATATAGCTCCCATAGACTTATAATGGGAAAACATTTTAAAATCTTCTTCTCTGAAACCACAGGGCCCAGAGCTTAGATATTAAGCATGTAGCAAGGGCAAGTGGTCAACTACATAATTCTTTCCAATCATGCCCCTCGGTGCCAAATGGGCCACGCCCTAGGCCCCTTCGCTCCCATAGACTAATAATGGAAAAAAAGCTTCAAAAATCTTCTTCTCTGAAACCACAGGGCCCAGAGCTTAGATAATTAGCATGTAGCAATGGCAGGTGGTCACCTACATAATTCCTGCCAATCATGCCCCTGGGTTCCAAATGGGCCACGCCCCGGGCCCCTTGGCTCCCATAGACTCATAATGGAAAAAAGCTTCAAAAATCTTCTTCTCTGAAACCACAGGGCCCAGAGCTTATATATTTAGCATGTAGCAATGGCAGGTGGTCACCTACATAATTCCTGCCAATCATGCCCCTGGGTTCCAAATGGGCCACGCCCCGGGGCCCCTTCGCTCCCATAGACTCATAATGGAAAAAAAGCTTCAAAAATCTTCTTCTCTGAAACCACAGGGCCCAGAGCTTATTATTTAGCATGTAGCAATGGCAGGTGGTCACCTACATAATTCCTGCCAATCATGCCCCTGGGTTCCAAATGGGCCACGCCCCGGGGCCCCTTCGCTCCCATAGACTCATAATGGAAAAAAAGCTTCAAAAATCTTCTTCTCTGAAACCACAGGGCCCAGAGCTTATATATTTAGCATAAAGTAACAGTAAGTGGTCACCTACATAATTCCTGCCAATCATGCCCCTGGTGTCCAAACGGACCACGCCCCGGGGCCCATTAGCTCCTATAGACTCATAATGGAAAAAAGCTTCAAAAATTTCTTCTCTGAAACCATAGGGCCCAGAGCTTAGATATTTAGCATGTAGGAAGGGCAAGTGGTCAACTACATAATTCCTGCCAATCATGCCCCTGGGTTCCAAATGGTCCACGCCCCGGGGCCCCTTCGCTCCCATAGACTCATAATGGAAAAAAGCTTCAAAAATCTTCTTCTCTGAAACCACAGGGCCCAGAGCTTAGATGTTTAGCATGTAGCAATGGAAAGTGGTAACCTATATAATTCCTGCCAATCATGCCCCTGGGGTCAAAATTGGCCAAACCCCTGGGCCCCTTAGCTCCTATATACTCATAATGGAAAAAAAGGTTCTAAAATCTTCTTCTCTGAAACCACAGGGCCCAGAGCTTAGATAATTAGCATGTGGCAACGGCAAGTGGTCACCAACATAATATCTGCCAATCATGCCCCTGGGTTCCAAATGGGCCACGCCCCGGGGCTCCTTAGCTCCTATAGACTCATAATGAAAAAAAAGCTTCAAAAATCTACTTCTCTGAAACCACAGAGCCCAGAGCTTAGAAATTTAGCATGTAGCAACGGCAAGTGGTCACCTACATAATTCCTGCCAATCATGCTCCTGGTGTCCAAACAGGCCACGCCCTGGGGCCCCTTAGCTCCTATAGGCTCATAATGGAAAAAAGCTTCACAAATCTTCTTCTCTGAAATCACAGGGCCCAGAGCTTAGATAATTAGCATGTGGCAACGGCAAGTGGTCACCTACATAATTCCTGCCAATCATGCCCCTGGGTTCCAAATGGGCCACGCCCCCAGGCCCCTTCGCTCCCATAGACTCAAAAAGGAAAAAGCTTAAAAAATCTTCTCCTCTGAAACCGCAGGGCCCAGAGCTTAGGTAATTAGCATGTAGCAACGGCAAGTGGTCACCTACATAATTCCTGCCAATCATGCTCCTGGGGTCCAAATTGGCCACGCCCGCGGGCCCCTTAGCTCCCATTGACTCATAATAGAAAAAAGCTTCAAAAATCTTCTTCTCTGAAACCACAGGGCCCAGAGCTTAGATATTTAGCATGTAGCAACAGCAAGTGGTCACCTACATAATTCCTGCCAATCATGCCCCTGTGGTCAAAACGAGCCACGCCCCGGGGCCCCTTAACTCCTATAGACTCATAATGGAAAAAATGCTTCAAAAATCTTTTTCTCTGAAACCACAGGGCCCAGAGCTTAGATAATTAGCATGTGGCAATGGCAAGTGGTCACCTACATAAATCCTGCCAATCATGCCCCTGGGGTCCAAATGGGCCACGCCCCGGGGCCGCTTAGCTCCCCTAGACTCATAATGGAAAAAAGCTTCAAAAATCTTCTTCTCTGAAACCACAGGGCCCAGAGCTTAGATATTTAGCATGTGGCAATGACAAGTGGCCACCTGCATAAATCCTGCCAATCATGCCCCTCTGGTCCAAATGGGCCACACCCTGGGACCCCCTTAGCTCCCATAGACTCAAAATGGAGAAAAGCCTCAAAAATCTTCTTCTCTGAAACCATAGGGCCCAGAGCTTATATATTTAGCATGTAGCAACGGCAAGTGATCACCTACATATTTCCTGCTAATCATTCCCCAGGGGTCCAAATGGGCCACGCCCCGGTGCCCCTTAGCTCCCATAGACTCTAAATGGAAGAAAGCTTAAAAAATCTTTTTCTCAGAAACTGTGAAGCACAGAACTTAGATATTTAGTCCAAATTGGCCAAATCCTGTGGCCCCTTAACTCCAACAAACTTATAATGGAAAAAAGCTTCAAACATCTTCTTTGAAACCATGAAATACAGACCTTAGATATTTAGTATATAGCAACACAAAATGGTCACCTACATAAATCCTGCCAACCATGCCCTTTGGGTCAAAATTGGCCAAGCCCCAGGGCTCATTAGCTTCTATAGACTTATACTGGAAAAAACAACCAAAAAAATCTTCTTTTCCAAAACCATAAGGCACAGATTTTGTTTGATTTGAGGTTTTACATCCCTGTCAACACTGTATAGGTCATTTTGGAGATGTCTCTTCCAATTTTGTGGGACTTTTTACCCGACATTGAGATGAAATTACATCTCAAGCCCTGTCGCCCAATGAAACCAATAGGGTTTATACGCATGGACACCGCTTTGCCTGAGCTTAGATATTTAGTATGTAGCAATGTCAAGTGGTCTCCTACACTAATGATTTTCTGGTACACAGGTGAGCGATATAGGGCCATTGGGCCCTCTTGTTCTAAATAAAAGTGGGGTTCAAGGGGGTGAAAATTATATAGGTGTGTTTTCGTGATGTTTGCGACCTATGGTAAGGCACAAAGCAGTGTGCTCAGCTACAAAACTTTTAATAGTTTTGATATACAGTCAAACTTCAGTGGTTGTAAACTCCACGTTTTACAAAGATTTATGGGGTTTACAAGTATATGTATAATTTCCTTAATTCATGTTTTAAAAATGATTGTTGGTATTTGTTGAAACCCTTTCAGTTAAGTACACAAATCTATGTTTGAAACAGAAACAAGGAAAATATCACAAATATTCATAGGAAAAATGCCATTTTTCAGCCAGGAAGGAAACTATATATTCACATGGGTGTGAGATAAGAGTGACATGGGTGTGAGATAAAAGTGAAAACAAACTGACAAGTATCCAAGATACATTTTTTTTATCTCTGAGAAAATATCACCGAATTATCAGCCCATATTCTCATCAATTTCTTTTTTACATGTTTGTTTAAGATGTAGTTTGAAAAAGCTTTTCCAAAGATTGCACCACTTTTGCTCAGCTTAATATGGTATTTAGCTTTATATACAGAGGACCTGCATTATAACCACAGTATTTGTTCCCTATTATTGTGCCGTTATAATGAATTTGCCATTATAAAGAATCCCAGTTAGGATTATGATAGGTTATTAAAAGGTCTTTTCCACATAATTACTCCAAGAAACAAATGTTGTAGACATTTGTTAGAATCGCCTCATCGGTGTTTTAGACAGTTGTTAGAATCGCCTCGATGAGGCGATTCTAACAAATGTCTACAACATTTGTTTCTTCGAGTATTAAATTACAAGAATCTTTTATGACTATGGATTCAATTTGGGCATTTCCAACTCAAGGAAAGCCCAAGCCGCTTGGCATCGAGGCTAAACCTTGAGCTAAGAATTCATTCAATTGAAATTGTCGTTATAATGAGTTTTGCTGTTATAACGAATGTCGTTATAATGCAGGTCCTCTGTACAGTCAACCCCCTTTATACTGACATTCATTTTTCTGTGAAACTTCAATGACTTGAACACAGATGGCTCTAGACCTTTTACTATTCATTACGAAAATACACCTATACAAACACATTGTAACCTTTATCGCTGAAAAAAAAAATGAAAATTTTAAGTTGAAAAATAGTGATATTTTTGCTCAAAATATAGATTCTGGGTACTCGTTAGAACCGCCTCAATGAGGCGGTTATAACGAGTACCCAGAATCTATATTTTAGAGCAGAAATAAGAAAAATAAGGTTAACCCCTGTAAACGCCAGTTTTACTACCGGGTATATATAAAAGTGGTGTTCAAGGAATCAATATTATATAGGCTTGTTTTCATGGTTGCTGATTCATACTCATTCTTTAGTCCCAGGAAAACTCTTACCCTGGTGACAGGCCTCTGTGGCCTAGTGTGTAAGAGTACTGACTCTTAATCATTAGTTCTCTCAGCGCTGTGGCTCTAGCCTGGCTCTGGTTATGTGAGATGCTAAGTTCTGCATGGGAAGGTGAGGCGTTTTTTCTCCAGGTACTCTGGTTTTGGGGAACCTCTGATTAACTATCAGCTCAATATAAGTGAAATAATCTTGAAAGGGCAGTAAAACAAAACAAAACAAGAAAAAAAAACCTGCTAAGGTGTAACAAAATAGAAACTAAGAAGACATTTCTTTATGAAAATATATGCTGTGTGTACTCTTTAGAATCGCCTCAAGAGGAGATTCTAATGAGTACACAAAAACGTATATTAAATTTATGTAAACATAATCCTGTGAATAACCCTCAGTGGCTCAAACCACCCTTGTCTTGAATATAAGATTCTCAGTGTCCCAAACATGTTCCAGCCATCAAAGTTTCACTGCTACAGCATTTTTTTTTCAAATAATTATGTCATTTTGATTTGTAAACATGTGCTTTATTGTTACCGGTATAAATAATAGCATACTGTGAAACTTCAATAACTCAAATATGGATGATCTGTTCACCATGGCTATTTCACATTTGATAACACACCTATGCAACATAGTGGATTTTTTCACATCTCCAAAAAATTGCTGATTTTTTGATGAAAATCTCCAATATATTTCTTATTTTTACCGCAAACATAGGTTATGGGTGCTCATTAGAACTGCCTCATTGAGGCAGTTCTAACCAGTACCCACAACCTATGCCGTGGAGCAGAAATAAGAAAAATAATCTATACCTCCTTAAACCTCAGTTTCTCTGTATAAAGTGGGGTTGGAGTGGGGGGGGGGGGGGATCATTTCACAGACTTGTTAACATGATGAGACATGATTCTGAGTTCTGAGAGAATTTTTCCCAGAGGGCCAGATATCTGTAAATTTGGATTTTTATGGAGGTTTTCCTGACTTCATCTGTAAAAGGTTTATTGTGTGTACTCGTAAGCATAGCTTCATTGACACAATGCAAAAAAGTGTTTTGTGTGTACTCATTAGCATCGTCTTATTGAGGCTATGCTAATGAGTACATACAACATACCTTTGTTTTATAGAAGATCAAAAAAGATATCCTAAAGCCATCTACAGTAAGCTTCATGATCTGGCTGTATGATTACTGTAATGATCCTAAATATTGAGACAAACAGACCTAAGCAAACAGTACAGACCCAGATCAGACTGCTTTTGGGGACTACACTGCTTGCCATTCCGTCGATACCTTTTGGACTTCTTGTTAGATAATGAAACAAATTTGATAAAAATTTAGGAGAATTACACCAAGTCCTCAGGGTGTCCCAATTTTTAGGATTTTTACAATAAACTCAGCAGATTGCCATTATGCCAACTAACCCTATCTTGCACTTATTTCCATGGTTCCAAATGTGTTTGAGTTATTGAAGATTAACTACTGTATTCACCCTAATTACTGCACCGTGCCCTTAGATTTTTCAAAATTGTGTAAATAAATCATGGTGAAAAATCTACCTAATAAGCGCACACTTGATACAAAAACAATAGCTTCCGAGATGATGCATACTGATATTTAATTGGGCGGAAAAGGATTCTTAAGCATTGCCTTCACTGTTGAAGAAATAACGGTAAGTGTTTATAGATTTACTTTGAGAGCTTCAAGGGGAGGTTACTGTAAAGTGTGCGCTTATACATTTCCTTTTCAAACATAGCTTTGGTGTGCGCTTATAGGAGCATGTGCGGTAATTAGAGCGAACAAAGTATATTTAGTTGAAGGTGATGATATTTGGGGCAAAGTCTGTCATTGTTAAGGAGTCTGTTGTTTATTAGGGCCCCGCACTGAAAGTGTGGGTGCCCTATAGTAATCACTCTGTCCGTCTGTCTGTCCGTCTGTCCGTCCACAAATTTTCCTACTCCTCTGATAGCGCTGCCGGGGCCCTAGTCAGTTTCACTGACAGCTCTAGTTATTTTCTGTAATTACTCTGAAATTTGGGACTGCTTCTTTTTCTTCTTGAGGTTTAAGCTTATACAGTAAAACCTCCACTAATGGTCACCTCCATTGAACAGCCACCTCTATTCAGTAGCCACAGTCACCCATCAAGCAATTGACTAATTTAACCTCTGCTGACAAGCCATCCCCCCCTGCCAGTCTGCAGCCTATTTACTATATCTAAATCCCTTCTAGTTTACTAATTCTATATTCCCTATATTAATCAAACAGCCAGAGTTAATATTAATCAAACAGATAGAGGTAACTCTGAAGCCAAAATCTTGAAGAAAAATAGGAAGCATTCCTTTTCTATAGTTTATGCCTCTCAAAATAGACAATAGAAAAATAAATGTTGGACAGGTGTCAAATGCCTTATGAAAACACCTATACAAACACATTGTAAATTTTACTGCCGAAAAAATTAAAATATTAAGTTAAAAAATTGTAATATTTTTCTTATTTCTGCTCAAAATATAGATTATGATTACACGTAAGAACCGCCAAATTTAGGCAGTTCTAACGAGTACCTACAAACAATATTTTAGAGCAGATATAAGAAAAAAGTTTACCCCTGTAAACCCCAGTTTTACTATACAAAATGGGGTTCAAGGGGGTCAGAATTATATAGGCGTCTTTTCGTGATGGAGTATATATACTCATACACCTACATGTTGTTATCATTTTTTTTTTTCGTTTTCATACATTCATGTTGAGCTGCATTTAGGTAGCAAACATTTTTGTCAGTCTATATCTGGCCATACATCATCTCAAACAGTTCCCTCTTCTGAACGGCCACCTCCTAAAAGCAGCCAGTTTCACTTTTCTCTGGCAGGCTGCTTTCAGAATGTCACAAGCAGTGCAGGCCTTGTCAGACTGCTCTTCAAAGAAGCTGTGTGTTTGCTCTTCAAAGTTGCAGTCTGGTCAGGTCTATACTATGTGCTCATGAGGCACAGCTTTCTCAACAATAAGAGTAATTACAGATGATACATGTATGTAGCATCACGGATACTTGGGTTCAGTAGAGCTCTCTTGGGACAGTAGAGCGGATGGTCCAAAACTGATCTCTTGGATTTTTATGTCCCCGATAGCAATAGCAATAGCAGGGACATATTGTTTTTGCCCTGTCTGTTGGTTTGTACGTGGACAACTTTAACGTTGGTCATAACTTTTGAACTGTTGGAGATAGAGTATTCATATTTGGCATGAAGGTTCCTTGTGACAAGAGCTTCACATTCATGCAAAAAATTTGACCTGTGACCTTGACCTTTGACCTACTCAAAAGAAAAGAATAACATTGGTCATTACTTTTGAACCGCTCGAGATACAGCCTTCATATTTGGCATGTATGTTCCTTGTGACAAAAGCTTTACATTCATGTAAAAAATTTGGACCTGTGACCTTGACCTTTGACCTACTTGAAATAAAAAAATAACATTTTGGTCATAACTTTTGAACCATTTGAGATACAGCCTTCATATTTTGCATGTAGGTTCCATGTGACAAGAGCTTTACATTCACACAAAAATTTGACCTGTGACCTTGACCTTTGACCTACTTAAAAGAAAAAAAATAACATTGGTCATAACTTGAACTGCTTGAGATACAGCCTTCATATTTGGCATGTATGTTCCTTGTGACAAAGCTTTACACTCATGCAAAAAATTTTGACCTGTGACCTTGACCTTTGACCTACTTAAAATAAAAAAATAACATTTTGGTCATAACTTTTGAATCATTTGAGATACAACCTTCATATTTTGCATGTAGGTTCCTTGTGACATGAGCTTTACATTCACACAAAAAATTTTGACCTGTGACCTTGACCTTTGACCTACATAAAAGAAAAATTTAAAATTGGTCATAACTTTTGAACCGTTTGAGATACAGCCTTCATATTTGGCATGTAGGTTCCTTGTAATAAGAGCTTTACATTCATGCAAATAATTTTGACCTGTGACCTCGACCTTTGACGTACTTAATAGAAAAAATTAACATTTCAGTCATAACTTTCCAACCGTTTGGGATAGGGCCTTCATATTTGACATGTAGGTTCCTTATGATACGAGCTTTACATTCATGCAAAAAATTTTTTACCATGACATTGACCTTTGATCTACTTAAAAGACCTAATAAAATTGTTCATAACTTTTGAATCGTTTAAGATAGAGCCTTCATATTTAGCATGTAGGTTCCTCGTGACAAGAGCTGCCAAATTTTTTTACCTGTGACCTTAACCTATGACCTACTTTAAAGAAAAAAATATTATTGTTCAAATCTTTTGAACCGTTTAAGATAGAGCTTCAATATTTGGCATGTAAGTTCCTTTGACCAAGGGCTTCCCACTCAAACCAAAAATCTTGACCTGTGACCTTGACTTTGAACTGTGACCAACTTTGAAAAAAAAAAATGACCATGCTCAGGGACATATTCGTGTTTCACAAACACATGTTGTTTTTTCTTTATTTTTGCATTTTAGCGTACTTGAACAACACCTTAATCCATACAAATGGTTGTGTCACGTCTAGAAAATTGCTTGAAAATAATGAAATTTTATGGATAGGCTAAAATTAGCCTATCTAAAAAATTTCGTTATTTTCAAACATTTTTCTAGATGTGACATAACCATTTGTATGGGTTAAGGTGTTGTTCAAGAACGCTAAAATGAAAAAAAAAAAAAAAAATCCAAGAGATCAGTTTTGGACCATCTGCTACTAACTGCAAGAAAGCTCTACTGACCCCAAGTTTCTGTTTGTTTGTTTGTTTGTTTGATTTGAGGTTTAACGTCCCCGTCAACACTGTAAAGGCCATTTTGGAGATGTTGCTTCCAATTTTGTGGGACTTTTACCGGTACCCAACATTGAGACATCTCAAGCCCTGTCGCCCAATGAAACCAATAGGGTTTATATGCATGGACGGTCTGACACTCGCACCGCTTTGCCTGGGCAGGCTTAGATCCTCTAAGCGGTTTACCAGTACTCATGTGCGGGTCAGATTCTGCTCTGCATGGAAGCATCATGCAGCACATGTATTTCTTCAAGCCCTGACAGGGGGGCCCTTCCAAGTATCTGTGTGTAGCATATAGTTACATTTTGTTTTTTCTTTTTACGTTTTGACACAATATTTAAGGTATAATATTGAAACATAATCAGTGCTTATTTTTTTTCTTGCTTAACCCTTTTTGTACCAAATGGAATCTTCCTCCTTATGTATAGCAGGAGTCCATTTCAAAATTTAGGGGTGTCAGGTTGTGTTTTCATCAAAATTTATTTGGAAAATAACTGAAGTTTAAGCAAACAGTGGAGGCCCTGATCAGATGCCGCGTTCTGCGGCGTCTGATCTGGGTCTGCACTGTTTGCCAGGGTATCCATTTTGGGGTTTCTGGTACTAAATGGGTTAATTTGCTACTTAATGCACGGAAATGTATTAAATGATATTCACAAATGATAAAATTTTCAATTTCTTGATTAACTTCAAATTTTCCTTTTTTTTTCTCACCATATAGTTAGACTATGAGAAAAAGTAATATTTTTGTATAAAAGTTTATATTAAAATCGTCGGTACAACCTTCTGTTTTTGTTATACTTCATGTTCTATTAACGCTCTGCATGCTGGGTATTTTTGTTTATTTTTTTTTTTGGCAGATAACATTTTGAAATATTTTTTTTATTTTTCCTTGAAGCAGGATTTGAAGTTTCATGCATATTGTCTCCAAAGGAGACAATATGCATGAGATGTCATATCCTGTTGTTTGGAAAAGACAAGAAAGAAAAATGTCAACAATTTGCTTGCTAAAGGTTTATGGTAAATGGATACATGTTCAAGTAACACTGTTTCTTTCATATTTAAGAAATTAATTTTATTTTTCTATAAAGAGCGGAATAGCGTTGACGACACCAATGCCCGTAGAGAACCGTGATTTAGACTGACGTTACTTGACGTCACTGAAAATATGTGAAAATCATGAAAGTATGAACTACATTGTTCACTTTAGACTTTACACTGGAAATGTAAATATATATTTTTGAAAGTTGATTTTTAAAATCAAGTTTCCATGTTAACTAAATCGGACCCCTTCATCGCTTCTGCAACTTTGTTTCTTGATAAAATATAGTCCATTAGATACAACCTGGCAGTATTGTGGTTAATTTACTTTGAGTTCAGAATTATACTTGATTTACATACCTGTTATTTTTTCACAAATGAATTGGCGCTGAAACGAAAATGTTTACATGGAATTATCTTCTTGTGTATTAATGGTTTCATCACCTACAACCTTTCACCCCAGTTTTGCTATTGGACATATCCTTTCTTGTAAAACGGCGCTTAAGTCTGCATGTGTAGATCCTTTTTAGGCTACTCAATATGTGTCGTCTTATCTGGATCTACATAGTTTGTAAAAACATCTGCACTAGTCTACACTTCGGGTTAATTGGCTTTGCTGATGCAAAGCGTTTGTACTAATTCCACGTAAGGATAATCTAAGGCTTTTCAGTAACTCTGTCATCATGAAAACATGCCTATATAATTTTGACCCCCCTACAACCCCACTTTTTATGCCCCCAACTTCGATGAAGTTGGTGGGGCATATTGGTTCTGTCCTGTCCGTCAGTCCGTCTGTCCGTTACGCTTTATACATATGTGAAACAGAAGAATGGTTTGTGCTAGGATCTTGAAATTTTATATATGGAATGAGCATGGAAATTAAGTGAACCTGTACTTTTTTTTCTTTTCCGTCGGACTTGTCTTTGCAGAGTTATGCCCCTATTCGGACTATGCATTGTGGCCATAGGGAAACACTGTGAACAAAATATCTGGAGAACCGCTTGAGCTAGGCTCATGATATTTAGTATACAGTTTGGGTCTAAGGTGTAGATGACCTGATTAACTGTTGACGGAATGCCGAAAATATTTAACGGAGTTACGCCCCTTTTCGGACACGCATTGTGGCTATGGGGAAACCTTGTGAACAAAATACCTGGAGAACCGCTTTAGCTAGGCTTATGATATTTAGTATACAGATTGGGTCTGAGGTGTGGATGACCTGATTAACTGTTGACGAAATTCCGAAAATATTTAACAGAGTTATGCCCCTTTTTGGACTTATGCATTGTGGCTATGGGGAAACCTTGCGAACAAAATATCTGGAGAACTGCTTGAGCTAGGTTCATGATATTTGGTATGCAGTTTGTGTCTAAGGTGTACATGACCTGATTAATTTCTGAGGAAATGCTGAAAATATATAGTAGAGTTACGCCCCTTTTCGGACTTATGCATTGGCTATAGGGAAACCTTGTGAACAAAATATCTAGAGAACTGCTTCAGCTAGGCTCATGATATTTGGTTTATAGTTTGGATCTAAGGTGTAGATGACTCGATTAACTTTTGAAGGAATTCCGAAAATATATAACATAGTTATGCCCCTTTTCAGGCTTATGCATTGTGGCTATAGGGAAACTTTGTGAACAAAATATCTGGAGAACCGCTTGAGCAAGGCTCATGATAGTTCGTATACAGTTTGGGTACCCTACATATATTTTGAGCACATTTTATGAATATTGTACCAACTGACAGTTCTTTCACGACAGAGGCATTTTTTTAATTATGTTTTTTTTAATTATGTGTCTATTAATGGCAAGCATATGGTTGGGGGCATAGGGTTTCACAAACACATTTTCTAGTACAGTCGAACTTCAATGGCTCGAACACCTTTGGGACCTCGAAAATCTATTCGAGACAGGGGTAGTTCGAACCACTGAGGGTACTGTCAGGAGGCATAACGAGATACTTTTAGACATCTTTTCGGTGTTCTATAATGAATATGTATGCTGTGTGTACTCATTAGAATCGCCTCATTGAGGCGATTCTAATGCGAACACACAGCATACATTTGCAAGATAAAAGACTAACATCTCCTTAATTATCCCCCACTATTTCTTGTGTAGAGGATTTCGCTAGGGGCTCAAGAATTGGTTCGACACATCCATGGTAAACGATCTATCGGTGTTCGAGCCATCGAAGTTCTACTGTATATAGTAAAACTGGGGTTTACAGGGGTAAACCCTGTATTTTGAGCAGAAAGAAGAAAAATATCACATTTTTTCTAAAATGTTCGTGTTTTTTTTTTCGGTGGCAAAGTTTACAATGTATTTATATAGACGTGTTTTCGTAATGGTCCATCCGAGCCCACGCCCATCGGGGCTTGGAGAAATAGATCGGGCTGCATTGTGCTTCCAAGCAGAGCTAAAACCAACTGAACTTGAGTCCTGGTAAACTGCTTAGAAGGCCTCAACCTGCCTAGAAAAAGTGGTGTGAGTCGGGCCACTTATTTAACCCTGGATGGTATGTCGTTTCGACATACCCACAAAAAGTTGGGACCCACAAAATCAGAAGCAACGTCTTCAAATAATTTTGACGGAGTCGTAATAAACACACACACACACACACACACACACACACACACACACACACACACACACACACACACACACACACACACACACACACACACACACACACAAAAAAAACATTTTTAGACGTCTGTTTACAATGCATATGATGTCGCTGTGAGTTTTGCAATTATGTTCGACGTGTTTCAAGCCAACAGTGAAAATCCTCATTAGACGCCACATTCTGTGGCGTTTGAACAACATCTTAACTGTTTGCAACTGCCCAAGTGCACATATGATACATATGCTTAACCCATTGTATACTAGTGGACTCTTCTATTGCTATATGTTGGACAAGTCCATTTGTCATATAAGGGGTGTCATGCCTATTTTTTTTCGTTTTTAGCTCACCTGAGCAAAGCTCAAGGTGAGCTTTTGTGATCACCTTTTGTCCGTCGTACGTGCGTTGTTCGGCGTGCGTCGTGCGTCGTCAACATTTACTTTGTTCATCCTCTAGAGACCACAATTTTGCTTCAATCTTCATGAAACGTTACCAGAATGTTGGTTTTGATGATATCTGGGTCAAGTTCGAATATTGGTCATGTCAGGTCAAAAAGTAGATCAGTAGGTCAGATCATAGAAAAACCTTGTTAAGACTCAAAGGCCACAGTTTTGGACCAATCATCCTGAAACTTGCTCAGCTCGGTCAAGTTCGAATACGGGTCATGTCGGGTCAAAAAGTAGGTCAGTAGGTCAAATCATAGAAAAACATTGTTAAGACTCTAGAGGCCACAGTTTTGGTCCAATCCTCAAACTTGCTCAGAATGATCATCCTGACAATATCTTGGTCGTGTACGAATATTGGTCATGTTGGGCCAAAAAGTAGGTCAGTAGGTCAAATCATAAAAAACCTTGTCAACACGCTAGAGCCCACAGTTTTGACCCAATCATCCTCAAACTTGCTCAGAATGATCATCCTGACAATATCTCGGTGAAGTTCGAATATGGGTCATGTGGGATCAAAAAGTAGGTCAGTAGTTCAAACCATAGAAAGACTTTGTTAACACTCTAGAGGCTATAGTTTTGCCCAATCATCCTCAAATTTGCTAAGAATGATCATCCTGACAATACCTCGGTCAAGTTCGAATACGGGTCATGTGGGATCAAAAAGTAGGTCAGTAGGTCAAATCATAGAAAACCTTGTTAGCACTCTAGAGGTCACAGATTTGGTCCAATCACCATCAAACTTGCTCAGAATGATCATCGCTACAATATCTAGGTCAAGTTCTAATATAGGTCATGATGGATCAACAAGTAGGTCAGTTGGTCAAATCTAGAGACCGCAGTTTTTAGCTCACCTGAGCAAAACTCAATGTGATCTTAGAAGCCTCCGTGGTCGAGTGGTTACGCTACTAGCCTTGTAAACCAGGGGTTGCAGGTTCGATCCCGGGCTTCTCCAGACTTTCGGATGAGTCTTTAAACCGAGGTCCCGTCTCCGTATGACCTTAGCTGTTGGTGGGACGTAAAACTCAAAAACACTCACTCACTCAATGTGATCTTTTGTGATCTTTCACCTTCTGTCCGTCGTAAGTGCATCATGCTTCATTCATCATTCGACGTGCGTGGTCAACATTTACCTTGTTCATCCTCTAGAGACCACAATTTTGCTCCAGTCTTCATGAAACTTTAACAGAATGTTTGTCTTGATGATATCTGGGTCTAGTTAGGTCTTTGATAGTGGTATGAAGCTTCATCTTGTGGACCCCTACCAAGATTCTTCAAAAATATAGCCCTGGGGCCAAAAATGCCCCCGCTCCGGGGCCCTTTGGTTTTACATAGACTTATTTAAGGAAAATCTTGTGGACATCTACCAAGATTGTACAAATATAGCCTTGAGACCAAAAATGCCCCCGCCTCTGGGCCCTTTTGGTTTAACATAGACTTATATTTGGAAAATCTTTAAAAGTCTTCTTCTGTGAAACCACAAATCCTAGGTCTTGGATATTTCGTGTGAAATTTCATCTTGTGAAATTTCATCTAGTGGACCTCTATCAAGATGGTTCAAATTATAGCCTTGGGGCCAAAAATGCCCCCGCCTCTGGGCCCTTTGGTTTTACATAGACTTATAGGGAAATCTTTAAAAATCATCTTCTCTGAAACTGCAAGGCCCATGTCTTTGATATTAAGTATGGAGCTTCATCTAGTGGACCTCTACCAAGTTTGTTCAAATCATAGCCTTCGGGCCACAAATACCCCCGCCCCGGGGCCCTTAGGTTTTGCATAGACTTATATAGAGATAATCTCTGAAAATCTTCTTCTCTGAAACAGCAAGGCCCAGTTCTTTGATAATTGGTGTGAAGTGGACCATCAAGATTGTTTAAATTATAGCCCTGAGGCCAAAAATGCCCCCGCCCCGGGGCCGTTTGGTTTTACATAGGCTTATGTAGGGAATGTCTTTAAAAAATTCTTCTCTGAAACCTCAAGGCCCAGGTCTTTTATATTTGGTGTGTAGCTTCATCTAGTGGACCTTTGCCAAGATTGTTCAAATTATAGCCTTTGTTGATATTTGGTATGAAGCTTCACCATTTTATACCTCCCTCAACATTATACACATTATAGCCCTGGGGTCAATAATAGCCCCCCCGGGGCCGGCTTGTTACTCTGTGGATCACATGAGCGATCAGGGGCCATCAGGGCCCTCTTGTATTCTATGTTTGACGGCAAATTCTGTCCGCAGACAGTGCAGGCGTCTGATCTGGCCCACACTGTTGCCAAGGTACCCCCAGCATGCAATGGGTTAACGGCATTATCCGTTATAATTCAGCAGAGGACAATTGTTGATATTTTTCTTCTTCTTTTTTATGCCCCGCCATTCAAAAATGGCGGGGTCTTATGTTATACCCTCCGAAGTTTTGAGTATCCGTCCGTCCGTCAGCGCCCCATAGTTCCGTGTCCGTTCCATAACTCAGATACCGTTTGAGATATTTTCACGAAACTTCACAGCTATGTAAAGCACTATCAGACGACGTGCAGAACATATAAACCGTAACTCTGATTTTCCTACTTTTGGTGTTATTTCCCTTTGAACATTGAACATAGGCATTTCTATCAGAGTTTCATGTCCGCTCCATAACTTCGATACTATTTGATATATTTCCATAAAACTTCACAGTTATGTAGAGCACCATGAGACGACGTTCAGAACATATGAACCGTAACTCTGATTTCCCTGCTTTTGGAGTTATTGCTCTTTGAAATTTGAATATCGATGTTGCTATCAGTTTCGTGTCCGCTCGATAACTCTGATACCATTTGAGATATTTTCACGAAACGTCACAGATATGTAGCGCACTATCAGACGACGTGCAGAACATATGATTCGTAACGCTGGTTTTCCTACTTTTGGAGTTATTGTCCTTTGAACATTTGAAATGGCCATTTATATCGTAGTTTCGTGTACGCTCCATAACTTCGATACCATTTGAGATATTTCCTTGAAACTGCACAGATATGTTGAGCATCATGAGACGATGTGCAGAACATATGATCAATAACTCTGATTATCCTACTTTTGGAGTTACATGTATTGCCTTTGAACTTTGAATAAAGCTGTTGCTATCAGTTTTGTGTCCGCTCCATAACTCTGGTACCATTTTGAGATATTTTCACGAAACTTCACAGATATGTAGAGCACTATCAGACGACGCGTAGAACATATAAACCGTAACTCTGATTTTCCTACTTTTGGAGTTATTGCCCTTTGAACATCGAACATAACCATTTCTATCGTAGTTTCGTGTCCGCTCCATAACTTTGATACCATTTGAGATATTTCCATGAAACTTCACAGATATCTAGAACACCATGAGACAACATGCAGAACATATGAACTATAACTTTGCTTTTCCTACCTTTTGAGTTATTGCCCTTTGAACTTTGAATATAGCAGTTGCTATCTGTTTCGAGTCTGCTCCATAAATCTGATACCATTTGAGATATTTTCACGAAACTTCACAGATGTGTAGAGCAACCTGAGGAGACTTGCAGAACATATATTTGAACCATAACTCTGATTTTCCTACTTTTGGAGTTATCGCCCCTTGAACATTGAACATAGCAATTTCTATCATGTAGTCTGTTTGAAGCACTATATCTCTAGAACTTAATGATTGGTTCTGACTAAACTTGCATGGTTACGTCACTAGGATGGGGGGAAACAACCATTAGATTTTGTTTCGCTGTGATATTGCACTTGCTTGATGTAATGGTAGTGGCGGGGCATCATGCAGTGCTTGCAGTTTTATTTAGCATCACATGCAAATTGTCTCCATAGGAGACATTTTGGAGACGTTGCTTCCAATTTTGTGGGACCTTTACCGGACATTGAGATGAAATGACTTCTCAATCCCTAGCGCCCAATGAAACCAATAGGGTTTACATGCATGGACGGGCCGAATCGTACCACTTTGCATGGGCAGGCTTAGACGTTCTAAGCGGTTTACCGGACTCGGGTGCGGTCAGTTTCAACTCTGCGTGGAAGCATCATGCAGCCCAATCTATTTCTCGAAGCCCCGATGTGCGGGGGCAAAAAAGCAGATGATGCTGTAAACGTATGGAATGTCAAAGCTCTGACAACATTTGTGGGTCGACTTGACTGTTGGCTGAAAAACTGGCCCTGAACGGATACTTATACTGTTTCCGTTTAACCCCCTAAATTCCTGTGCTGTAAACAAGATCAGACGCTGCGTTCAGTGGCGCCTGGTTTGTGTCTACACTTCTTGCCAAACCAACATATGATTCCAGTTCGGATTTATTATAGTATTTGTTTGATGTGAGCTTTAACGTCCTCGTCAATACTCTATAGACCATTTTGGAGAAGTTGCTTCCAATTTTGTGGGACTTTTACCCGACATTGAGTTGAAATGACATCTCCAGCCCTGTCGCCCAATGAAACCAATAGGGTTTATAAGCATGGGCGGACCGACTCGCATCGCTTTGCCTGGGCAGGCTTAGATCCTCTTAGCGGTTTGCCAGTACTCGTGTGCGGTCGGATTCAGCTCTGCGTGGAAGCATCATGCAGCCCATCTATTTTTTCAAGCCCCGATGGGTGGGGGCGGGATTTATTATAGAAAAATCTTCTTTCCCACAGCGATAGTTTAACATGACAATCACGACAATTGCCGTCTGCTTTGCCGTTTGCCGGTTGCATTAAAAGTCATTTTTGGCAAACATTGTGGACACAGATCAGACTGCTCCTGTCTGATCTGGGTCCGCTGTAGGAGCTGTCTGATCTGGGCCCACACTGTTTGCCTGTATGCAAAATTAGTTTTAAAAAGTTTACAAAATAATTCAGCAGACGACATAAGCAGACGACATTTTCATATGTAGTTTGTCTCGGCGTCTTAAGGGTTAGTAAATGACCGTTACCTGGATTGATAGTCACTCGGACAACACAAAACGAAAAGCTTCTGTGCTTAAGTGACTTTGGATCGACTGACAAACAATCGATCCAATAAAGTGCCGTTTTAGCTCATTCAGTTTTCGTTAATGTTGTGTTCTTTGCCTGTTGTGAATATGCATTTTGTTACGGGCCTCCGTGACCTAGTGGGTAAGAGCGCTTACTCTTAAGCATTGAGTCTCTCACCGCCGCTCGTAACACATGTGAGACGCCAAATTCTGCAACGGAAGGCCAGGTGGTTTTTCTCCGGGTAATCCGATTTTCGCCCACCTCTAACGATCGGCTCGATACGAGTGAAAATAATCTTGAAAGGGGCGGTAACACCCCCTCCCGCACACACACAAGACATTTTGTGTACTTGGATGTTCGACAACAAACGTCAATTCTGAAATCTACATCAGTTTCTGTATCTCTATTTATAATCTGCCGCAGTGCGACAAAAGTCTGGCGCGCGGCCTGTAACGACATTACAAACAAATCTGTATGTCGTCTGCAAACAAGATGACTTCTTCGCTGGATTAGAGACTGAAAGAGAAGTACCCAAAAGTACGCAGCATTTGATCAGACGGACACGGGAACTTTTTGTGGTGAGTTTGTATTAACCGATACAGTGAAGAAAAGTTTGGTTTGGTGCCAGTCAAGACTTCAACATTCTGTATTTCCTGTTTCTTGGGAATATATCATTTATTGCCATAAAAATTCAACCGTTGGTAAACATTTAATCCTGAAAGCTACAAGAACAGCAGTCGATATTTGTATTCTTTGCTTTCAAAGACAATGAGGTCTAGCAGGCGATTCACTTGTGCTGCCATATATTTCTGAAAAAGAAGCCTCCGTGGTGTAGTGGCTAAGCTACTCGCCCCATAAACCAGGGGCCGTGGGTTCGATTCCGGTTTTCTCCAGACTTTCAAACACAGTGGAATTCCGCTACTAAGACCGCCTAAAATTAAGACTAATTCTGCTTTAAAAAGCTTATTTAGTGTGCTACAGTTATTCTTACTTTGTGATTTCTGCAAACTGTGTCCTCTGGTCAGAGACCACATTTGGGTCTGTTCAAAAGTGGTCTTGAAGACCACTTTTGAACGGTCCCAAAGGTGGTCTTAATACAGGAATTTTCCTGTATGTCTTTAAAGCGAAGTCCCGTCTCTGTATGACCTCAGTTGCCGGTTAGTTCGGAATGCCATTTGATTCAGTTTCACCGTTTACCCCGTTCTCACCTGAAAACCGTAAGGGGGACATCGACAAACAGAGCAGACCCGGATCAGCCGTATAATGCCGCATCTGATCAGGGTTTTCACTGTTTGCTCACAATCAGAGTAAGACTTGTTACTGGTGACACGTCAAATGGCATTCATTCACCAGTTCTTGTGATATGGGTAGTCCCAAGCTCTAACCAAAGAGGTAAACTTAGCTACAGCACATTCCACTGAAGAAATGATCGAATCTGGAAGGGAATTCCAAGGGAAGAAGGATCCTATGTTAATCTTAATTCTTGGAGCAGGTATGGCAAACCAATTGCAAAATAAATATTTAAACCCCTGTTTGAACTTGAAACCCCAGTTTGAAGATTTCAAACTAGGATTCGTGACGCTTAAACCATAGTTTCAAAGCAAAACTGCACAATAACCCTTTGAACCACGGTTTCAACTTTCAACCTGGGGTTTTAGCATTTTTATTGTGCATCGGGCGTTAAAAGCCAGCGTAAGTCAAAACCCTAGTTCAACTTTCAAACTGGGGCTTTAGCATTTATTGTGCATATGGCGTATAAGTCAAAACCCTAGTTTGAATGTTGAAACCAAGGTTTAATAAACTGTTGTGCATTTTTTCTTTGAAATCGTGGTTTCAAGTTTTCAAATCCTACTTCTAGCTCAAACTGTGGTTTGAATATTAACTGAGGACTTACCTTGCGATAGTAAACTATAGTTTATATAATGCAATATTTATAGTGCAAATGTCGTCCAAACTCGAGTTTCAAACTTCAAATTTAGGTTTAAAGATATATTGTACATTTGGAGTTGAAACTGGGGTTTAACGAATTATGTGCAGTTTGTCTTTAAGTTTGTCTTTGAGTGTGTGTACCGCTTATATTTTTGTTTTGGATAGCCAATTGGCCATTTTGTGGGAAAGTAACGGTCCCTTTGGCTTTCCGCTGTTGCTGTTTCCATTAGGGTCTAGTTATTTCATGTTGTGTTTCTTTCCCTCTGGTTTCTCTGATTGATGCTGTGGGACAATTGTATCGATTCCTGATAATTCCCTTGAATTCTATTCTGAAATGCCAGTGACTGAGTAATATTTTTTACAGCTCCTAACTGGGGGAATAAGGTCATCTGATGAAATATTCGCAGCACCCTTTAGATTTTTGTACAATAGTATAGGTCCACTGTCTCTTTTTTTTTTCTTGAGAGCAATCCTCTTTTTTCTAGAATCACAGTCATACTCTCAGTTTGAAAGAAGTAATTGCTAGTTATAAATCAAGCAGCTCTATCCTGAACTTTTTCAATTTCTTCTCGAAGGACCACTCGGTGGGGCTTCCAGTCACAACTACCATATATTTCAAGATTGGGCGAACAAGTCCTTTACAAGCTGCCTCTTTCATATCCCGAGGACACCGATAAAGATTTCGCCTCCGGAAACCAAGTGTTCTATTTGCCTTATTACAATGTATTCCAAGTCATGCGTGAGTGACACAACAAGGTATTAAATCGAGCAGTGTTCCCTCTGAGGTGTAAGCAGCCGCAATTGTTCTGACTCCCTTCCTGTCTGCATATTGCAATTTCATACCCGATTTTCTTGCTAAACATCCTAATCGGTCTACATTGTTTTGAAGTTTCAGTGATTTATCTGTATCTTTAATTTCCAGCAGCAAACACAGTCACCTATGAATAGTCTTTTTTGAGTCAATGTCAGTGGAGATATCAAACAACAATGGACCAAGATCAGTCCCTTGTTGGACGCCAGACAAAAACTGGAACCCACTCTGAAATTTCACCATAAACAACTCACTGTTTTAAAACAAAGAAAGGTATCTATTCATTTTGGAGTCATTCCGCAAAAACCAGAACCAAATAATTTGTTTTTAAGTATAACGTTGTTCAATGAGGGTGTGTCAAAAAACCTTCTCGACGTCCATAATAAATATGTCCACCTGTTCACAGTTTTTAGCTCACCTGTCACGTAGTGACAAGTTGAGCTTTTGGGATCACTTTTTGTCCGTCGTCCGTCGTGCGTCCGTAAACTTTTACTTCAAACAACATCTCCTCCTAAACCACTGATCGGATTTTGACCAAACTTCACAGGAATGATCCTTAGGTGGTACCCTTTCAAAGTTGTTCAAATGGTTCCGGTCTGTGGCACATCTAGGTCACAGGAGCTAAAAATAGATTGTTTTACTCTGAAACCACAAGGCCCAGGTCTTTGATATTTGGTATGAAGCTTCATCTAGTGGACCTCTACCAAGATTGTTCAAATTATAGCCCTGGGGCCAAAAATGCCCTCGCCCCAGGGCCCTTTGGTTTTACATAGGCTTATATAGGGAAAATATTTAAAAATCTTCTACTCTGAACCACAAGGCCCAGGTCTTTAATATTTGGTATGAAGCTTCATCTAGTGGACCTCTACCAAGATTGTTCAAATTATAGCCCTGGGGCCAAAAATGCCCCCGCCCCGGGGGCCTTTGGTTTTACATAGACTTATACAGGGATAATTTTTAAAAATCTTCTTCTCTGAAACAGCATGGCCCAGTTCTTTGATATTTGGTTTGAAGCTTAATCTAGTGGACCTCTACCAAGATTGTTAAAATTATAGCCCTGGGGTCAAAAATGCCCCCGCCCCGAGGGCCTTTGATTTTACATAGGCTTATATAGGGAAAATCTTTAAAAATCTTCTTCTCTGAAACTGCAAGGCCCAAGTCTTTGATATTTGGTGTGAAGCTTCATCTAGTGGACCTCTATCAAGATTGTTCAAATTATAGCCCTAGGGCTAAAAATGCCCTAGCCCCAGGGCACTTTGGTTTTACATAGGCTTATATAGGGAAAATATTTAAAACTCTTCTACTCTGAAACCACAAGGCCCAGGTCTTTAATATCTGATATGAAGCTTCATCTAGTGGACCTCTACCAAGATTGTTCAAATTATAGCCCTGGGGCCAAAAATGCCCCTGCCCCGGGGGCCTTTGGTTTTACATAGACATAGACTTATACAGGGATAGTTTTTAAAAATCTTCTTCTCTGAAACCGCAAGGCCCAGTTCTTTTATATTTGATGTGAAGCTTCATCTCGTGGACCTCTATCAAGATTGTTCAAATTATAGGCCTAGGGCAAAAAATGCCCCCACCTGCAGGCCCTTTGGTTTTACATTGGCTTATAAAGGGGAAAGTTTTTAAAAAGCTTCTTCTCCAAAACTGGATGGCCCAGTTCTTTGAAATTTGGTGTGTAGCTTCATCTAGTGGGCTTCCACCAACATTGGTCAAATCATAGCCCTTGGGTCAAAAATGCCCCCGCCCCGGGCCCTTCGTTTTTAGAATTGACTTATATACGGAAATTAAAAAAAAATCTTCTACTCTGAAACGGCAAGGCCCAGGTCTTTGCTATTTGGTGTGAAGCTTCATATAAATTGTTCTAATTATAGCCCTAGGAAATAGAAGTCAAGGCAATGAAAACCTTTGAAAATCTTCTTGTCTGAAAGCAGACGGCCAAGGCCTTTGATATTTGGTATGAAGCTACCATGATGGTTCAAATTATAGCCCTGGTGGCAAAAATGGCCTGCCCGGGGGACCCCAAGTTTTATGTAGACTTATATAAGGAAAACATTTAAAAATCTTGTCTGAAACCAGAAGTCTCCATTCTTTAATATTTGGTATGAAGCTTCACCTTTTAGACCACTACCAGGATTAATCATATTATAGCCCGGGGCCAATAATGGCTCTCCCAGAGGCCCACTTGATACCCTATGGATCAGGTGAGCGATCCAGGGCCATCATGGCCCTCTTGTACAACTGTTGTTTTTCCTAAATGTGCGTTGCCTATATGACAAACGTTTATGTTCATCCATGGTATTTGTGCGAACTATATCTTCAAACAACTTACCTGGACCACATGTAAGGGACACAGGGCGATGAATACGAGCAAGGGCCTTATCCCTTTTTTAAAAGGGTGGATAAATGTTCGCCAGAAGCCATTCTTTGGAATTTCATCCGGATCAAGAGATTCTTGAAACAAATGTGCAAATACTGGGTCAAGCTCATTTGCTAATGTTCTGATGAAGCCCACCATTACCTAAAGCTTTAAAAGGATTCAAGCCTTTAAGTAACTTGATCCCTCTCCGACGACACAATACTCTCCATGAAAGGGACCAGTCTTCCAGTTAATGGAACCTTCTCGAATTCAGTTTTATTGAACGCATCAGTGAATTCACCCACGAGTTCCCCTGCTCTTTCAGGGTCCAATTTAGCAACTCTATTCCCACCTCTTTTATTAGCTCACCTGAACACGAAGTGCTCATGGTGAGCTATTGTGATCAGTGAATGTCCGTCGTTCGTCTTCCGTCGTGCGTCGTCCACAATTTGCTTTAAATGCGAACTCCTCCTAAGCCCTTGGGCCAATTTCATTCAAACTTCGCAGGAATGTTGCCTGAATGGCTCCCTACCAAAGTAGCTAAAGTCGTTCCGCTCCGATCAACAAGGTGGCCGCCAGAGCTAAAAATAATAAAAAAAAAACTTTAAACGGCAAATCCGCCTGTACCCTCTACCAAAATAGCTAAAACGGTTTTCGCTCTAAAGAGCAAAACGGCTGCCAGAGCTGAAGACAGAAAAACGTTAATTTGCTTAAAGCAAGAAACCGCCTTAACCCTTGGGCCAATTTGATTCAAACTTCACAGGAATGTTGTCTAGTTGACTTCCTACCATAATAGCTAAAACGTTCTGCTCTGATGAACAAGGTGGCTGCCAGAGCTAAAAATAGAAGAAAAGAATCCTTAAATGCCAACTCCTTAGGTACCCTTCGGCGAATTTAATTCAAACTGATTAGGAATATTGCTTAGGTGACCCTCTACCAAAATAGCTAAAACTGGTTCGCTCCGATGAGCAAAATGGCCGCCAGAGCTAAAACAGAAAAAAAAACATCATGCATTTGCTTCAAATGCGAAATCCTCCTAAACCTTTGAGCCAATTTGATTCAAAGCCTCACAGGAATGTTGCTTTCGTGTTTCTCTTACAAAATAGCTTAAATCGATTTGCTCTGATGCACAAAATGCCTGCCAGTGCTAATAATAGAAAATAAAACATCTTAGATTTGCTTCCAACGAATTGGATTCAAACTTCACAAGAATGTTGCCTAAGTGACTCCCTACCAAAATAGCTAATAACGTCCCGCTCTGATGAACAAGATGGCCACCAGAGCTAAAAACAGAATATCTTTAAACCACAACTCCTCCTATACCCTTGGTCTAATTTCATGCAAACTTGTTAGAAATGTTTGGTTAGGTGACCCTCTACCAAAATAGCTAAAACGATTCCGTTCCGATGAGGAAAATGGCCGACAGAGCTAAAAATAGAGAGAAAAAAAAAACAAAAAAAAAACAAAAAAAAAAAAACACAAAAAAAACCAAAAAAAAAAAAACAACAAAAAACCTAAATTGGCTTCAAATGTGAAATTCTCTTAAACCCTTGGGGCAATTGATTCAAACTTCATAGAAATGTTGCCTAGGTGGTTTCCTACCAAAATAGATAAGTTTGACAAGGTGGTCGCCAGAGCTAAAAATATAAATATTCAAAAGTCAACTCATCCTAAACACATGGGCCAAGTTCATTCAAACTTCACAAGAATGTTGCCTAGGTGACCCCCTACCAAAACGCTAAAAACGTTCCGCTCTAATGAACAAGATGGCCGCCAGCGCTAATAATAGAAGAAAACCTTTAAACGACAATGCCTCCTGTACCCTTTGGCCAGTTTCATTCAATCTTCATAGGAACGTTGCTTAGGTGACCTTCTACCAAAATATTTAAAACAGTTCTGCTCCGATGAGCGAAAAGGCCACCAGAGCTAAAAAAAGTAAAATATTAATATGCTTCTAATAACTACTTTACCATTGGGCCATATTCAAAATATTCAAAAGTAAACTCATCCTAAACACATGGGCCAAGTTCATTCAAACTTCACAAGAATGTTGCCCAGGTGACCCCCTACCAAAACGCTAAAATCGTTCCGCTCTAATGAATGTTGCCAATGAGGCTCCCCACCACGCTAGGTAAATTTTTCCTCTTTGGTGACCAAGATGGCCGCCAGAGCTAAAAATAGAAAAATCTTCAAACGCCAACTGCTCTTATATCCTCCGGCCGGTTTCATTCAAACTCCATAAGAGCGTTGCATAGGTGACCCTCTAAAAAATTAGCTAAAATGGTTCCGCTCTGATGAGTAAAATGGCCATCAGAGCTAAAAATCAGAAAAATGTTAATAATTTGCTTTAAATGCGAACTTCTCCAAAACCCTTGAGCCAATTTGATTCAAAGTCCACAGGAATGTTGCTTAGGTGACCCTCTATCAAAATAGCTAATCGGTTCTGTTGTAATGAACAAAATGGCTGAGTCTTACAGAAGATATGTGACATCTAAAATCAGGTGAGCGATTTTGGGCCACCTTGGCCCTCTTGTTTAGGAGTGGAGTACCTTGTCTGTCTTTTCTCTGAGTATTGGTATATTTTAATGCCTTTACATGACCTACCAAGTTATTCTAATACATATCATATTGTTTTTTTTTAATATCAGTACCAACTTCTCGTCTCAGCGTTTCAAATGTGCTAACAGGATTTTCCGTAAAATAGAATACCCCCCCCCCGACCCCCCCCCCCCAAACAAAAAAAAAAACAAACAAAAAAACAGACCCGACATTCCATAAATTTCAAATGTACCACATATAAAAATGAAAGCGTCCATCAGTATATCAGTGTACTAAGGGTTAAGAATAATCCCTTGTGGGCCTAGGGCTGGCTAATCGGAGCTGAAAAGATAATCGATTATCAGTCCTGTCATTGCGATCGATATCGATTAGTAATCGCTAAGATTTTTGTCATAATTTTACCTGTCTGGCTTTCTGTCTGAGCATGCCTCTTACCATATGTTGCACTTTACCATATTTATATTTGAACAGACAGACCTGAGCAAACACTGGAGACCCAGATGAGACGCCGCATAATGCTGCATCTCATCAGGGTCTGCACTTTTTGCCACTCATCCAGCTATTTTAGGCATAACTTTGGGTAGTAAATTGTACCTATCAAGTAATCGATTAAAAGCAAATCAGAAATGATAATCATTTTTGTGGAATTTATCGATCGATTAATCGATTATACGATTAATCGTGGCAGCCTTTCTTGTGGCTGGAATTGGTACACATTATGATAGTAGGGCTTGGACAATGTTTAAACACGAAAAATAGTTAGCCTGGTCGCAAGCAACAGGAATGTTTGATCTCCCTGTAATTAATGTGAAGAAGATTGTTAAAATACCTGATTTTGTTTTTGTTTTGGTTTTACGGTCCTGTCAAGATGATTTCACTCATATCGAGCCGGGCGTTAATCAGAGGTGGGCGAAAACCGAAGAACCCGGAGAAAAAACACTTAACCTTCCGTGACAGAATTGGCGTCTCACGTGAACTGAGCCAGGCTCGAACCACAGAGGTGAAAGAACTAATGATTTAGACTCTTTTCAACTAGGCCACTAGGGCCAGTAACAAAATGCCTTATAATGTACGTTAATAATTCGTATGTGAAACAAGTCCCTCCGATGACTGAAGGCCCCAACTAAACTAGTAAGAAAAGGTCATATTCAAAGAGCGTAACAATCTCAAGTCACCGCCATGGAGGCGCGTGAGTGTGAAATCGGGTTTAACGTCGCTTTCAACAATGTTTCAGTCAAATCACGACGGTGTCTGGTTGCGACAGGGAGCTCAATGCTCACTTTTATAGTGCTGCCTCACTGAAGTATCATGTCCCAGACACATTACATGATACCACACCCAGAGACCCCGCCCATAGGGGCTTGAAGAAATAGATGGGCTGCATGATGCTTCCACGCCGAGCTGAATCCTGCCCGCACACTAGTACTGGTAAACCGCTTAGAGGATCTAAGCCTGTCCAGGAACCGCGGTGCGAGGCGGACCGTCCATGCTAATAAACTCTATTGGTTTCATTGGGCGACAGGGCTGGAGATGTCATTTCATCTCAATGTCGGGTAAAAGTCCCACAAAATTGGAAGCAACGTCTCCCAAATGACCTTTACATTGTTGACGGGGACGTTAAACCTCAAATCAACCGACCAACCAATACCACATCCAGTCACATTATCCTGACACTGGGTCGACCAGTCCTAGCTCTACCTCGTAAATCTGAGTGCCAAGCGAGGAGCACCTAGAACCATTTTTAACGACTTTGGTATGTCGCGGCCCGGGTTCGAACCCGTGACCTCCCGTTCCCCGGAGCGGACACTCTACCAACTGAGCAATCGGGGCCGGTCCCGCCATGGAGGCACACATAAAATATGGGACGAAATATGCACCGACGTCACAAAGCCAATAAACCAATAATGCACTGTTAAGTCCCTGCGAAGTCCTGTTAACCCATTCAGAACCCCCTAAAAGGGTACCTTGACAAACAGTGCAGACCCAGATCAGACGCCGCAAAACGCGGCGTCTGATCAGGGCCTCCACTGTTTGCTTAATAATCAGCCATTTTCCAAATCAATTTTGAAGAACACACAACCTGACATCCCTAAATTTTGAAATGGACTCTTGCTATATATAAGGAGGAAGATTCCATTTGGTACAAAAAGGGTTAAAGTCCCAGAGTCCATTACTCTCTGTACCGTTGACGGAGTTCTCCAGGGTATTCCGATTTCTCTTTAGGTACATTTAGGACTGACAAGAAAAAGAAAAACAGATAATAAGGAAATCTATACCAAACAGATTGGTGGCTGGCGCAGAGTGCCCATAAGCTGTGAAGAGTCCCATAGATTTTTTTCTTGGGCAGAGGTTCTTCAGGGACTACTATGTCTCCAAAACTATCCCGTGTCTTAAAATTGGTAAGTTTGTCCTCTGGTGTTCTAGACCTGACAAACTGTATTTCCATTTCTTTTAATGTATTGACAATTATGGCATTGTCTTAAGACAAATCATACAATCTGGTTGACTCAAACTTTTCAAGTCTCAAAAGGTAAAAGAAAGGGTTTCTGTCTTTAAGTTAATTTGAACACCCCTGAGATTTATACCTTGTAACTAAAATCTTAGCCCCGGCGGTTTCATCTTTTAAATAGCATCTTCACTGGCCCCCTATTCTTTGGGCACCATCTATTGTGTTGGCATTTCTAAGAACTTCTCATATTGCCTGACAGATCTCATAGGTGCCCAGGTAGCTCCCCTCATCTTGTTCCACATCATTGTTTAGGCTCTACCCGTTTCTTACCTTCTATCTTTGTTTTAGCACTCATGACTTTCTGCTGTGCCCAATTTTTTAACCTCAATCGCAAGCTCGAAACTCGAAAAAGCAAAGTGCACAAACTTGCACGCTAATGCGTATCACACGGAACTATACAATTAATTCAATCCCATGACAAAACTACCGAAAACGCGGAATAAACGAGACCGAAAAATGACATCCACCACCCGCCAAACAGCCAAGAGAAACTGGTTCAGACACGGACATGGTAAGTTGATAAGCACTATACGTTGCAGACAGACATTACGAAAATACGCCTATACAAATACATTCTAAACTTTAGCGTGTTCGTTTACAGCCCACCGGCCCCGATAGCTCAGTTGGTAGAGTGTCCGCTCCGGGGAACGGGAGGTCTGGGGTTCGATCCCGGGCCGCGACATACCAAAGTCGTTAAAAATGGTACTAGCTGCTCCTCGCTTGGCACTCAGGTTTACGGGGAAGAGCTAGGACTGGTCGATCCAGTGTCAGGATAATGTGACTGGGTGTGGTATCATGTAATGTGTCTGGGACATGATACTTCAGTGAGGCAGCACTATAAACGTGAGCATTGAGCTCCCTGTCGCAACCAGACACCGTCGTGATATGACTGAAAAATTGTTGGAAGCGACGTTAAACCCGAATTCACACACACACTCGTTTACAGCCCAATTAGAGTGACATCGACTAGGAATGTTCTACAGTCACTTGACCAGAATTTTGATTGTAATTGTGACATCAAGGCAATATACCGGAAGTTATGATTGTAACTGTGACATCACTGCAAAATAATGAATTATTTTGACGTTTTGACGGATCTGAAACGATATCGGTTTCGTAGTTACCCTAAAAATTGAAATAAAAATCTATATTGGAAAAATCTGTATTTTATCGAACATATTCTTGCCGTTGCTAGAAACAAAACCGTTGGCTGCAACTTAGTTTGGGATAAGGAAATCACTTCTCCACATTACATTACAAGTTAACAAGTCCGTGTTTCCACATTACATTACAAATTAAAAAGTCCACGCCCATCGGGGCTTGGAAAAATAGATTTGGCGTCGTGGTGCTTCCATGCAGAGCTGAAACCAACTGCACATGAGTACTGGTAAACCTTTGAGAAGATAACTCCAGCACTTGTGACTCGACGGACTTCATTGACCTTCGCGCGGGAATGTAATCCGACGTCTGCTGCAGGCCGCCATCTTTGTTTACCTGCACCTGTTTCGTTGTCAAGTGCCTCTTCCCTGGATCAACCTGCCCATAGGTACAGACTGGTCAAAAATCTTCCAATGTGCTTTATGGATTCCAAGTCACCCAAAGCTTCTCCATACAGACAGAAGGTTGTATAAAAACTGAGTGGGTCCGCAGTGTTATGTGAGTCTTCACTCAGCGCACGTTACAAAAACACACCCGTGCGTTTTAGTGCATTCTTTCGTATCTCCAAAATGGTTACTTTTTTATTTTTTCTTATTTATACTCAAAACATGGGTTGTGGGAGCTTGTTAGAGCCGCCTCATTGAGGCGGTTCTAACAAGTACCCACAAACTATGTCTTGATGCAAAAATAAGGAAAATAATGAATACTCCAGTAAACCCCGCTTTTTCTATGTTGCAACGCATAAAATACCTATACCGTATTCACCTTTAGTATTCGGATACAGCAATACCTTACCCTGAGTATTATATTTTACCCGCTGTTCTGTCTAAGTCTTTCTAAGCGGTTTACCAGTACTCATGTATACTCCGTTTCAGCTGTGCGTGAAAGAACCGTGCAGGCCAATGTTGTGTCTAACATAGGCGGTATTCGACTGGTGATTTCGTGGTCCACGAACTGAAGCGTGGAGCACGTTTTGTGTTCGACTGGGAGATTCGTGAAATTTCGAACAATTTCGTGGAGCACAACGACCACGTTTCAAAAAGAGCGTGAAATCAGTCACGTGACTGAATTAATATGGCTGAACATAGAAAAGTATATGGCATGCCGTTATACTATTTAATACAATTTCGAGATATCTATAATTTTACCAGATATCTATAATTTTATAATAGATATCTATAAATCAAATTATATGTATCTATAATAAACATTGGAGGTCATTGTAACAAGACATACTTTGGTTTGTAAAGAGATAAAAATATAAGTAACTGGCTTATAATATAATGTCATTGATCAAGTAATTTCGCATTGACCCAGGTACAGGTCCGAGGTCTGCTGCATTAGCCAGAGGTCTCGAGGCAATTTTAGAAAGTAACCATGATACAAGTTTTATAAACAAATACGAAACTTAAGCTATTTATTGTGCTTGTCATTTGCAGTTAATATGGAGCTAAGACACAGCTCGGATCTATCTGATTATAAATGATTGGCTTGGAGGTGCCTCTTTGCCTTATGACTGTTAATCGTAGCTCTTTCACGGCTGTGTTTCGAAACTGGCTAGGGTCACATATGAGACGCCAACCGGAGGTCGGGTGTTTGTTTGTTTGTTTGATTTGAGGTTTAACGTCCCCGTCAACACTGTAAAGGTCATTTTGGAGACGTTGCTTCCAATTTTGTGGGACTTTTACCCGACATTGAGATGAAATGACATCTCAAGCCCTGTCGCCCAATGAAACCAATAGGGTTTATTAGCATGGACGGTCCGCCTCGCACCGCGGTTCCTGGACAGGCTTAGATCCTCTAAGCGGTTTACCAGTACTAGTGTGCGGGCCGGATTCAGCTCTGCGTGGAAGCATCATGCAGCCCATATATTTCTTTAAGCCCCTATGGGCGGGGGCTTCAGAGGTCTTGTGGTTTTTCTCCGGGGATGCCGGCTTCGATTTTCGCCAACCTGTGATTAACGATCGGTTAGATATAAGTGAAATAATCTCGACAGAACAAACAAGGCAACGCAAGCGTAGCATCCCCTCGCAACAGCATACCATTCATCGACATGATGGTTTGAAGCTTCTACGATGATAGCTGCATATTCTGCCCTGTTCATAAGATTTTTTAGGTCAAGTCCATTGTGACCTTGACCTCTGACCACTGACCTTGAAAGTCAATACGGTTCATCAGCTCTCCATGGGGAACATTTGCAAAAGGTTTGAAGCTTCTACGATGATAACTGTGTATTCTATCCTGTTCAAAAGGTTTTAAGGTCAAGTCCATTGTGACCTTGATCTCCGACCCTTGACCTTGAAAGTCAATACGGTTCATCGTCTTTCCATGGGGAAAATTTGTGGAAGGTTTGAAGCTTCTACGCTGATTACTGTGTCTTATATCATGCTCATAAGGTTTTTAAGTTCAAGTTCATTGTGACCTTGACCTTTGAACCTTGGCCTTGAAAATCAATAGCGTTCATCGTCTTTCCATGGGAATATTTATGGAGGGTTTGAAGCTTCTATGATGATAAATGTGTCTTCTATCGTGTTCACAAAGTTTTTAAGGTCAGGTTTATTGTGACCGTGACATTTGACCTTGAAAAGAAATAGGGTTCATTGTCTTTCAATGGGGAGCATTTGTGGAAGGTTTGAAGATTCTAGGATGATCTGTCTTCTATCCTGTTCACAAGGTTTTTAATGTCAAGGCCATTGTAGCTTTGACCGTTTACCCTTGACCTTGAAAATCAATAGGACGTTTTAGAGATTCCGTTTATGACGTCATTCTTTAGCATGCGCAAAGCACTGGCCGTCAATTGAAACGGCAATCGCTATTCAAATGTATTGGCGGAACTTAAAATGCTAACAATATTCAGAAATTTTGAGAGAAAATATACCCGTTTACAATGAAATAATGCCTCGAGAAGGAAAGAATGATATTTTGTTTTTTTTTACTGAAATTCGTTTATTCTGGATCCGTTTGTTATGGACGAAAATCTCTTTGTGAATGACCCATGTCAATGGCTTAGGAAAGCTTACTTAAATGACCCATGTCAATGGCTTACGAAAGCTTACTTACAAAATAGGTTTTTACGTAACTTTTCGTTATTCTCTATCCAAGTATAGCTATCACATACGGACAGAACATCTATCTATCTATCTATCTATCTATCTATCTATCTATCTATCTATCTATCTATCTATCTATCTATCTATCTATCTATCTATCTATCTATCTATCTATCTATCGATCGAGAAAACTGACCAACGATCTGTCTACATGTGCAATTAAAAATGTCCAACGATCTATCTAGAAGTGCAGTTTTAATAAATTGAAGATTCCTGTGGACAGACAACGTTTGTTTTGGTTTAAACAATATTTTAGTTAAATTTACGCTGTAATTAACACTTTATCTGTCCCACTGCCTTGAAGCATATACGACGTTGACGGCCAGGGCTTTTCCCGTTCTATTTTTAGAAGCGGAAGTGCGTCACCAAAAAAGCTCCTATAGGGGTCGTCGTCTTTCCATGGGAAACATTTGTGGAAGGCTGGAAGCTTCTACGATGAAAACTGTGTCTGCTATCGTGTTCACAAGGTTCCGTACGGACACACACACTAACACACACACACAAACACACACATGGACGCAAAGTACCGATGCTATATCCCCGTCACAACGTTGTTGCGAGGGGATTAAATGGGGTTGTCAGAAGACAACACAGCTTGCCTATGGTGTCCTAAGTTGAATGAAGGCAAGTTATCCACACTATTTGACCCAAAATGTCGATTTCTTTTCAAAAGAGCCCAACAGATTACAACAATTAAAAGACAACCAGAAAGTGTCCCTATAAACCACTAAACAAGAAATCTCATTTTAGTGCTTCTGTTTCACAAAACAATACAATTTCAGTTTGCTGTTTTTGCCCCTAAAAAGAGCTAAAAAGACGGCGAACTAATCAGAATGAATTAAATATCATTTTAAAACACATTTTTATTTTTTTCAGTTTTTGGCAAAACAATCTACAAACGTGCAAGTGATAATAGCAGTAAATATGATTAAATAAAAAAAAGAAAAAGAAATAAATAAACATCCACTGTGATTTGAACTCACGCCCCCTTGTGGTGCAAAATTGAACTATTTACCCATAGTCCTGTAGTTTATCCACTGCGCCACCAGATTCGTCGACATGAATCATTGAATACAAGCAATATAGAGCACATATACGAATATATTTGATAATTTGTTTTCCGTTTGTTTGTTTGTTTGATTCGAGGTTTAACGTCCCCGTCAACACTGTATAGGGCATTGCTTTCTGTGCAACCGAGGGACATACAAGAATGCTAAAATATAAAACAGTCACATTAGTTTTTCATTTTCTTGCTTTAGGCATCAAACTGGAAGCACGGATCACATTTGACTGGTACAAAAACGTGGAGCACAATTTTCCACTGCGCATCATGGGCGGAGCTCAGTCGTGCTCCACGAAATGTCTCCAGTCGAATACCGTCATAGATGGGTGAGTTGCGAATAGTGTTGACCCTGATGAGACACCGCGTTCTTCGTAAAATACAGTAAAATTCCTATATTAAGACCACCTTTGGGACTGTTCAAAAGTGGTGTTTAAGATCACTTTTGAACAGTCCCAAAGGTGGTCTTTGAGACCACTTTTGAACAGTCCCAAAGGTGGTCTCTGCAGAAAACACAAAGAAAGAATAATCGCAGCTTTATAAAGCAGAAGTATTCTTAATTTTAGGTGGTCTTAATAGCGGAATTGCACTGTATATGGTAACTACGGGTATACCTCATTTCAATCTGGTCGCTGGCCCCCGCCCATCGGGGTTTGAAGAAATAGATGGGCTGCATAATGCTTCCACGCAGAGCTGAAACCGACCGCACATGAGTACTGGTAAACTGCTTATAGGATCTAAGCCTGCCCAGACAAAGCGGTGCGAGTCTGAACGTCCATGCTTATAAACCCTATCGGTTTCATTGGGCGGCAGGGCTTGAGGTGTCATTTCACCTCAATGTCGTGTAAAAGTCCCACAAAATTGGAAGCAACGTCTCCAAAATGACCTATACTGTGTTGACGGTGACGTTAAACCTTGAATCAAACAAACAAATCAATCTGGTCGTGAATGACTAAAGTATTGCTTGCCGCCGGGGGCCAGTGTCATTGAGAAAGAAACATTCCAAAAAGTCAGTCCACCGACATTCTTCGACAACTTACTGGCTGTCAAAGTATGAAACTCACCCCTTATCCATCAATGTATATGATACCCTATAATTGATTACATCCATGTTTCTCAATTATAATTTGTCAGTCTCAAAAGTTTCGTGCCCATGTACGGATTAAATTATTTTTCTTTCGAATATTAAGATTTTGGACATACATATTAATATAGAAAATAATTCTTTGTCTGAAGTTAATATAAAATAAAATAATAGTAATAAAATAGGAAGATACAAACAACAAACACTGATAATCATGATCGGGTAGAATAGTATCAGAATAAAAAAAAAAAAAAAAAAAAAAAAACGCCTTTCTGTGAACCTTGTTATTTTTTGTATTCGAATTTTAAATACTGAAATAAAAAATGTTAGCAATAATTACTGTGGTATTAATTTTTGTTGGCGGTGTAAGCTGTCACAGTTATGGTGCGGACCTGCAAGCTTGTGATACGCTAAAGCCCGGACACGGTGGAGTTTTGAGACAGAGGACCGCCACACCCTACATCATAGAGACAAATAATAAATATTATGTTCCGTGTCAGACACAGCCTATGGTGGGACGACAGATGACATGTGGTGTAATTAGTAAGTTTACCAGTGTGTGTACAAATGTGTCTTTTTGATTTTTACGTCCCATCAACAGCTAAGGTCATAAAAATCGATAACTGATCGCAAATTGCATAGTTAAACAGTGTACAAGATAGAATACCAGATTAGTGTCATTTGATCCGTCAAGCGATTTTGGTACTTATCGCCTATGCGAGCAGCGAAGGTTCAGGCGAGCCTGCGCATCCGCGCAGTCTCGCCAGAACCTTCGCTGCTCGCTCATACAAGCAGTGAATCAAGAGGAACCGTCAGACAGAAAGCCATATCCCTGGCCCCGCTGAATGGCTGGGCATGCGCAGTTAAAATTTGTCATGACGGAATGCTCGAAAACACAAATTCGCTTGGCGGGGCTCAATTATCATGATTAATCTGTACGAAATACTGTGCATCGCACCCACGACCTCTTGATAACCAGTCATGGTATTTGCGTACAACAAAGGTGCACAACAGCCTGCGCATACACACAGTCTGATCAGCATATTTGTGTTCGCTGCTACCTCTAGTTTCTATATCCAAAATTTCCATCACGAAAACACGTCTATATAATTTTGACCCCCTTGAACCCCACTTTTATACAGTAAATCTGGGGTTCCGGGGGTATACCTTATTTTTCTTATGTCTACTCTAAAATATAGATTGTGGGTACTCGTTAGAACCGCCTCGATGAGGCGGTTCTAACGAGTGCCCACAATCTATATTTGGAGCAGAAATAAGAAAAATATCACAAATTTTCAGCATAAAATGTTCATCAAAGTTTGGTGGCAATGTATTTGTATAGGCGTGTTTGCGTAATGCAACGACTCCTGTCATTACAATAACACGCCCGTGCGCTATAATGGCGTCTTTCTTACCTCTTAAACTAGGAGTTTTCAGATGAAAATTTATAGTTCAAATATAGCTTGTTGGTGCTGATATTAAGACCGCCTTAAAACATTTTATGACATAGTGATAGATGCCATTTTCTTGCACACCAGACAAGGAAATCCGTGATTTTACCCTGGGATAGAAATTTATGTTCTGACCCTGGTGTTCCGACCCAGGCAACTAACATAAATGCGCTTCAGTTAGAGTCAACTGTCGGAACTACTTCCGCACTACTTTTATGTTGTAAACAATATACATGTGCTAGCTGACAAAACTAACCGGAGGTGTTGTGCAAGAAAAAGAATCCAATATGGGGTTCTGTTGTAGATGGGCGTTTCCAACACTCGGGATGACCGTTCTGAGCGGAACCTCGGCGTAGCCTCGGTTCCGCACAGCATGGTCATCCCTCGGGTTGGAATATAAGAATCTGATATGGGGTTCTGTTGTAGATGAGCGTTTCCAACCCGAGAGATGACCGTGCTGAGCGGAACCGAGGCTACGCCGAGGTTCCGCTCAGCACGGTCATCCCGAGGATTGGAAACGCCCATCTACAACAGAACCCCATATTGGATTCTTTTTCTTGCACAACACCACCGGTTAGTTTTGACAGCTCGCACATGTATATTGTTTACAAAATAAAAGTAGTGCGGAAGTAGTTCCGGCAGTTGAATAGAATTGAAGCGCATTTATGTTAGTTGCCTGGGTCGGAACACCAGGGCCAGAACATAAATTTCTATCCCAGGGTAAACTCACGGATTTCCTTGATGGTGTGCAAGAAACGCTAATCTACAACAGAACCCCATATCAGATTCTTATAGTCTCTCATGGGTGTGAAAACCGAGGTTTACAGGGTATACATTATTTTACTGATTTAAGTGTATGAAGCTGGCTTGGGGTTTGGAGTATGGAGTTGGGAATTCGATTTATTCTGTAGTAGTAAAGTAAGATAAAATAAAAGTGAATGATGGGCAAAACTCGATATTTCTAGCCGCGAATCACAAGCCCACACTCTACTGATTTCTGCTTCAAGACATAGTTTGTGTGTACTCGTTAGAACCGCCTCAGTGATGCGGTTCTAACGAGCAACCAAAACCAATGTTTGGACTAGAAATCGGAGAAATATAAACAAAAATATCTGATAATATTATTTCAAAAGGAATCGAAGATGCCATTGTAGCTCATGGGTGCGTAATCGTAATAGCTATGACGAGACTGCACTTATGCGCATAGTCGCATGAGCCGTTGCTGATCACATATGTGATATAAGTACCCTTTGCTCATGCGCTGGATCGTATATAAGGATGCAAAAATAGCATTACGAAAACACGCCCCGACAAGTTTTGTTTGTTTGTTTGATTTGAGGTTTAAGGTCCCCGACAACACTGTAGAGGCAATTTTGGAGTCGTTGCTTCCAATTTTGTGGAACTTTTACCCGACATTGAGATGAAATGACATCTCAAGCTCTGTTGCCCAATGAAACCAATAGGGTTTATAAGCATGGACGTTCCGACTCGCACCGCTTTGCCTGGGCAGGCTTGGATCCTCTAAGCGATTTACCAGTACAGTACTCGTGTGCGGCCGGTTTAAGCTCTGCGTAGAAGCATCATGTAACCCAATCTATTTCTTCAAGCGCCGATAGGCGGGGAGGTGGGGGGGGTGGGCTAGACAAATACATTGTAAATTTTATCTCCGGATAAAAAAGAAAGAAAAATTTAAGATGAAAAAATGTGATATTTTTCTTATTTCAGCTTTAAATTATAGGTTCCAACGTGTATCCACAATCTATATCTTAGAGCAGAAATTAGAATTCTAAGGGGTAAACCCCAGTTTTACTATATAAAGGTAGTGCTCAAGGTGTAAGAATTATATAGGCGTGTTTTCGTGATGGAAAGTATGTTTTTCAACTTTTAAAGCGATTTCAAAATATATTTGATTAACATGTATCATTTTTGTTCTATTTCTTTCAGTTCGGATCCGAGCGCGAAGACAGAACTCCATGAATGCACAGTTCAAAGGTTTTATGTTGCAAGCCAGGTCGAGAAATATTAATGGCCAGATCATGAATGTTGGTGAATTCAGATACATGAATGAAAATGTAAGACTTTTTTTCTTTCGTTTTACATATTGAGGATCTTACATGAGAGGTCATTTCATATAGAATTTATGCAACGTGCTTAAGCGAGTTTTATAAATTTCATGTGAAATGACCATTAATGTAAGAATATCAGATGAACCTCACCCTTAAATCCCACTTTTATTTAATAACACTGGGGTTTACAGCGATATACATTATTTTTAGTTTGTACTAATTTTATTTTAGCACCACTGCGATGACAACTTCAAGCATATTTGCATCGCTCTTGAACATTTATTCAGGATGTTATCACGTGCGCGAGAGAGAGGCACTGACTTGTACACCCCTGCTACCCATTTATACCTGGGTGGAGTGGGGGCAGTGCCATTACGTGTCTTGACAAGCACACACCTCGCCTCCGGTGGTCGGATTTGCTAACAGCTGAGCCATCGAGGCTGACACTATATTTTTCTTATTTCTGCTCAAAAACATAGATTGTGGGTCCTCGATAGAACGCCTTTGCCGTGGACCCACAATCTATGTTTTGAGGCGGTCCAAACGAGTGCCACCAATCTGTTTATCTGTTTTGATGTGGGTATTCCCTGATGCGGTTCTACCTGGCACCATCGTGGCCCCCGCCCATAGGGGCATGAAGAAATATATGGGCTGCATGATGCTTCCACGCAGAGCTGAATCTGGCCCGCACACTAGTACTGGTAAACCGCTTAGAGGATCTAAGCCTGTCCAGGAACCGCGGTGCGAGGGGGACCGTCCATGCTCATAAACCCTATTGGTTTCATTGGGCGGCAGGGCTTGAGATGTCATTTCATCTCAATGTCGGGTAAAAGTCCCTCAAAATTGGAAGCAACGTCTCCGAAATGACCTTTACAGTGTTGACGGGGACGTTAAACCTCAAATCAAACAAACAAAACCTGGCACCATCAATCAATGTTTAAACTGCAATAATCAAATTACGAAACAAGTTATGAAATAATACACTTTATCATATGACGTCGCGTCTGAGAGTGTAATAACGCCATGTAATATTTTCGATAATCCACCAGTGGATTAAATATGCAAATTAGCTACATACGTCCCGTAACGTTACATGTACAACGTCCTTAACGACGTCGCGTTTACTAACGGCGGAATATTGACATTTTTGTAAACAATCGTGAATAAAATGCGCGTTAAATGTCATATGATAAATAGAATCTAGCATGTATTATTGAATTTATAAAACGACTTGAGGAAAAGGGATAAAAAGCGGCAATCCTCGCATTTTATCCCTTTTCCTCAACTCGTTTAATAAATTCAATAATACATGAACACATGTAAGATCCTGTAAATCAATCATTTATTAAATTCGTTGAGGAAAGGGGATAAAATGCTCGGCAAAGCCTGGCATCTTATCCCGTTTCCTCAACTCGTTTAATAAATTCAATAATACATGAACACTCATGTAAGATCCTGTAAATCAATCATTTATTAAATTCGTTGAGGAAAAGGGATAAAATGCTCGACAAAGCCCCGCATCTTATCCCTTTTCCTCAACTCGTTTAATAAATTCAATAATACATGAACACTCGTGTAAGATCCTCTATATTTTACACAGGGGTATTATCGTACTGATTCAATTCCTTAGTTGTGAGTTTTCTTCAGTCAGGCCTTTCATCTGAGCTTAACTTTGCATAAAAAGATACAATAACATAGCAACACTTTGCAAGAAAAGATAAAACAACATAGTGTTCGTGCATGCGTAGGCCTTCTCAGCAGAAGAGACTGTTTGTTTTCATTTTCTAAAAATATATATTGAGCTGACACATGAAAAAAAATGGCTCTTAACCCTTGTCCTGCTGAATATTCATATATGCCACACCCACTACTGATTATCAACCAATCAGATTGCCTGTAGCAAATTATTACAACAAATTCACAATCTGAATGGCAAACAATGTAGATCCTGATCAGATGGCTTCTTCAGAAGCCATCTGATCTGGATCTACATTGTTTCACAGAAAAGGCATATCCGGGCTCAGCAGAACAAGGGTTAACATTATCCGTTTAATGTTCTTCAGTTTTGCATGCTAAGCCAACTATCAACGCGACGCGTGACATCTTGCATGGCGCAACCTCAAGGTCTCCACCGAAGAGACTGAGCTTATGTGCAGTCACGCCTGAGCCTTTGCCTGTTGCCTATTGAACGAGTGGCTGGCTCATATATTCGATAGCTCGATCTCCTTTGGGACCATGGCAATTTGTTTGAGAAAATAGCGTAGTCTGAACCACTGAGTGTATGGCATAAGGCATAATGCCTATATAAAATGAAACATATATTGTGTGTACTCATTAGAACCACATCATTGAGACGGTTCCAATGAGTTCACACAACATACCTTTTAATAATGAAATGTCCTCATAATTTAGGCCCCGGTTGTCCCGGGGATTAAAAAATGAATTATGAAGATGCCATGATTGTGTAGTTCAGTATCGTTTTTGCCCTCGCCCATCGGGGCTTGGTGAAATAGACTGGGCTGCATAGTGCTTCCATGCATAGCTGAAGCTGACCGCATATGAGTACTGGTAAACCGCTTAGAAGGGGCAAAGTTGTCTGTGTCAGCCCGTCCAATGCATATAAGCCTTTTAGTTTCATTGGGCGGCAGGGCTTGAGATATCATTTCATCTCGATTTCGGGTAAAAGTCCCACAAAATTGGAAGCAGCATCTCCAAAATGACCTAAATAGAGTTGACGGGAACGTTAAACTTCAATTCAGTCAATCAAATCAAATAATTCAAATCAGTATGTTTTTTGTTTTTGTTCTTTTTCAGCCTATTCTAGTACGAAATACAAACCCAGGGCTGGTCCGGACCGGAAACGTATTAAATCCAATGGGAGGCGTTGCCATGGGACAGGTTGGTCGATTTCCGGGGCAGACAATCCCAGGAAGATTTCCAGTGACAGGAAGGTTCAATCCTATGATGAACACGAACGTGGTTGTGCAGAGAATGAACTGTCCACGGGGATTCTCCGTGACACACACAGAAAACAGGCCAAAAAATATGATAGTTCTGAAGTGGTACCCACCAGTAGGATATAATCAACCCATACAATTCATGTAAGTTGATATAAGGTCTATGATTTCTTTATTTTATATTCCACGGAACAACCTGTCATACAAGTATACAAATGATACCAGCAAAGATACAGATTAGCTCGAGCTGCCCCGCCCATCGGGGCTGAGGGAAATAGATTGTGCTGCTTGGTGTTTTCGCGCAGAGCTGAAGCGAATCGAACTTTTGAGTACTGGTAAAAAGTCAGACCGTTCCTTAGACCCCTAGCGGTTTCTTTAGGCGGTATGGCTTGAGATGTCATTTCATTTCAATGTCGGTTTCAAGTCCCACAAAATCGGAAGGAACTTCTAAAAAATGTCTAAATAGTGTTGACATGGACGTAATACTGCAACATAAACAAACAAGCATATTAGCTCGAGCATCAACCCACTCTAGCCAGAGTCTTCGCATATCTATGAAAGTCAGAGTCTTCGCGGCAATGAAAGGCTCATACGAGCACCTAAGGGTCTGCACAGAGAGCGCGGATGCGCAGACTGATCAGAGTCGTCGCTTGTAACACAGGTATTCTGGTAGAAGCTCAGATTATCATTCCGTTCAAAATAAAATCTTTACTTTTGTCCTCGATTGCTCAGTCGGATGCGCGTCTGACTGGTAATCAGGTCGCGGGTTCTATACCTGCCGGGGTCAGCAACATTCTTTAGTGGATATTGATCATGAAATCTTTTCTTCGGCCATTCTTTCCCTTTCATTCAATAAAGATGGACAGTTGTCAGTTTCTGGCGAAAGAATGTGCTTCGTGTTTCTGCTTGTGCAGAAGCCTGTCGAGGAAAATATGTGGGCAGATAGACTGATGGGCTCGATATGACCTAAATTGTTGACCGGGTTGTTACTTCAAACAAACACACAAACAAACAAACGCTTAACCCTTATCCTGCTGTTCACGACATCCACTAACTTTGAAAACAGTGTAGATCCAGATCAGATGTCTTCTTCAGAAGTCGTCTGATCAGGATCTACACTGTTTGACATTCTGTTTGAGAATTTGTAGGAATAAATGACATCAAGTTATCTGATTGGTTCAAAGACAGAAATGGATTTGGCTAAATAAATTATTATTAGGCTGGATAAAGGTAATGGATCGAAGTCAAATAGATATGAGCCATATCCCGATAAACCTTGTTTTTGCCATTTGCAAATAACAAATGTGCAGATCAGCATGCAGATCAGCGCACAGCCTGCGCATCATTGAAGTCTGATCAGTGTCTTTGCATCCGCTGTTTGGATATAACAATAGCCCCAGTTTCTGTCCAAAAGTTCAAGATTGTAGCTAGTATATGAAGCTGAGCAGGCCGGTTTGTGTCTAGTCTGGTCTCCAACTGGGCTCACATTTAGAGGAATGGGTACACCTTCAGGGGAGGCAACCCCTGCAAAAGTATTTTTGTCTCCTATGTCAATAGGGATCAACTCTTAAAGGAAAGAATTTTGCTCCTTAGGAGCAAATTCTTTCCTTTAAGAGTAGACCCCTTTTTCAGTGGGACAGGGCTTATAGAAAAGCGAACAGGTAGTCCCAAAAATTGTCTCCCTTTGAAAAATGGCGGGAAAAACTACCAGGTGCTCCAATTCCCCTTAAGCAATGGACCTATCATTTGTTACTGAGCTATTCGCTATATGGGTGCCCTTTGGCCCAACGTTTCTTCACACAGACCTTGAAGGCTGTATATTGACTAAGCGGATTCACAGGTTAATGTGTCTTCCGTGCGGTCACATGCTTGAAGAAACCTTTTCACTTGACGTGGCTTAGTTCACTATTTAGTCCAACATTCTGCAATATCGTATTACTATATCACGTACGTGAGGCATAGTGCACTCGTTTATATCGAGTTAATGACCCTATGGCAAATTGTGAGTGCTCTTTAGAAGCGCTTCTTGAGGCTGATCTAACGAGTCCCACAACCAATGTCTTGGAACAGACATAAGGAAAATAATGTTACCTATGGACATCCAGTTTTCTATAAAGAAAGGTTTAAAGTGATGTTCTTTACACGGACTTGTTGACGTGATCATGTAACTGAGGGGAATGTTTACGCCTCGATGAGAGGCAACTCTTGCCAACGGATTTGTGTATTCCATGTCCATAGGGGAAAGAACTTCCTACCATAGGGGCTGAGCTTATATGAAAACACACAGGAAGTCACAAACAGTTTGTTTACAGGGGTAATCAAAGCCGGTCTTATTTCCATTCAAACGGAAAGGAGGGCAATGACCAGGAATATAAAACCATACCACAACAGAAGTTTCGCCTTGGAACGGTTGGAACTGTCTGTAGAAATACGTGGGGTTGGGCTGGCTTAAATCGATTTTACGTGGCCACAATCCTGCCGTGGTTGACACAAATACCCAGCAGGCACACGTCGCAAGGGCAACGTCAAATCAACGTCGGTGCAACGTCATGACGTTGCACCGACGTTGATGTGACGTTGCAATAACGTCATGACGTTGTACCGACGTCGATATGACGTCATAATTACGTCATGTGCCTGCTGGGATAACTTATTCAGTCCGCGAGGTTTCTAGCTCTTCAGTGCAACATCTCCAAGAACATAAAAATCAAAGAAACTAAGAGATGAAACAAGAATGGGAATTCGACAGCAGAAAAACTAAACTTCTGAAGCAAAAGAAAACCAACAGTTCCTCAACAATATTGTCCTGAAAAGTACATTCAGTCTCAGATTAGAGCATACAAATTGTATTGCATAGATATTGTATGTTTTTTTTTTTTTCAGAGCTACTGTAGTGCGTGATTACAATACCTATTGGATGAACCATAGATCTCGTACTCTGAGGCCAAATCGAGGTAGGTTCGCTTGATTTAACGTTAGATTACCAGTAAAAATTTAGAGGATAATATCATTTGCTCTGCCTGTGCAGTCGACTGAGCCTATCGGACTATAAGACATTACAATACAAGCAAAAGAATGATTATCGACCGTTCAAGTAGACAGCAGTGTCGGCTAGGTCGAAAGCTATTGTCAATAGTTCTGTATTTGCCCAAATTTTCGACACTGCTGTCAACCGAGAAATACAGATGTCGACTGGATCGATAGCCAACAGATATTTGCAGTCATAGTAATAGTTCATAAATCAACAGGCATGGTCAGCAGCGCGGGTAAATCCCAGCTGGCACATGACGTAATTGTGACGTCACATCAACGTCGGTTAAACGTCGTGACGTTTGTGCAACGTTACATCGACGTCGGCACAACGTCATGTCGTTGCACCGACGATGATTTGGCGTTGCCCTAGCGACGTGTGCCTTCTGGGTCAAGGAAATCGTTTTACCTTTCTGGACATACGAGGGTAGGCTGAAAAGTTCTGAGCCTGACCAAGATCCAATGGTTTGTCCATGCTGAAAGTGCTTTATTTTTCAAGATAGTCTCCCTTTCTGTCCACACACTTCCTCCAGCGATGCTGGAGTCCTTGGATCCCAGTGGTATAGAAGGTCTCATCTTGGTCCCTGAAAAACTCCTCCACAGAAGCTATCACCTCCTCGTCTGACCGATAATGCTGCCCAGCCAAGTGTTTTTTCATGTTTGGAAACAGGTTATAATCTGATGGAGCTAGATCAGGTTAATCCGGAGGGTGATCGACAAGTGTGAAACCACAGTCATGCACAGCAGCCATTGCGACAACCGATTTATGAGCAGGCGCATTGTCCTGATGGAAGAAGACCCCTTTTGTCAATCTTCCGGGTCGTTTAGCCTTAATTGCTTTTCGCTATTGTTTTAGCAGATCTGCATAATACTCCCCATTAATTGTTCTTCCCTTTTGAAGGTAATCTATCAATATTATACCCTTGGCATCCCAGACCACCGATGCCATCACCTTCCCTGCAGAGGAGACGACCTTTGCCTTCTTTGGAGGGGGTGAGCCAGGGTGCTTCCATTGCATGGATTGTCTTTTGGTCTCTGGATCAAAGTTGTGAACCCAACACTCATCCTGAGTGACAAAACCATCTTGGTCTGCTTCAAAAATAGCCAAGTTGGCTTGTGACAGGTTCAGTCTGGTCACCTTTTGGTCAGGCGTCAAAAGCCATGGCACCCATCTGGCGGAAACCTTCGACATTCCTAATTCACTGTGTAGAATGTTCTCTACTCGTTCACGGGAGATGCCAACAGTGATAGCTAACTGATTCACAGTTAAACGCGTGTCATCCATCACGGCCCTGTGCACTTGGCTGATGGTTTCCTCAGTTGTTGCCGTTGTGGGTCGTCCACACCGGTCATCATCTTCAAGGCTGTCCTTGCCCATCTTAAAATTTGCTTCCCACCTTTTCACGGTTGCATACGAAGGAGCATCATCCCCTAATGTAGCAACAATATCGGCATGAATGTCCTTAGGAGCTAACCCCTTTTTATGGAGGTTCTTGATTACACCACGATGCCAGATTTTGTCCATTTTCTCAAAAACGTTCTAGTATCAATTTTCAAAGTCTAGAATTTCTACGTTATTGCAGGTAAACTTGAACTCATTTCGGTAAAATCAAGTAGTAAAGGTTTGGATTTAATGAATACAAAATTTCATGGCTGTTCGATGCCTGCTTCTTGGTCAGGCTCAGAACTTTTCAGCCTACCCTCGTATTCTGACTTGATTCATTTATATTATTTGAAAACAGCTAAAACAAGACTAAATTTTCTTTTAAATCGAATTTTAAAGGTTTCCGTAGTTCTTTCTTTTTACACCCCACGTCCTATTGTATACACCACCTTTACGACTATTCAAAAGTGGTTTTCAAGACCAATTTTGAACAGTTCTAAAGGTGGTGCGAATACAGAATTAGTGTATCAATTATGGATAATTTTGAATACTTTTTTATTTCTCTGTAAAACATTTGTTTAGAATCACTTCAGTGAGACAATACTAGCTATTACCTCAAAGTATGCTTTTTACAAGAAAGAGGGAGAGGGAAATCTCTTAAGTTTCCTATATAAGTATTCATATAATCATTCGCTTATGTATAAGCCTCCCCAGCAAAAAGCATGGTTACATAAACCAACCGGCCCGACATGACCGTAATGGTGTTGACTAGGTCACTGAACTCGAACAAACAACTATATTTGTCCCCGTAAATTTTAAAATGTTGGAACTTTTGGCATTTTATTATTTATGAGGACATTTTTCATGTTTATGGATGTGGATAATTTTTGCCATACCTGCTTTAAGCATGACGCAGTAGAGAAGTCCTGTTAGTGTGTCCATTCGATCACCAGGCCGTCACCGACTTCTATAAAGAGATTCAGTTTGTGATACGTTAGCATCTGGTGCTAATATAAAACATTAAGAATCAAAGCACGGACGACACTAAGCGGTCGATTGTCTCTTAGAGTAGGTGGGAAAATGGACTGAAGAGGAACTTAGACAACTCGCTTTTCGTTTAGCTCTTCAAGTCCTGCATGTGTAGCTCAGTAGGATGCACGTCTGACTGGTGATTAGGTGGTCGCGGATTGTATACGGATTATCAGGTTGCGATGTTTGTTTATGTGATTCCATTTTCAAAACTTAAGAATAATTACTTAGTTTCTCTTATACTTATTATTTTCTTTTATTTTTCAGCACCCAGGGCTTCAGCTAATGTTGGTAAGTTTAAACCGATTTTGTACTGAATGGTATTCCGCCTCATATGATGAATCCAGTTTGAGATGTCAACCAGGCAGTTATTTTTAGAAACTTATAAACAGTCTGCAATCAGTCCCTGATCAACTGGACCTGCACTGTTTGACAGTGGCCCTTTTTGGGGGTTTCCATCCCGAAAACACGCTTATATAATGTTGACCCCCTTGAACCCCACTTTTATATAGTAAAACTGGGGTTTACAGGGGTATAGTTTTTTATTTCTGCTCTAAAAGCAGATATTAGAAAAATTTCACAATTTTCGTTTTTTCGGCGCTGAAGTTTACAAATGTATTTGTATAGGCGTGCTTTCCTAATCGTATCGGCTTGTTAAAATGGAATGTAAATAAATTAGACACCGATGTCTAAGAGATCTAGGGTGTTTTCGGAAACCGGGAGTTGATCTCTGACATCCCATTGCATACAATTTTGTGTTTTAAGTTGTACGTTTCACAAACAGTTTTCGCCCCCGCCCATCAGGGCTTGAAGAAATAGATTTGCTGCATGATGCTTCCATGCAGAGCTGAAACCGACCCGCACACGAGTACTGGTAAACCACTTAGAGGATCTAAGCCTGCCCAAGCAAAGCGGTGCGAGTCGGACCGTCCATGCTTATAAATCCTATCGGTTTCATTGGGCGGCAGGGCTTGAGATGTCATTTTATCTCAATGTCGGGTAAAAGTCCCACAAAATTGGAAGCAAAGTCTCCAATATGACCTTTACAGTGTTGACGGGGACGTTTAACTTCAAACCAAACAAATTCACAAACAGCTTAATGCTTTGGCGTTATGCTTCAATAAAAATCTCATGAAGAAAAAAAGTGGAAAACCCCGATATTGTACTTAGACCCTTGAACGCAGTTATTCAAAGTAGCATAACTTAATAAACTTGCTACTGACCAAGATGACAATTAGTCCAAGTACAACATTTTTGTTAAAATGTGAGAAGAGTTTGTATATCAAAAGGTTATGAACATTTTCACAAACATCTTGGAGTATTATATATATGCACTGATCAAAGACACCAGAAGTCTGGATTTTTGTTTGACATAGGCCATCCGTACCTGGGGTCTGATCTGAAATGAAAGTAGAAGCAGAACTAAATCAGATTATAGCTTCAGTTCTAGTCCAGTATTGTTGTATCATGTCTATGTTGTAAATGTATTGGTGAAACATAATTCTTTTTGAAATGCAATTATGTAAAAAGAAAGGAAAGGATACTCAAGAATAGGCTGAACGATTACTGAAAACTGTCAATTCAAGCTATCGAAAGAAGAAATGATCTGAGGCACTTATACAACAAGAACCAACACACATATCAAATAAATATGTAAGAAATTGCAAAGGAATAATCGCCTTGGCGCGTCCATCAACGCCTCCCCCCTACGACCCAAGTTTACCCATAGTTTCAACACACGCCCTCAGTTCGAACAGACATTCCTACAAAATTACTATGACTTCCTGTGAGGTTTGTTTTTATATGTATCCTTTCAGTATATCGCTTCTATAAACTCGGTTGTGTGGTACAAGGGTAATAGAGGTTCAAATATCACATGCAGAAATGATTGTAGAACCGGCACTAATCCACTATTATACCATAGCCCGTGCCAATGACGTTACGTAATCCATTATCCTAAGAATAAACATCTAGAAGCTTTTGAGTGTTTATACCACGTGTGAATAGGAACAATGATACACGTATTTGCAACAATAATGACAAGTATTCCATATCTCATAAGGTAGCTTCCAAAAAGTTCGCTTATGAAAAATGTGATAATTTATTTATTTTTGCTTCAAACGACGATTGAGAGGGTCTTCTAGGACCGCCTTATGGAGATGGTTCTAACGACTACCCACAAACAATGTCTCCAAGCAAGATTACCAATTGTAAGGTCAGTTTTTCTCAATGTGAAGTGTGGTAATTATTGTTTACACGGTCTTTTAAATGTACATGGTTGTTTTTTTTTACTTTTCAGCTCAGACGATGAGGTGGAACAGCGCCCCCAGAGCTACCTCCGGTCTCGTAGTCTTCATTACAACCATTTCCTGTTTACTACTTGTCTTTAACAGACAGAAACTGCTATGAAGTACGATAATGCGGTCGTATTAGAACTATGACAATGGTCTACTCAAGTGCTTTAGAAAACAGTGAAAGAGTTGCAGCATCATGAGTTTCAACATTTTCGTTCGTACAAATGAAGCGACAGATAGTAATAACGAGTGAAAAACAATATAATAGAAATAATAAACAATAGAAAAAACAAACAAACAAAAAAAATCATTTCAGTCATATTTTGAGCTGGTTGACTTGACTCGGGCTGTTCAGTTTGAATGACAGTCAACTAGAGTTTTGCATATACTTTCTATTTCTATATATGCCGGCGCATGACAAAACCTACAATAAGACCCGTGTTATGGTCGAATACTCAGTTGTGCCACCTCGTCACGTCAGCCTGTTTGAAGCATTCTCTTGTTGCTCCATGAATAACCCAGAGGTTAGAGAAGGCTCACACTAACAGCGAATACTCTGATCAGACTGCGCAGGCTGATCTGAGTCTTAGCTGGTCGCACAGGTATTATTGTAGATTTTGACATGCGCCGGCTCATTATTATTGTAATATATATGTCATGTATCTTTGCTGGATGTTTTCCGCATTTTTATACTTTTATATTTTATTAATGTTAATCGCGTATGTGTGTGTATGCGTGAGTGTGTGTGAGTTTGTTCTCTAAGACATCTTACCCAGTTGTACTTTCTTTGAAGACATAAACGAGTTTTTATGTTAACAGATCAGACAGGATTTTTCTTGTGTTTCTCCAGTAACATGACAACGCACGTCTATATTGAAACTTTTACCACCAAAAATGATTTTTATATAAGAAATTCTGATATTTTTCATATTTCAGCTTAAACCATGATTATGGGTACTCGTTAGAGCCACCGGCCCCGATAGCTCAGTCGGTAGAGTGTCCGCTCCGGGGAACGGGAGGTCTCGGGTTCGATCCCGGGCCGCGACATACCAAAGTCGTTAAAAATGGTACTAGCTGCTCCTCGCTTGGCACTCAGATTTACGGGGTAGAGCTAGGACTGGTCGATCCAGTGTCAGGATAATGTGACTGGGTGTTGTATCATGTAATGTGTCTGGGACATGATACTTCAGTGAGGCAGCACTATAAACGTGAGCATTGAGCTCCCTGTCGCAACCAGACACCGTCGTGATATGACTGAAAAATTGTTGAAAGCGACGTTAAACCCGAATTCACACACACACACACTCGTTAGAGCCGCCTCGGCAAGGCAGTTCTAACGAGTACCCTCAATCTATGTTTTTGAGCAGAAATAAGAAAAATAATGTATACCTCTGCAAACCTTAGTTTTATTATATGAAAGTGGGGTTAAAGGGGTTCAAAATATTTAAGGTAACGCCTTAACAGGACTATAAAATCAGAGACCTACTTGATTTACCGTATTCGACCTATTAAACCCGCATGCTCTTATGGTTGACCCCAATGTAGAGTGCAAGATTTTGCAGAACAGTGCTGAATATCATACTAACGTATTATGTTTTTGTTATAAAGCGGGACAAATTGTTGTTTTGTGTTCCTGAGGGAGCTTGCTGCGCTTTTGTCTACATGCTTTATATGCCACCTTTGGACATGTTCTGTTCAACCAAACATGTCTAACGTTGGCATAAGGAGCACATGATTGCACCTGACTGTGCGCAAAACAGAACGATTTTCCACTGCATGTTCTTATGACTGTAATGAAATGTCTAGGCGCACTGTGCCTGACTTTTTGCAACGAATACGGTATATTAGTATAAAGGGGTATATATTTTTAATTTAACAGTGCCCATCAGAATCGCAGTTCTAATCAGTACCAACAACTTATGTTGGAGCGTATAATTGATCCATATGTCTGAAAAAATGACACCCCTACAGACAGAAAAGTAACCATTTCAGATACAGATCTAATTACTGATTCTTTTTTTATCTTTTTTTTCAAATTCAATATGTAAATTTTAGCTAGACTTAAAATATGTCAAGCATTTATTAAAGGATTGTCTTCTATATGCATGTACAGCGGCCCAAACGACCATTCTGGTACAGTAAAATTCCTATATTAAGACCGCCTTTGGGACTGTCCAAAAGTGGTCTTAAAGACAACTTTTGAACAGTCCCAAAGGTGGTCCCTGGCCAAAGAACATTGTGTGCAGAAAACACAAAGAAAGGATAACTGCACTCTTCTAAATAACCTTTTAAAGCAGAATTAGTCTTAATTTTAGGTGGATTACTCGGTAATTTTAATAGCGGAATTTCAATGTATGGTGAAGTTTGCGTTAGATGGTGCAGTTTCATGTGAATGAGTGTTTTTAACAGGAATAACATGTAAACAGCGCAAAATATCAACGCAATACTAACCTAACAGCAGGATGGTCATGATTGAATATGACATAGAAACATCTTAAAAAATGACATGTGACTAGCTCAGACTTTGATCAGTCTACGCATCCAAACAATCTATTCAAGAACTTTGCAATTCAAATGATGTTTTTGAAATATGTATAGACAGTCTGACATAAGACAACCTGGTGTTTCATCACGAAAACGCAGCTATATAACTTTAACCCCTTTAAACCTCACTTTTATAGAATGAAACTGGGGTTTACAGGGGTATATATAGAGGATCTTACATGAGTGCTCATGTATTATTGAATTTATTAAACGAGTTGAGGAAAAGGGATAAAATGCGAGCCTTTGCCGAGCATTTTATCCCTTTTCCTCAACGAGTTTAATAAATTCAATAATACATGAGCACGAATGCAAGATTCTATTCATCATATGGCATTTAAAATGCATCTTATTCACGATTGTTTTACAAAAATGTCAATATTCCGCCATTAGTAAACGCGACATTGTTAAGGACGTCGTACATGTAACGTTATGGGGCGTATCTAACTAATTTGCATATTTAATCCACAAGTGGATTATCGAATTTATTACATGACGTTATTACTCTCTCAGACGCTACGTCATATGATAAAAAGGGCTATACGATGCCCGTGAGAATCGCAGTTCTAATCAGTATCAACAACTTATTTTGGAGCATTCGTCTGAAAAAAAAATGACATCCCACAGACAGAAAAGATAGCATTCCAGATACAGATCCAATTACAGCTTCTTTTATTTTAATTGTTTTTAATTTTAACATTTAAATTTTAGCTAGACCTTAAAATATGTCAAGCATTTATTAAAACATTATAGTTTTCTATATGTATGTACAGTGGCCCAAACGATCATATGGTGTAAATTTGCGTTAGATGGCGCGTTTCATGTGGATGAGTGTTTTTAACAGGAATAACATGTAAACAGCACAACATATCAACGCAATGCTAATCTAACAGCAGGATGGTCAGGATTGAATAAGACACAGAAACATCCGAGAACATTACTTGTGTGACTAGCTGAGACTTTGATCAGTCTACGCATCCAAACAATCTATTCAAGAATTTTGTAATTCGAAGGATTTTTTTGAAATATGTATAGAAAGTCTGGCAAAAGACAACCTGCAGTTTCATCACGAAAACGCAGCTATATAACTTTAACCCCTTTAAACCTCACTTTTATAGAATGAAACTGGGGTTAACAGGGGTATATATTATTTTCCTTATTTCTGCTCAAAAACATAGATTGTGGGTACTCGTTAGAACCGCCTCGGCGAGGCGGTTCTAACGAGTACCCACAATCTATATTTTGAGCAGAAATAAGAAAAATATCACAAAATTTCATCGGAAAAGTAGCCATTTTGGAGAAATGAAAGAATGCACTATGTCACACGGGTGTGTTATCCTGATGCTTTGTAATTCAATTGAATTTTGAATTTTGTATAGACAGAACCTGCAGACTTTGCCGGGACTTGCGAGATTGATGCCCATGCTCATCTGAGTCAGTTTTGTTTGTTTGTTTGATTTGAGGTTTAACGTCCCCGTCAACACTGTAAAGGTCATTTTGGAGACGTTGCTTCCAATTTTGTGGGACTTTTACCCGACATTGAGATGAAATGACATTTCAAGCCCTGTCGCCCAATGAAACCGATAGGGTTTATTAGCATGGACGGTCTGCCTTGCACCGCTGTTCCTGGACAGGCTTAGGTCCTCTAAGCGGTTTACCAGTACTAGTGTGCGGGCTGGATTCAGCTCTGCGTGGATATATTTCTTCAAGTCCCTATGGGCGGGGGCCAACATCATCTGAGTCAGTGCTAATCACAGGTGTCATTTCTGTGGTTCTGTCGTGTCTCGGTTCTTGCCGCTATACTTTAACCCAATGCATGCGGGAAACGCCTAAAGGGGTACCTTGGCAAACAGTATAGACCCAGATCAGACGGCGCAGAACACGGCGTCTGATCAGGGCCTGCACTATTTGCTAACAGAATTTTCAGTCAAAACAGAACAGAAACGAAAACAAAAGGCTTGACAACCCTTATATGACAAATGGACTTTTCCAACATAAAACAATGGAAGAGTCCACTAGCATACAATTGGGTTAATTTCAATCTTGTTAGATTTGACAATATTTTAGTACATTTTAGAAAAAATATCAATGCAATAAATGAGTATTTTATTTTGTTCGTTTTTTTGTTCGGCCTTTCAAGATTATTTCACTTATATCGAGTCAATCAGATCAAAGTACTGAGCGTACTGGTGGGTCGATTGTCTCTGAGTGTAGGTTGGGAAAATTGTCCTGGACTGAGATTTAAACTGTTTCGTTTAACCCTTAAATTCCAGTATTTTAAGCAAACAGTGTAAACCCTGATCAGACACAGCGTCTTGGTCTATACTGTTGAGCAAGCCCAACAAGATTCTATAGATATCCCTCTTATACAACACTGACCGCACAGCGGATATTTTTCTATAAATAACCAATACCTGAATTTCTGACAAGTCAGTGATAGTCACGTGGACTTCAGCACTAAAGAGCTTGTATGCTTTCTAATTTTGAGTCGACTGACAAAGAACCGACCCCAACAAGCATTGAAAGAAAGCGCAATGGCTCACGGATATGTTATCGAAACCCCCTGCGAGGCAATGCTTTAATCAATGCCATTATCCACTTAACAATTTGGTCATTATGGAGTTCGTCAATCTAAAGATGTCATAATCTGTTAAAAAACTTAAAAAAAAATACCCAGCGTGCAGCTGTTGATTTTTTCAGCAGATGAGAATTTGTGATATTTTTCTTATTTCTGCTCAAAATATAGATTGTGGGTACACGTTAGAAACGCCCCATCGAGGCGGTTCTAACGAGTACCCACAATCTATACTTCAGAGCAGAAATAAGAAAAATAAGGTTTACCCCTGTAAACCCAAGTTTTACTATACAAAAGTGGGATTCAAGGGAGTCAAAATTATGTAGGCATGTTTTCGTGATGGCTTTTGCAAATGGCAGCTTTTGCATTGCTCATTTTTTTTCTGCAAAATTATTCTCATATTTCTTTCTGCAAAAATATCAGTATTATTTACCATGTCAAGGTCAAAATATCGTAAATGACGTCGCCGCCAAACTTTACGCGCGTTGACCGGCAGCGTCATTAGATACCAAATGACATATTGATAAAATGATAAAATTCTACTGAAAATCATTTAGGCCACTCCTATCTTTCAAATAATATACTAACATCATGAGGAAATGTAACACAGCATGAACATCAAGCGACAACTGAGATCAGTTATCCCCCAGATAATTCCGCAGTCTGTATTTCTGTTGCGAGCCATTAACCTTTCCGTGGCCATTAACCATTCAGTGGTCAAAACGGACAAAAGCTCTTCTAGACGGTCAAAAGCTTATCTGTTATATATTTGTATTACCGTCTTAAAATGAACAGAGGATCTTATATAAGTGGTCATGCATTATTGAATGTATTGACCGAGTTAAGGAAAAAACATAAAATGCGAGGCTTCGCCGAGCATTTTATGCCTTTACCTCAACGAGATTAATAAATTCAATAATACATGACTATGGATACAAGATTCTTTTTATCATATGACATTTAAAACGCATTTCATTCACGATTTTCTTTTACCCCCAAAAAAGTATATATCAATATTCCGCCATTAGTAGACCGGACGTCGTTAAAGGCGCCGTACGTTTAACGTTACGGGGCGTATCTAACAAATTTGGATATTTAATCCACTAGTGGATTACGGAATTTATTACATGGCGATATTACACTCTTAGACGAGATGTCATATGATATTTCTTATCTTATCTTATCTAAGGGACTAATATCTCAAAACCTGAAAAGAGGTCTTATCCACAAAAAGTGCTGCTGAAATGATTGTGTCTTTCTTTTCTGAGGCCAGTTGTCTATGGAAAGTAACTGTCCTTTTTGCTTTCCGCTTTTGATGTTTCCATTAGGGTCTAGTTTCTTTATGAGCTCGTTAGTGGTCAGTATGCACAATATCTAATATTGTGTTATTTTTGCTGAAAAATATGAGAGCAACTGCTCGCATTTTTTCAGCAAAACTATTAGCATATTTCCAATATTAAATTATCAAAGTTTTAACGATACATTAACTAACAATGTCGTTAGTTTTGAAAAACTGGCCCCTTCCTTGTCTCTGTATTAGATTGATCTCATCAATCTGTCCGTTTTGTCACACTAAGAGCTATTTCTTGTGTTAGACAGCATTTTTACAAGTCATTATACTCGGAAGAGATAATAATGCCACATCTATCATTTAGCATGATGATAGTCATTAAACAGGATCATCTTTTATCTTGAAAATGTCCATTTAGTATCTCGGTTAAATTCATTTAACAAAGAGCAAATGAACTAATTCAGGTCGTGATAATACCCTGCGGCAATAAAGCATCTTTCTGCAATATACGGACCGGTCCCGATAGCTCAGTTGGTAGAGTGTCCGCTCCGGGGAATGGGAGGTCACGGGTTCGATCCCGGGCCGCGACATACCAAAGTCGTTAAGAATGGTACTAGCTGCTCCTTGCTTGGCACTCAGATTTACGGGGTAGAGCTAGGACTGGTCGACCCAGTGTCAGGATAATGTGACTGGGTGTGGTATTATGCAATGTGTCTGGGACATGATAATTCAGTGAGGCAGCACTATAAAAGTGAGCTTTGAGCTCCCTGTCGCAACCAGACACCGTCGTGATATGACTGAAAAATTGTTGAAAGCGACGTTAATCCCGAATTCACACACACAAGCGTATCATATTCCCCACCTGGTAGGGATTTTTCCCGAACCGTTCTCTGTCAAGAATCGAAATACTGCAAAGTATTTTACGACCTTTTGGGGATCGATTGTATGTAAATCTACCCAAAGTTACTAAGCATAAAACACTTCAGTGACTTGTCACGTGACTATCACTAATTTATAGGAAATCCAGGTAACTTATTTATGGAAAATAGTAGCGTAAAGAATTTTTAAATAGGGTTATCTATAGAATCTTGACTGAAATCTTGGGCTGGGTATGGCCAACAATGTAGACCCAGGTTAGACGCCACAGAACACGGCATCTTATCACGATCTAAGCTGTTTGCTTAAAACAGGAATTCAAGAGTTAAATAAAATAGTTTGAGTCTCAGACAAAGACTACTGTCCCAGCCTACAGTCAGAAAAAAAAGACTTTCCAGTACTTGTATTGAACAGAAACATCTGTTTTTATTTCGAACAGTCGACATGTAACAATATCATCTGAGTCATTTTCTTTTTCCAAAGAAACCACTACTACTGCTTCAACTACTACTTCTTATAATCAGAGTGGGCATGTTTGTAAACAATGAATCTGGTTTAACTAATTGTTCATTACTGGTGTCCATTAGAACAGCTTCTGCAGGTACGTACATTTTATGATTTTGAGACGAATACGGAAAAAGCTAACACCTTAAAACATTTTCCTTTTCTTTAAATAAATGTGCGAAAACAGACGTTAAAGTGTTCAAGTCTCCTTGCCCCGGCCCCTGGCAGCCATATTTAACAAACCATGGTTGCTTAGAACACCTAGCCTTTCAGTCCCCGAAATGAAAAAGTAGTCCTTCTTGGGCATAATTATCAACTTCCACTTAGCTTTCTGCAAATTCAATTCCGATGTCATAGGCTACAGGAGAATAAAAAATCAACAGTTTTGCCTCTTTTTCCATTAGAAATGCCCAATTGACCAAATATGACACTGACATTAAATAGGTCACAGTTAATCAAAGGTCGCCAATTGAACAAACCTGCTAAGCATATAAATTCGAATGCCACCGATTAGCTATCATAGGGGAAATCTACTGTTTTGTTTTTTCCCATACGAATGACTAAGTGATCAAAGTTGACCTTGATGCAAAATAGATCAAGGTCTACCATGGTCACCAGTTGAATAAAAGTAAATAGGGCTGAGTCCTCAAAGCTACACATCAAGTTTCAAGGTCATCATCAGCCATTTTGTTCCTGAGAAGATTTCAAAAGGGGTTTTACCATATATGGGCATGTCAGTCATCTTGGTAATGCGACGAATAAATTTTCATTGCCTCATTACATAGAGGCTCCTTTTCAGTTTTACGGCCCTTTCAATATTATTTCACTTATATCGAGCCGATGTTTATCAGAGGAGGACGAAAAACGGAGTACCCGGACAAAAAACCGCCTGACCTTCCTTTGCAGAACTTGGTGTCTCACATGTGACCCGAGCCAGGCTCGAACCACAGCAATGAGAGACATTATGATAAAAAGAGTCAGCGCTTTTATCCACTATGCCACGGAGGCCTGTGAAGCCTCCTTATATAATTTGGTTTCAATCAGGTAAGCAGTTTTAGTGAAGCTACTGATTCTGAGCTATCCAGGACAAAAGGTCAGTAAATAGCATTGACCTTTGGAATTCAACTGACTTTAAATGCCATGGGCAACAATACAAGCAGAAAAATCCACTGGTTTGCTTTTGTACCATACAAAGGTCTAAGTGACCGATGTTGACCTTGATGTAAAAAAAGATCAAGGCCAACAAAATATACCATTTGGACAAACTTTGTTGGGCCAAAGTATAAAGTGCTCGAATAGAATTTCATTTCCTCATCCCATAGAGGCACCACGTGTAATTTTGTTTCACTCTGCAGTTTAAGTGGAGAAGAAGACAAAAATTAAAAAATCTGAAACTAAGCCATCCAGGACAAAGGTCAGTAAATGACCTTGACCTTTCAAATTGATTAACTTTCATGCATATGATTGATGCCACTGGATACAATAGAATCAGAAAAAATCCAATTTTTTGCCTTTTTCATACAAATGTCAAAGTGACCTTTGACCTTGATGTAAAATAGGTCATGGTCAATTAAAGGTCACTATCTGAACAAAATTTATTCATTGTTTTCCTGACTGGATCACAAATACATGTATTTTACAATACGTATGATTTGGAACAATTTGTCAACGTGGTAAAGCGACTACCATCATCTTTCTTTTCGCATTGCGCGCCCATGACGCATATTCCCATTTGAACAATTACAAAATGTTAAACTGTATGATTACATGTATATGGTAGCATTACACTAAATACTGGGAGGTACCGGGTTTTATCACTTTGGGACAGAGCTTTTAGTTGCGTTCTAAATACCAGACTTGCTTCCATTGGATATATATCCCATGTTTTATTTCAATGTGAGAAAATTATAGGTATAAGGGACTAAAATGATGCATGTTTCATAAATATATCTGCAAGCTCAAAGAAATTTTTGCTGATTTTATATGGTCACCCCTCCTTTAAAAATGTTGATTTTATTTACTCCGTTCTAGCAGGTAAACAAACATGGTTGACTGTAACTTGAAAATGAGCCGACCAACATGTGGATTTTTTCTCATTAACTTGTTGGGCTAGGATGGCTCTATAAACAAGTAAGGTTTGAAAAGTTTTGTATGTGTAGTTTTTGTGGGAGCAGGTAAAAGGTTAATTGAATGATTTAATTGAATGGGCTTTTCACAGAGAAGATTCTCTCTATCTTGCATGTAATGTCAGAAATGCATTTTTCACTTCTAAAGAGCATAAGAATTATACACTTTGGTCATGTCAGAAAGTGTGTGATGCCCTCACCTTTCTACTTGACAATATTTATATTAGATTCGGTACTAAGTTATTTAGACAAATTGTGGGTATTCCGATGGGTACTAATTGCGCACCTCTTGTGGCTGATCTGTTCTTGTATTGTTATGAAAGAGACTTCATTTTGTCGCTTTCCATTGATAACCAATCTGAAATTATTGAAGCTTTTAGCTCTACTTCTAGATATTTAGATGATTTATTAAATATTGATAATACCTATTTTGATGGTTTGATCAGTCAGATTTACCCCCTAGAACTTCAGTTAAATAAAGCAAATTCTTCTGATACCGAGGCCCCGTTTTTGGATTTACATCTATCTATTGTAGATGGACTTGTTTCGTGCAAAATTTATGATAAACGCGATGACTTTGATTTTGAGATTGTAAATTTTCCTTTTTTGGATGGTGATGTTCCTCGTGCGCCATCCTATGGCGTTTATATTTCGCAATTAATTCGATTTGCTAGAGTGTGTAGTCATGTAACTGACTTCAACACTCGTAATAAATTATTAACGGCTAAACTCCTTAATCAGGGTTATCGGTACCATAAACTACGCAAAGCCTTTTCAAAATTTTATAGATGCCATTCTGATTTAATTTCAAAATTCAATATTGGACTTAAATCTCTTCTGCAACAAGGTCTATCGGAACCCGAATTTTATGGTGACTTAGTATATAAATTCAGAAAAATATATAACCGCAATGACTTCAGCACCCAATTTCGTAAAATCATTCTTCGATATAAAAAGATTGGGTACAACATGGATATTATACGACAGACTGCATGCATGGTAGTTAACCCAATCACGGTTGGCAACTTTGCTTCCCTCTTTAATTGCACGCCGGTGGGTCAGGCCTCAGATTCTATGACGGCTCCAACGTAAAGGCTTATTGAAAATTAAAGAGATAATGTTGGTTGGTGCCTGATGCTCTGTCTCTGGTCGGGCTCATCGGAGTCTAACTGTTGGTTTTCTTTTGCTCCAGCATTTCAGTGGTTTCTTGCTGTCGAGTCCTCACCGTTGTCTCACCTCTGTGGTTCTTTGATTTCTGTGTTCACGGAGATGTTGCACTGATGAGTTAGGAGGCCTTCATGCGGACTGAACAAAAAATATTTTTGTCTAAATCGCGACGGAAGTAAGGGCGAGGATTGTGGCCACGTAAAATCGATTTAAGCCCCCCAGTGGAAATCTTCCACTGACCGTTCCAAGGCGGCTCTTCTGTGGCGATTTATTTATGTTGTTGTTTGTTACTTACTGTGTGTATCACTTGTGTCTTTTAATTTTGGATGGCCATATGGCCATTTTGTGGGAAAGTAACTGTCCATATGGCCTTCCTTTGTTTAGGTTTCCATTATGGTCTGGTCGCTTAATGTTTGTATTTCTTTCCCTTTGGTGTCTTTTATGGATGGAGTAAGTTAATTGTATCAATTCCTGATCTTTGTTTTACTTCTACTTTACTATTGTCGCCTATGGAAAACATTTAGTGGAAAGCTCCCATATAGGAGAGCCGAATGATATTCTTACACTTTTCAAATTTATTATCGACTGGACGTCAGTTGCATGGGCGTGCTCTTGCGATAGAAACTTGTATTCACACGAGGCATACATTTACGAGAATCGACTGTAGGCTGTAGAAGTTCAATGGATCGTCGGTAGTATGCACCAGTAGTCTGTGCACTGTTATATTGTACATGGACAGCTTACAGGCCAGCCAAGTGTTTGTTGGACGTGCTTGATAGATTTACAGAAAAGGTAAAATGTTTAATTTTTTTATCAGTTCGAGATAAGACTGTTTCAATCACGAAACACGCCTATTCAAATATATTGAGAATATACTGAACAAACTTGGTAGGACCAGATTCCCAAATATTGTATACCAAGTCTCAAGGTCATCGGCCATTTGGTTTTTGAGAAGATTTTTAAAGCTTTTCACCATATATGGGCACGGGGCCATCTTGGTCATGTGACCAAGATCCCACGAACAAACATTCTTTCCACCAACCCATGAAGGATCCACATATAATGTGTGTTTCATTTGGCCTGGTAGTTTCTGAGAAGATGCTATTGAAAATATTGACGACGCAGACGACAGACGCAGACGGCGACGGATCACTGCCTATCATATCAGATCTTCCGTAGCCTTCGGATCTGATGAGCTAAAACATATACAGCCAAACTTAACCCTTTTCTTGCTGAATATTCAAATTAGCCACACCCATTTCTGACTTTGAACCAATCAGATTACTTGATGTAATTTATTCCTACAAATTCATAAATTGAATGTCAAACAGTGTAGATCCTGATCAGATGGCTTCTTCACTGTTTCCAAAGATAGGGTCGGTCGTTAACAGCATGATAAGAGCCAAACTTGGCATAATATAACGCAAAATATCCAGAGAAAACCATTTGAACAGATTAGGATTGCCTAGAGTCTCCAATGCTGCATAACACGTTTTATGACACAGGGTTCTGGAGAGAAAAGATTTTTGAAGAGTTTTTACCTTATATGGGCATGGCGGCAATATTAATCATATGATCAAACTGTTATTAATCATTTTTCACTACTTTGCTCCTAAAATCCCCCTTATAAAATTTGGTTACATATAGCCCAGGGATTTCTGGAAAAAAAAAATAGATAAGTTTTAATTTTCGTATATGAATGACCTTTGGCAAAGGTCTAAGGAGTGACCCTGACCTTGAATAATCATGCAGTTTCATTTACTCATTTAGCTTACTGCATCTACATATTTTCAGATCACAGGCTGCAATAAGCTCTGAAAAAAAAATTACGTAGCTTTTACTTTTCCCACACAAAAGCTTATGTGACCAATTTTGATCTTGGCGTAAAATAGGCCAAGGTCATCCAAGAGTCGTCATTTGAACAAAATAGAAGTGAAGGCAATGATCAGGAATCGATACAATTAACCCACAGCTCCCATCAAAGGCACCAAAAACTATGATTGGCTTGAGTCCCCAATGCTACATACCAAGTATCAAAACATTTGGCTCATTGGTTCCGGAAAAGATGATTTTTGAAGTGGTTTTCCTTATACGGAAATGGCGGTCTTTTTGATCATGTGACCAAATTGATATACAATGTAATTCTAAAATTTTCAGTTGTTTGTTTCTAAAAGCTTCCTTCTGAAATTAGGTTACATATGGCCCAGTGGATTCTGACATTAACCATGAAATCGTAACAAAGGAAAGACGCATAGCCTGAAAAAATCCCCGCCTATGGTGGGATTCGAACCCGGGCCGCTTGGGTGATAGTCCAGTGCTCTAACCGCTGAGCCAAAGAGTCGACTCCCTGACAAGTTGTCAGAGAGTGGTTATAAACCTAGAAGCTATGCATATGATCTACCAAGGTAGATAATGGAAGAGAGGTAATGCTGTCCGTAACACACCCCTCTTCAAGGAAGTCATCATATATGATGACGTGAAGCTAACTTCGGCAAGAAGCCATTTTCGACATAAAAAGTCCATCCCGGACGAGCCCCCATCTTACGACATGAAAGCCGTAACTAAACTCCGTTCAGAAAATCTGAATCATCGATTTTTTCGTTTCTTGCTGTTATTACTAATTTTAGCCCATACATCACTATGGGAAAGTTTTAGACCTGACCCTCCGCCGATTTCTCCAGCAAGTCGTATGCCTCTGTGGCAACCAGGAAAGGCTGTGATTATTTGGAGAAAATTGCAAAATCGAAATTTCCTTACCAGACTAAGACATTTTGACAGGTTCGGCACACCCATTTAAACCATATATAGAAGTGGTTACTGCTCTTGTAAATTACAAGGGCGTATATGGTTAATTTGCACGATCACTTCATGGAAAATCATTAGCTGTGACACTACGTCTGATATCGGTAAAATTCTTTTTGATCACTGTTGACAGTACATAACATTTTTATCCCCCGCCGTGAAGCGGAACAGGGATTATAGGAATGGTCTTCGTCTGTCCGTCCGTCCATCTGTCCATCTGTCTGTCCGTAACACTTTCTTGTCCGCTCCATATCTCCTGAACCCACAGACAGATTTTCATTAAACTTTGGTCAATTATTCGTCTCATTGAGCTCATGTGCAGAACTCATAAATGAACCATGCCGACTCAAGGTCAAGGTCAACGTTTAAGGTCACAACTTTGAAACTTTTTTTGAATTTTGTGTCCGTTCCATATATCCTTTACCATTGGAAGGATTTTCATTAAACTTTGGTCAGATTTTCTTTTGAGTGAGCTGGTGTACATGGGCCATAAATAAACCATGCTAACTCAAGGTCAAGGTCACACCTGAAGGTTAAGAGTTTGAAACTTTGAATTTTATGTCCGTTCCATATCTCCTTTACCCCTGCAAGGATTCTCATCAAACTCTGGTCAGTTATCCCCCTCAGTGAGCTGATGTGCAGAACCCATAAATAAACCATGCCGACTCAAGGTCAAGGTCACATTGGAAGGCCACGAGTTTGAAACTTTAAATTTTGTGTCCGTTTCATATCTCCTTTACCCTTGAAAGGGTTTTCATTAAACTTTGGTCAAATCTCCCCCTTAGTGAGCACATAAATGAATCATGCCGACTCAAGGTCAAGGTCACAGTTGAAGGTCAAGAGTTTGACACGTCGAATTCTGTGTGCGTTCCTTATCTCCTTTACCCCTGGAAGGATGTTCATTGTACTTTCATCAAATATCACTCTCAGTGAGCTGATGTACATAACCCATAAATAAACTATGCCAACTCAAGGTCAAGGTCACAGGTGAATGTCACGAGTTTGAAACTTGGAATTGTGTGTCCGTTCCATATCTCATTTACCCATGGAAGGATTTTCATTAAACTTTTGTGAAATATACCCCCATCAGTGTGCTGATGTGCAGTGTCCATAAATAAACCTTGCCAACTAAATGTCAAGGTCACAAGGTTGAGCCCTGATAAAAAGTGAGGCGGGGAATTTGGTTGTTCTTCAGACTGCACTCTTGTATAGTTAAAACTTGTAGGACTGTCACAGACTGGCGTATGAGTATGATTTGTTTGTTTGTTTGTTTTGAGATTTAATGTCCCCGTCAATACTTTAAAGGTCATTTTCGAGACGTTGCTTCCAATTTTTGGAAGCTTTCACCCGACCTTGAGATGAAATGATATCTCAAGCCCTGGCGACCAATGAAACCAATAAGGTTTATAAGCATGGACATGCCGACTCGCACCGCTTTGCCTGGGCAGGGTTAGATCCTCTAAGCGGTTCACAAGTACTCGTGTGCGGGTCGGTATCAGCTCTGCGTGGAAACATTATGCAGCCCATCTATTTCTTCAGGCCCCGATGGGCGGGGGCAGAACTGGCGTAGGAGCTGCAGAAATTCTATCAAGAGACATAATTATACACCAGTGCAACTCTATTCTCAAATTCAAAGTACAATGTCTTTTTTCGGCCCCCGCTCATCGGGACTTTAAGAAATATATGGGCAGCATGATGCTTCCACGCAGAGCTGAAACCGACCCGCACACGAGTACTGGTAAACCGCTAAGGGGATCTAAGCCTGTCCAGGCAAAACGGTGCGAGTCGGCCCGTCCATGCTCATACACCCTATTGGTGTCATTGGGCGGCAGGGCTTGAGATGTCAATTCATCTCAATGTCGGGTATGAGTCCCACGAAATTGGAAGCAACGTCTCCAAAATGACCTTTACAGTGTTGAGGGGGACGTTTAACCTCAAATCAAACAAACAAACAATGTCTTTTTTTGGCCTTCTCTCTCTCTCTCTCTCTCTCTCTCTCTCTCTCTCTCTCTCTCTCTCTCTGATTCGGACGAAGGTGAGCGAAACAGTGATAATTAATTTGTTACGGCAGTGAATGCTATGCCTTGTGGTTAAGGCCTCGTCGGGCCGGCCAGTTACAAGTACTGATGTGAGATCGCAACCCCACCCCCGCCGTTATAAGAACCGGTGGTCAACGGCCGAGCCTAGTAGAGCCGTTCACCTTAAGCCGTCTTCCGAGAAAGGTACCATCGAAAGATGGAATGATGGGATAGAGAAAAAGAAGAAAGAAACTAGAATTGCGTCCATAGGACACAGATGCCCCGCCATATGACATTGGACATAGAAATGAGTGTTATGTATAGACTGTGTGAGAAAAACATTTATGACCTCACCTTTGAGCTACGGACCTGAGTGTTACGTATGCCACATCATCTGATAATGATTAACATTTTGACCAGGTGATTTTAAAATCCATGCAGGAATGCGAAAGTTACTGACATGACTCAAAAAGACCTTTTTTTTTTGCTATTTGACCTCTAAAGATGACCTTGGCCTTGGTGGCATCTACCTGGGTCTAGAAAGCCACAAAAATCTTCTGAGGATGGTAAACAAAAACGAATGTTACTGACTGGACACCGAAAATGCCTTTTACTTGACATTTGACCTCTAAGTATGATTTTGACATAAGTCTTGCGCGCGACACATCGTCTTATCATGGTTTTACATTTCTGCCATGTAATTTTAAAAATAATAATAAGTTATTGATCGGACATGATAAAACACCTTTTTGACCTTTGACTTCTAAGTAGGACCATGACTTTGAAAGTACCGACTAGGGCCATTCGTGTGACACATCGTCTTATAATGATTATCATTTACGTTATTTGGAATTCCATCCAGGCATAAGAAAGTGTTTGTCCGGACACGAAAACAATCGTTTTTTAACCTTTGACCTCTAAGAACGACCCCTACCTTGAAGGAACCGTCCTGGGCCTTACGCGCGACACATCGTCTCGTAACGGTTAATATTTCTGCCAAGTAATTTCCAAATCCATCAAAATAATATGAAAAGTTAAACGCTATTGCTCGAACGCGATACATACATACAGTCATACATACATACATACATACATACATACATACATACATGCATACATACATACATACATCCTTTGTATCATCCTCATCCTTATCAATCTATCCATGCATGCCACAACGACCCAGTCTCCCATGAGGCTGATCTTCATTTGCAAACGAAACTATGCGGAGTCACAGCCTTTAATGCTACAAACCAATTTCTAATACCGCTGACAGTTTGATTCCTGACAAGATGAGTTTCAAAGTGTTTGACATGTATGTATGCATGGGCATAGCGGCCAACGTGGTCATTTCACCCGAATGACGGGGACAAACATCCGTTCCCCTATCCGCTAGAGGTCCCGTCGGAACTTGTCTTCCAAACGAATTTTCAAATGCCTGACCTATAAACAGGTGGCCGAAAGGACTAAGAAAACGTATCAAGAAGAATGACCTTTCTAGAAGCCCCATGTTCATAGTGAGCCTCTATCTAGCCATTCGAATGTAAAGTGTGTCGTAATTGCATATCTATTTATATAGTGTGTCACATGTATTTGAATATTTATTGTTTCACCTGACAATCATCGTCAAATGGACTTAGTCTGTGATCTTATTTCTTTGTTTTGCAATTTTCTCCAAATAATCACAGCCTTTCCTGACTGTCGCAGAGGCATGCAGTTTGCTGGAGACGTCGGCGGAGGGTCAGGTCTAAAACTTTCCCACAGTGATGTATGGGCTAAAATGAGTATTAAAAGGAAGAAACGAAAAACTCGATGATTCAGATTTTCTGAACGGATTTTTTTTTTTTTAAGGAAAGAAGCATAGCCTGAAAAAATCCCCGCCTATGGTGGGATTCGAACCCGGGAGTGATAGTTCAGTGCTCTAACCGCTGAGCCAAAGAGTCGACTTCCTGACGCAGTTGTCAGAGAGTGGTTATAAACCTAGAAGCTATGCATATGATCTACCAAGGTAGATAATGGAAGGGAGGTAATGCTGTCCGTAACACAGGCTACAATAATTTCTGGCAAAAATACTTAGTTTTCCAAATTTGACCTTAGCTGAAAATAGGTCAAGGTCATCCAGGGGCCATCAATTGAACAAACCATCACTGCCTCGAGTTCCTAATGCTGCATGCCAAAAACACGACAATCGTCCCACTGGTTCTGGAGAAGATTTTTAAAAAGGGTTTTTACCTTATATGGGCACGGCGACCATCTTGATCACATGACCTGGACCCCGCGAACAAACTTTCGTTACCCCGTCCCAAGGCTGCCCCATATGAAATATGATTTCAATCCGCCCAGTGGTTTCAGAGAGTAAGATGTTTGAAAATATTAATGTTGACGACGCAGACAGGCGACGGACGACAGACGACAGACCGCTGCCTATCCTATAAGCACCACGGAGTCTTCGGCTCTAGTGAGCTAAAACTAGAAGAGACTGCAGAGGAACGACCGCGGCTTTACTTCAATGACATGCATTAATAGGGCTGGCTAATCGGAGTTGAAAAGATAATCGATTATCAGTCCTGTCATTGCGATCAATAATCGATATATAATCACTAAGTTTTTTTTGTCATAATTTTACCTGTCTGGCTTTCTGTCTGAGCATGACTTACTATATGTTGCACTTTACCGTATGTATATTTGAACAGACAGGCCTGAGCAAACAGTGTAGACCCAGATGAGACGCCGCAGAATGCGGCGTCTCATCAGGGTCTGCACTGTTTGCCACTCATCCAGCTATTTTAGGCATAACTTTGGGTAGTAAATTGTACCTATCATGTAATCGATTAAAAGCAAATCAGAAATTATAATCATTTTTGTGGAATTTATCGATCCATTAATCGATTATACGATTAATCGTGGCAGCTTTACATGCATATGCCTTAATGCGTTTTTGTGGTCACGCATTCGCTTCCTGCTCTGTCTGAAAATTTCAGGCGAGACGACGTTCTTTTCTTTTTGTCTAATTTGCAGCCAGCTGACACGAAAAGCTGAACTTAAACTTTTGGAGTTAATTAGCATTTGCTTTGATTTCTGGGTGATTTAAAATGTCAGGCACTTATTCTAATGGCATGCCCAGACGGAAAAAAGCTTAGTTTACATTTTTGAAAAAAAAAAAAAAAAACAATATTAAATTAATTTGTACGCTAAAGTGTCGTTTTATTAACCCTTTCTGTACCAAATGGAATCGTCCTCCTTATACTTTATAAATAGCAGGAATCCATTTCAAAATTCAGGGGTGTCAGCTTGTGATTTTCTGAAAATGGCTGAACGTTTTGCAAACAGTGTAGGCAATAATCAGACGCCGCATTCTGTGGCGTCTGATCTGGGCCTGTGCTGTTTTGGGGATCTGGGTTAATCACAATGTCTGACTGATGAATTTGTAACATCGAATCACCTTCGTTATCAAAGCTCTAAAGGGATAGAAAGCACTGACAATGTTTATTCTTGCACGCCAGACAAGGAAATCCGTGATTTTACCCTGGGATAGAAATTTATGTCCTGACCCTGGTGTTCCGACCCAAAATCGAATATAATCGCGTTTTTGATAAATGCACTGGTTGATTACGACCTCGTATGCGCCGTCGTTAAGGTTGACGTCATGCACGTTACTTGACGTCACTTAACATTCCTGCAGTGTCAAAACAATATGGCGGACGTTGGTAACCGAAGTGACTGCAGCATTAAAAATCAGCGCTAAGTAATGGAAGGTATGCAAGAAAAAGAATCCAATATGGGTGTGAGGGGAAGATAGAAAAATCCGTCCCTCGGGATCACTGTCCGGCATCACTCGGCAAGCCTCGTGATGCCAGACAGTGTCCCTCGGGACAGAATTTTCCATCCACCCCTCACACCCATATAAGATTCTTATATTATATTCAAACCACTGGTGCTTGATGATAACTTTACTTAGGTTAAGTATATGGGTCTATTAATACTACCTGGTAGTGGGTCTATGAATCACCTTCAACTTTCAACTTTATTATTCAATCTCAGGTTTACAATTACCTCTTTTCAGTCTGTTACGAAAATGTGTTTTTTTAAACTTGCTCAAAATGATCATCTTATGAATATTACGTCAAGTTCGAATATGGGTCATGTGGGGTCAAAAAGTAGGTCAGTATGTCAAATCATAGAAAAACCTTGTGAACACTCTAGAGGCCACAGTGTTGGGCCAATCATCATAAAACTTGCACAGAATGGTTATCTTGACAGGTTCGAATATGGGTCATGTCGGATTAAAAAGTAGGTCAGTAGGTCAAATCAAGAAAAACCTTGTGAACACTCTGGAAACCATAGTTCTGGTCCGATCATCATTAAACCTGCTCAGAATGATCATCTTGACAATATCTCGGTCAAGTTCGGGTGAGAAAGTAGGTCCGTTTGGTGAAATAGTAGAAAAACCTTGTGAACACGCTAGAGGGCACGGTTTTTTATCCAATCATCATAAAACTTGCTCAGAATATTCATCTTGATAATATCTCGGTCAAGTTTGAATATGGGTCATGTCGGGTCAAAATGTAGGTCAGTAGGTAAAATCACAGAAAAAACCTTGTGAACACTCTAGAGGTCACAGTTTTGGTCCAATTGTCATCAAACTTGCTCAGAATAATCATCTTGGCAATATGTGGGTCCATTTTTAACATAGGTTATGTCGGGTCAAAATGTAGGTCAGTAGGTCAAACCACAGTAAAACCTTGTGAACACTTGAGGCAACAGTTTTGATCCAATTACCACCCCGTGACCTACTTAATCATAACTTTTGAACCATTTGAGATAGAGCCTTCATATTTGGCAGGTATGACTAGGGCTTGCCACCCATACAAAACATTTGACTGTGACCCTGACCTGTGACCTAATTTAGCATAACTTTTGAACCGTTTGACACAGAGCCTTCATATTTGGCATGTGTGTTCCTTGTGGCAAGGTCTTCCCACCATACAAAAAATTGACCTATGACCTTGACATTTGACCTACTTTGTCAGAACTTTTGAACCATTTGAGATAGAGCCTTCATATTTGGCAGTATCCTTGTGAAAAGGGTTCCCCAGTGACTCATAAGCCTAGCTTCAAATACCAACCCCATCCCCTCCACTTGTCACCACAAAGCATTGTGAGTTAGATTGAGCCAGTTAAAGTCTATATGATGCACCAGGACCTGGCCCTAAATGTCCCAACAAGGTGTCCAGATAGCCACATAAAGTAAGCTCTGTATTTTCAAATGGGAACTTTTGAAAGACTCTCAAAAGAATGACAATTGCGAAGAAATGTTCCGTGCATGGGTGAACCTCTGCCCAAAGCCCTTTTGCTCCACTTAACATGTTAGTCACCAGAACTAAAAATATACAACCCTTAAAATGACTTCTGCTCCCAAATATTTTCACAAAGCTGTTTCTTGGCCCACTGTCAACCAAAATTGCTCAAACCATACAATCCACCTTATATTACTATTTTATTTGTACAATAAGGATCATGCGAGCGATCCAGGGCCATTACGGTGTTTTTTTTTTACTTTCTTTGTTTTTGGTTTTACTGCCCTGTCAAGATTATTTCACTCATATCGATTCAATCATTAATCTGAGGTAGGCGAAAGCGGGAGTACCCGAAGAAAAACCACCTGACCTTCCGTTGCAGAACTTGGCGTCTCACATGTAACCCTAACCAGGCTCGAACCCAAACAGGTGAGGAAACTAATGATTAAGAGTCAGCGCTCTTATCCCGTAGGCCACTAAGGCTATCGTAGCTCTACAATCATTGTAAGGGCAGGTAACCGCGTAGTATTATTTTCCAGTTTATTCATTGCCTTCTATGGTGAATTCTGAACCATGAGTATGTACGCAAGTTAGCCTCTGATCAGATGCAACGTTAATGCTGTTCTTGTATACGTAATTGTTTAAAGTCCCTGATCGCACTCCGCGTTTTGCATTTTATGCCTTTTAACGTTCATGTGGCTATCACCGATTTTGCTCGTGAGTATCTTGTATTCGCCAGTCTAAAGTAAGAACTGGGACGAGTAACTCGTCGTTAATGTCGTGGTTGCGACGAGTTCCCTGTATACGCTGTTGGTTATCAGATCGAGTGAGTGCCGTTTCCTCGTCGAGTGATGCCCTGGACTCGTTGTAGAGTTGCCGCTAGATGTGACGTATAAAACGTTATTTCTCGGTCTTTCGTTAAAACATTATTGCAAGTTATAGCACAGCAGGCGGTTCTGAAAATAATTTGATTGTTGTATTTGTGTCTGTAAAGTTTGTCTTTATATGTAGGGATATTATGGTGCGCAGAAGAGGCTATATCTTTCCCGACCGCAGCGTCGTGACTTCAAGTTAACGTTGATGTCACGATCCTTGACGTCGAATGTACTAAAGAAATTAATTTTATTTTTCTGCTGTTCATGAAAGTATGGACGCAGCGGGTCGCGTGCAAAGTAAATGAACCCCGAAGGTGTTCATGTAAACTTTGCTAGAGACCCGCTGTCGTTCATACTTGAATGAAAAGCAGAAAACATTAAGTTAATTTTTTATATTTACATTTTTGACCCTCATCTCTGGGCGAAAAAATGCTTATAGGGCAAATTTTTAAAGCTGAAAAACATTTACAGGCTGTTTTTCTACAAAGAACGGCACAGCGTTGTGGTCACTAGCGCCCGTAGAGAACCGTGGTATAGACTGACGTCCCTTGACGTCACTGAAAATCATGTGACTCGGTGCGTTCATGGAAGTCTGAACTACATTGTTTTCTAAAGGTTTACATCAGACTTTACATTGGAAATGTAAATATATTGATATAACGCCCCGCTTGCACCACTCCTAGTGATCTGGGTAAGCGGAGTGTCCGAGTAACGGGGGATGGCACTGACAAAGGGCAGTGTATATTTATTGGATGAAAGCTACATAACCCCGCATCTGCTTCTGTAGTTACTATCATACTGTAATATTTGTTACTTTTAGACGGTTTTGAAATGCCACATAAACCCCATGTCCCACCATATATCGAAAACCACCGTTTATGAGACAGGTTAAATAACGTTAACCAGCGTTTAGAGGACAGACTCTTTTACGTAAAGCAGCGTCTGAAAGCGGGACAGAAATAAGGGTAACTGGACGATCTTACGATAAATCCGTGTCAAGACATCAGTGAAGTGATCAACATATAATCCTGGAAACGTTTGAGTGAGAAAAAGCAGTAACGAGGCGGTTCCAATGAGTTCCCATACTCTATATTCGGGTTATAAAAGAACGAAAACAGCAGCAGCAAAAACAACAACAATAATAAAGCAATTACAAACAAACAAACAAACACACACACACACACACACACACACACACACACACACACACACACACACACACACACACACACACACACACACACACACACACACACACGAACGTTACCAAAAATATGCTGGTAACATTAACAACTGCGTGCAACATCCTCTTGCCAAACCAAACTTATATAGAGACAAGAATTCCGGGTAGTGCGGTGTCGCATCTGCTTGGGCAAAGGTCATAGGAACCACAACCAGAATGTGTTTATAAACCAATTTAGTACAGGAAACCCCAAAACGGATACCAGGGCAAACAGTGCAGGCCCTGATCAGACGCCGCAACACGCGGCGACCGATCAGGGCCTACACTGTTTGCAAAAAGTTCAGCCATTTTCCAAATAAATTTTGAAGAAAACAAAACTTGACACCCCTAAATTTTGAAATGGACTCCTGCTATATATAAGGAGAAAGATTCCATTTGGAACAAAGAGGATTAAACAAGTTTATCTCGTTCTTCATATAGCAGTTGACATTTTAAATGTGTCAAATTCACTGGATCGCAAAACAAAGGTCAAGTTCACCTGGTCCCGGTACCTGCCGCATCAGTTCATCAAGGAAAAGTACTGTGCAATGTTCGGTGGTTGTATGCCTTATGGTTGAGAAGGTCGTAATAAAATGTCTACAAGTCACTGGAACACGAAATATATGTCAATGTCACCGGTGGTTGTAGGCCTTAAAGTTGAGAATATATGAAATGTCGACGCAGAATGGGTAAAAGTCACTGGAGTGCGATAAATTGGTTAAGGTCACCGAGTCAAAGAATCTGCCAAGTCTGTACATTGAGGAGTAGCACTATGCAAGTTCTCCTGGTTGAAGGCCGTATATTTAAGAAGATATCGAACGTCGACGTAAAAATTGTCAAAGTCACGGGACCGCAAAATATAGGTCAATGTTACCGATTCAATGTACCTGCAGAGTCAGTTCATCTAGGAGAAGCACTATGCAAGATCTAGAACATGACGTAAACTGTGTCAAAGTCACTGGAGCACAAAATATAGGTCAAAGCCACCAGGTCAATGTGCCTGCCTAGTCAGGAGGTCAGGGAGATGTTTCATGTAAAGTCTGATGGTTGTTCAGTATTCTAGTTGATTACAATACTAATTTTTGCGTAAATGTCGAACTTCGACATCACAGTCAAAGTCACTGGAGCGCAAAATATAGGTCCTTCAGGAGATCATGGGTAAAGTTTTATGCAAGGTTGGATGGTTGTTTTGTCTTGTAGTTGATCACAATACTAACTCTGACGTAGATATCGAACATCAGCATAAATGGTAATAGAGGGACGGGTGGACGAACGAACAAACGGACAGAAAACTGGACGCCTTTGTCGCACCCTGCTACAACAGGAGCGACAAAAACCAGGATTTACAGTGGTATAAGCTATTTTCTTTATTTTGCTCAAAACATAGATTGTAGGTACTCGTTAGAACCGCCTCTAATGAGCTTATGTTTAAAACATAAACAGTAAGAAAACTATCATAGCTTTTCATCTGAAAACATGGCACACGGACAAGTTAGCCTAATGTATTCTCAAGGAGGCAAAGAGAAGACTAAATTCCGTTGTACGGACATGTAAGTCCTTTACCATGGACGGTTAATAATCTTTTAATTTTTGCTTTGTTGCTTTACCGGAAATTGTATTCAACTGCAATTTACTGTCATTTGCAGAAAAGAAATTGTTTGATGTTTCCACATGCCTTAAAATCACGATGTTTCATATGAAAATTAATTTAGATCTGTCATGAGCATTTAATATTAATCTATAGTCGAGTATTATTGTTGAGATGGAAAATACAAGTACAACATATTCACAGTATACGGACTCACGGTGCCCTCCATCGGATGTACAACGAATGCAAACACACGTGTGTAACCAGTAGTCGGAAATCGTCATGATTTAATTCGTTTTCCGGTATATATTGCGCATTTAGCTTCGTAAGCCTCTACGCGCTTAGTTATGTGTTGTTAATGTTTTGCCTTGTATAACGATAAACTCATTGTCCTGACATGATGTTTTATTTCACGGAACCTTTTACCTCAAGACTTTTGTTATCCAAAACCCGATTATCGTTCTGGTACAACAGACTGTACATACGTCAAACACAAGCCATGCACAAGGCTAACAAGTTCGTATAATGAACACCCTCACTTTATATGGAGAAATGTGGTGTTTCCCTTATTTTTGCTCACGCTCGCCTGTTTTGGTACTCGTTATTACTGTTTCATTGAGGCGGTTCTAACTAGCATCAACACTTTTTATTTGGACACGAAATGAGAAAACAATTGAACATTTTTACTTCTAACTTCATGTATTTCACATCTATAGCTATTTTATGTGATAGAGTAGGGACTTCTAACTTCATCGCTTCTGAGCTCTTACTTCTGACTTTCTACTTAAGACTTCTAATTTCACTTCCTGCTACTGTCCTCTAACTTCCAACTTCCGACTTTTTTCGCCCTACCTCTAGATACCAAAGGGAAAGAAACACCAACACGAAATAACAAACCCAACGAAAACATCACCAACATGAAGCCAAAAGGACAGCTACTTTCCCACTAAACTGTCAAACGGCTATCCAAAATAAAATGACACAAACAACACACACAGGCAAAGAAAAACTTTTTTTAAAAAAATAAACCGCATCAGAAAAACCGCCTTGGAACGGTCAGTTAAAAACTTCTCCCGAAATGAAGTCCGATGTAAAGTGTCAGGTAAAGAAGTCCGATGTAAGATGTCGGCAGTTAGAAGCCGGAAGTAAGAATATGGAAGTTAGAAGTCTGAAGTTTATAGAAGTTGGGAGTTCGATGTCCGATCAGGGCTTCAATATGCTAGAGATCCTTAATATTATTTCCAATTCCAAGGGGCTAACCTACGATATATTAAACTACTGTGAGAATAATGTGTCCAGTCCCCATGAAGGCTTCCAAGCCATAATAAAAGACTGCATTTTTGAGATAAGACACACTTGGAGTATTCTGGAGGTCACATTCCGGGACCATGCGAGGGTAATCAGTTACTTAGGTATTTTCGTTTGACAGGTCGCATTTATCTATTTACTTGTTTTTGGGTGCTCTTTACAACCGCCTTGCCATGGTGGTTCTAACTAGTATCCATAATCTATGTTTGGAGCAAAACTATAAGGCAAACATGCTATACGCCTGAAAAAATACACTCTTCGCAGATCAGTGGTGTTTATATGGGAAAAAATCCACTCTTCGCAGTACAGTGGTGTTTATATGGGGAAAAAATCCACTCTTCGCAGTACAGTAGTGTTTATATGGGAAAAATCCACTCTTCGCAGTACAGTGGTTTTTATATGGGAATACTATCATTGGCTTGTAGGCATAGAGAGCAGAAACTCCATTTGGATTACTGATCACAAATGTTTATGCACTTGTTACTTTGGTAACCTTAAAAAGGAATAGAAGAAAAGACGAATAAAGTGTAAATATGTTATTTTTTTCCTGACATTATTTTGTCTAAAACAAGGAATATTTTACGGTTTGATCTTGTTAGACTACAAAATGCTATTTTTCAAGACATTATATTATTTGTTTATCACAAATTGAATATATAAATAATTTGAAATATCCATCGATTAATAAATATTGTTTACTTACTTCATTTTATCTTAGAGATAAAGAAACAATGCTTACTAATTTTATTTAACTTTGTTTTTAATTAAAATGTTTAAAGGTAAAGTAGAAGTAAAACAAAGATCAGGAATTGATACAATTAACTTACTCCACCCATAAAAGACACCAAAGGGAAGACGTATTTTCAAACGTTGTTTTATTGGAAAAAGTTCATTAGAAAATGTTCTATAAAAGGGTTACCCTTTTGAAGCAAGGAATACACCACAGAAGTGAAAAATATGGAGTGTACATGTTTTCTGGGCCAGATTAGCTAGTTTCGGCCAATTAGGCCTCATCAGTGACCCTCAGATATTTTAAAAATTCCACAATGGAATCAATGATCCCAAAGGACAAGAAAATATAATCTACACTATGATAGTAGCAGTCTTCTACCACACATGGGTACCTTTCTTAACAATTCTCTCTGCATAACACTTATATCAACCTTTGATGTGCACTATGGTTGGCAGGATGGTTTAATGAAGGCTTTCCTCTCTGTAGTGAGAACAAGAAAAAGTATAGCATGTAATGACGTGTTATACATATGCGTTGCTGAACCATAAAGGTTGAATTCATATCTCTTATCTCCAGAACAAGATTTTTTTTCAGATAAAAAATTGTGATTGTTTTCTTATTATAGGTTTAAAACCCACAGTCAATCTATGTTCATCAGCAAAAAAAAAAAAAAAAAAAAAAGAAGAAAATACTGAAAACCATGTAAACTCCACTATTCCCAATCTTAAGTTGGATTAACCGGGGTTTTAATTTCACAGGCTTCTTATTGTAGTTTCAGTGCCACCTGTCAAGTATCCGGTCAATCAAATATGGTACTCGGCCCCCGCCGATTAGGGCTTGGAGAAATAAATTGGGCTGCATGAAAGGTCCACCAGGCTTTCTTCAAAATATCAAAGACCCGACCTGGGCCTTGCAGTTTAAGGGAATCTTTTTATCCGCCCCCACACACACGCTTTTTGAAAAAAAAAAGCGTTCGGGGATATTGTGAACGCCTCCGTCCGTCCGTCCGTCACGCTATCTCTTCCTTAACCACTGGCTGGACTGCAACCATATTTGCTACATGACTTCCTTACATGGTGTGGGCGTGCGAGAGGGACGTTATAGCTGGCTCCGCCCAAAGGGGCCATCTCAAGGGGTCAAAAGGTCACATCTGCTATTGTAAATACACTGTAAAAGTTACGCTATCGCCCTAGCGCCTATATTTCTCCACCGATTACAATAAAACTTCATATAAATGTCCCTTATGACAATATCTCGAGCGGGTTCGACTTTTAAGGTCGTGGCCTCAAGGGCAAGGTCACTGTGGCTATTTTTAGAAAAACTTTGTCATCGCTCTAGCGCCTATATTTGTCCACCGATTTTAATATAACTTCACACAAATGTTTCTTTTAAAAATATTTCGAGCAAGGTTGACTTTCACGGTCGTGGCCTCAAGGTCAAGGTCACTGTGGCTATTTTTTGAAAAACTTTGTAATCGCTCTAGCGCCTACATTTCTTGACCAATTTCAATATTATTTCACACAAATGTTCCTTTTGACAATATCTCGAGTGTGTTTGACTTTCAAGGTCAAAGTCACTGTGGTTATTTTTAGAAAAGCGGTGTCATCGCTCTAGCGCCTACAGTTCTTGTCCGATTTCAATATAACTTCACACAAATGTTCCTTATGACAATATCTTTAGCGAGTTTGACTTTCAAGGTCAAGGTCACTGTGCCTATGTTTAGAAAAACTTTGTCATCGCTCTAGCGCCTACATTTGTCCGATTTCAATATAACTTCAAACAAATTTTCCTTATGACAATATCTTGAGCGAGTTCGACTTTCGAGGTCAATGTCACTGTGCCTATTTTTAGAAAACCTTTGTCATCGCTCTAGCGGCTACATTTCTTGCTTGATTTCAATATAACTTCACACAAATGTTCCTTATAACAATATCTCGAGCGAGTTGACTTTCAAGGTCATGACCTCATGGTCAACGTCACTGTGGCTATTTTTTAAAAAACTTTGTCATCGCTCTAGTGACTACATTTATTGATGGATTTTTATTATCCCCACGCTTTTAAAGAAAGCGTTGGCGAATATTGTGAACGCCTCCGTCCGTCAGTCTGTCCGTCCGTCACGCTATCTCCTCCTTAACCACTGGCCGGAATGCAACATTATTTACATGACTTCCTTACATGGTGAGGGCGTGCGAGAGGGACGTTATAGTTGGCTCCGCCCAAAGGGTCCATCTCATCAAAAGGTCACGTCTGCTATGTGGCAAAAGATGGGGATTTGCGATGGTTTGCCATCGACTGCTCCCTCTAGTTAAGCTTTCAGTTCAGATATCTATTTTTAGCTCACACGACCTATATGTGCAATGGTCCAGAACCATTTGAACAACTCTGAAAGAGGACCAACTAAGGACCAGTCCTGGGAAGTTTGGTCAAAATCGGATCAGCGGCTTAGGACATGTCGTTTGAAGAAATTGTTTAAGAACAGATGCACGGCCGTGTGCACGCACTAACAACAGACAAAATGTGATCAGAAAAGCTCACCTTGTCATTTCGAGACAATTAAGCTAAAAACAGAAGCAATGTATCCTAAATGACCTAAACAGGGTTGGCGGGGACATGAAACCTCAATTCAATCAATCAAGTATTTAAGACATAAGGTGAAATCACTAGCCCCTGAAATGAATGGTCATAGAGGAATTATGATTTTTCCAGTGTCAGATCAAATTTTGTTTCATCAAATGGACAACAAAATCAGTATTTTCACAAGTGACGTGGCCACGAGTGAAATTACCAGTTTGGTGTTCATGAGTGAAACAAAATTTGATCTTATAATGAACAAATCAAATTTTCTGTTTCTCACATGCTTCAAACAGAAATATTTAGCTTCACAATCCATGCCACGCAATTGCGCGGAAAACTGTTCGTAATCGTTTCAGAAAAAATGTGTCTTAAAAATCCATCCTCAACTCTTATTCAGGGTTGTCCTCATTTCATACCTACTTGTTGAACTCTTGAATTTTTCTGTTATGATTCCCTGTTGAGGTATGAACGCACTGTAGGGACAAGCAATTATGTATGATACTTCTTTGGAACCGAGGGCGAGTGGTAAAATTTCGTCAGCTTCATTTTTCTTATGTAAGACACAGATTATGGGTCATGGCTGGAAGATTGGAACGAGTATTTAAGTTTAAATGTATTTGGTATCCACCTAAAAAAGTAAATATCCTCTATTTATTGTTTTTCTCTGGATTGCAATAAAATTGCAGGATCGGCACAAAATATAAGTGTCGGTCGGGTTAGCGGAAGCAGAGCTATTTTTGGCACATATTCAAGGGTTTTGAAATTTCATTTATGGATTCCTCATAAAAATATAGGTGACCCGTATTTTTCCTTATCTGAATTATCTCCCATTTAGAGTTACACCCCTTTTAATAAAATAAATCTTGTTAGTTCAAATTGAGCTAGGACCTTCATATTTTGTATAATCTTGCTGGTTTTGGATTTTTGAAACATCGATTGTCCGATTTCCTATATATTAGGCTAACATTCGTTTGCTATTTTTCGACATTCTGTTTTCAATGAGAGGAACAGCCACCTATCGAAAGTATACATTGATTGTCGGTGGAAATGTTGTATCTACGATCAGCGCACCAAGCTATACGAGAGGACAAATGGTCACTGCCCTGGCATTTACAGCAATAACTTAAACCAGCTGCTATGGCTCGTTATGACAGGAATAAGATATAATAAAACACTATTTTTTCATCATTTTGTACAATTTCTCCATTTTAAATCCCACGTACGTCATTAGAAATTATATTTTCAGATTGTCAGGACGGAAGATAGTCCTATAGAGGCCCTTAGTGCTGGAAGTATGGTTCATACTAAATTAAGACCACAACAAGGGAAGGGGCCTTCAGAAATATGCACACAGCAAAGATTCAGATCAGTCTGCGCATGCGCAGAATGCGCAGACTGATCTGAATCTTCGCTGTACGTATACGGAGCCCCTTTAGATCCGAAGTTTCCTCAGCCAGAAGGTAACATTCTGAATGAGTGGGTACTGAATTAACCCTCATCTTGCTGAATATACAGCTTAGCCACACCAATTTCTGACTTTGAACCAATCAGATTACTTCATGTAATTTATTCTTACCAATCCATTATCTTCATGTCAAACAGTGTAGATCCTGATCAGATAGCTTCTTCAGAAGCCATCTGATCTGGATCTACACTGTTTCGAAAGATAGGGGTTGTCGTGAACAGCAGGAAAAGAGTTAGTTTTCCGAGGACACACTCTACCTGTCATCGTAAAGTTATCTGACTGCAGCTGCAGTTTGTGAAATATGAGTGTGCAGACATATTCTCCCTATAATAGAAACTAATTTACTTAATATATGGTGCCTAGTGAGCCACCTTTGTGTGAGGAGACTGATCTTTTTCAATAACAGACGGATTAATCCAAACTCATTAGGGTTATCAAATAACGTTTTGTCTTCGGCTGACATTTCAAGTCTACCTCAAAGAGACTATAAACCCAGGAAATAATAAATTGCAAATCTGCATTGATGCACATACAAGTAAATAATTGGCTTAGCAACAGGAAAATAAGATGTTTTGGATAAAAAAGAAATGCCATCTCCATGAAAAGCTACAATCCAGGAAGCAAATCCAGAAAAAGCAGCATTCGCCGAAAATGGCCAACCCGAGCCACCGTAAGAAAAGAAACTGAGGTGCACACAAAAATGCAAAATGAGGCATGCACCAACATACAAATTCCATAAATCAAAGCACTACCAGCACTGAAGGGTGGATTGTCTCTGAGGGTAGGCTGAAAAATGACTGAGCGAATATTTAGACTCGTGTAACTATTAAATTCCTGCGGTATAGGCGAACGGTGAACCGTGTTACCCTGACCAGACGCCGCGTACAGATAAACGTTACCTGGATTTCAGACAAGGCCGTGATAGTCACTTGGACTCAGCTTTGAAAAGATAATGCGCATCATAACTTTGGGGTGATTGATAAATAATCGACCCAAATCGAAATAAATGCAAACACTTCAAAGGAAGGACCGCCTAAGGACGGTCAGCGAAAGAAACAGATAATTTTCATCACGTGAACAAACCCCTTGAGCCCCACTTTATATAGAGAAAAACTGATGTTTAGTTTATAATTACATTGTAGTTTATACTAATTATTTTAGTTCGATTGAGCTTATTGAATCGCTCTTGAACACTCATTCCGGGTGTCTTCACGCGAGCGCGCGAGAGAGAGGGGGGCAGTGGCTTTTACACCACTGCTACCCATTTCCACCTGGATGGAGTGGGGCAGTGTCATTACATGTCTGTCATTACATTTAAACTTGGGTTTACGGGGGTATACATTATTTGTCTTATTTCCGCTCCAAGGCATACTCGTACAACGAAATACAAGTTAAAGTAATATGTTAAAATCATAAATATACTTAAAATTCAAATTAAGTTTGAAGAAAAAAATATCTATCATTAAACATCTTTAAGTATAATTGCTTTGACACTAAATCCTATTCCATGTAAGAAAATAATACAAAAGTGATATAATACCATTTATACTGTGCAAATAGATTCTCTAGTAAATCTTAACAATAATTTCTCTTCGACACACAAACTAATTTATTATACCCCCGCAAACGAAGTTTAAAGGGGGGGGGGTATACTGTTTTCACGTGGTCCGTCTGTCCGATTCACTTTGGTTTTCCCTGCATATCTTGCTTAATAGTTTACAGAATCTTATCATTTTTCCATAAATGTTGATATTGATGAGATGCTGCTGCTACATGAAAATAAAGGTCCTGCGATCAATACTGTTAAAGTTATTCCCCTGTGTAATTCTTGAAAACTTGCCCGTGACACTTTTGATTTTTCTGTATATCTTGTTTAATAATTTTAATATATTTTAGATTTTTGTTCTACATTTATGAAACTTATATCACACTTGGTGCCTGAAATAAGGAATCTGTTGTAGTAAAATATTTATCAAGGGCCTATAACTCTCGGAGTTATGTCCCTAGATAGCTTTTCATTTAACATAGCCATTTTTGAGGTCTAATAATGTTAAAGTGTATAGGGAGTGGGTACCTTGTTAGCGCAACTCCTCTCACAATTTTAGGATGATCGTTTTGAAACTTTGCAGGTGGTTTTATATAGGTCTGAAAATGTGCATGTGTTTTTTTATACTCCTAAAATTATTTCTATCACTTTTTTCGTCTTTTTTAAACTTAGCCATTTTTGAGTTCTAATAATGTTAAAGGGTATAGGGAGCGGGTACCTTGTTAGCGCAACTCCTCTCACCGTTTTAAGGTGATCGTTTTGAAACTTTGCAGGTGTTATAAAGGTCTTAAGATGTGCACGTGGTTTTTTCATACTCCTAAAATTATTTCTTTTACTTATTTTGTCTTTTTTGATTTAGCCATTTTTGAGGTCTAATAATGTTAAAGTGTATAGGGAGTGGGTACCTTGTTAACGCAACTCCTCTCACAGTTTAAGGTTGATCCTTTTGAAACTTTACAGGTGTTTTTATATAGGTCTGAAGTTGTGCTTGTGTTTTTTTATACTCCTAAAATTATTGCTTTCACTTTTTCGTCTTTTTTAACTTATCCATTTTTTGAGGTCTTATAATGTTAAAGTGTATAGGGAGTGGGTACCTTGTTATCATATAGATTTTGTGTTTCAATAATTTTGGGCCAAGTTGCCGGCTATGAGTTCATCCTTTTTTTAACATGTCTGCTCTTTTTTATTATTGACCATTGTCATGCGGGGGGTATCTAATAAGCAGTGCTTATTCACTTTTTTCATTGCATTTGAAAACATTGATAATTTTAGTTAATGTAATGATTGCGGATTTACCATAACGATAACTCAACCTTGAGCTGCAATGAGGTTTTTCATATCTACAGAACCACCATTTTTAGATGTTTTAGCTCCCCTGATCTCACGAATCCAGGGGAGCTATAGGATGGTAGAAGTGCGAATCAATAAAAACTCAGCTTAATGTATTTCTGGGTGAGATCGAACTCTTTGTTTTCGATGTAATTGTCCTCTAGAATGATACCCTTGGACCAACGCTGTATCAGTGCCATCAGCCCAGAACTGAAGAAGCCAGGGTCCTTGTCTCCGACTCGCCGCCACGACTTCTTCGTTGGACCGGAATATCTACGGATGTCCTTTTTTCAAGTTTGGGAATACGAAGCTAAGTTCGGAGAATAGGCGGGGTGGGTACTAGCCGTATACATTCCGCTCAACAGCATCCATTGCAATTTTGCAAGTGTGGACTCTTGCATTGTCCTGTTGGAGCAGAATCCCTTTGAAGAGTTTACCTCGGCGTTTTTCAAGGATCGCAGTTCTCAGCTGCATAATATGCACCTGCTATTGTACTTTTCTATGCTTGAAAGTTCAACTTAATAAAGCATTGTGCATCCCAAAATACAGATGCTACACCTTGCCCCGGAGACCCCGCCCTACGCTCTGGCGAATTTGAGTTTTATTCTCTGGCTCATAATAATTGACCCAGGTCTCATCTACAGTCACCAGACATGAATCCTTTGACCTAAACCGCTTCAACAATGCGTTGCATACTGATGCTCTTCTTGCCATTTACTCGCCGCTAATAAGGGATCTTAAGACCCAACGGGCTGTTCGCTTGCGCATACCCAAGCGATCATGTAAAATTGTCGGAACGCTACCATGTGAAATGTGTAATGCATTCGCTATTTCTACCACCTTAATTCGCCTATGAGACTACACCAGATCCCGTACTTTGTTACATATTTCTTCATCGGTGGTATCTGATGGCCGTCCAGACCTGGTTTCGCCTTCTAAAGACATTCTACCACGTTTAACTTGTGCATATGATGGTGCAGAAGACCCATAAACATTGGTCAACCTGACCTGTTTTTCCTTTCAAATACAAGTACCACCAAATTACAGCACGGTACTCAACTTTTGACGAAAAGCTTGCTTTTGCATCTCTAGCCATGTTTGGCGTTCACTATCTTATGAGTGAATGGCACGATAAGGGTGCAATTTTGCCCTCATGCCTAAAGCAGGTGTGGAATAAGGTATGACAATTTTGGTTGCCTCGGTCAAATGGAAATGGGATAGGCTTTTTACTTATTGACTTGCCCTCAGAGGTCTCTGTAGATTGTCAACCATTTAAGAAATGCATTTTATTTTTCTGCTGTTCGTGAAAGAATGAACGCAGTGGGTCGCGTTGAAGGCTGTCGTTCATACTTTGATGGACAGCAGTAATATTAAGTTTATTTTTAAGCCCCCGGACATATAGTTTTCGGTCTGTCTGTCTGTTTGTCCGCTTGGCAGTTTGTCTGTCTACAAAATCCTTAACATTTGGCAAAACTTTTGAATGGTAATAGATGAGCCTTCATATTTCACATATGTATACCTTATCACAAGACCTTTCCAGTGATACCATAATTTTAGATCTCGTGACCTTGACCTTGACCTTTGACCTACTTTTTTCAAATTTTTAATAACATTAACATTGACCATAACTTTCGTTTGGGTTTTACGACCCTTTCTAGATTATTTCACTCATATCGAGCCGATCGTTAATCAGAGGTGGGCGAAAACCGGAGTACCGGGAGAAAAACCACCTGACCTTCCGTTGCAGAACTTGGCGTCTCACATGTTACCCGAGGAGGCTCGAACCACAGCGGTGAGAGACCTAATGATCAAGAGTCAACGCTCTTAACCACTAGGCCACGGAGGCCCGTGATTGGTAAGTGATAGGGCTTTCATATTTCACATGTGCATTCCTTGTCACAAGGCCTTTCTAGTGGTACCTAAATTGTTTTGACCTTGTTACCTTGACCTTGACCTTGACGTTTGACCTCCTTTTTAAAAACTTTAACATTGGCCATAACTTTCGATTGGTAAGTGGTAGGGCTTTCATATTTCACATGTGCATTTCTTGTCACAAGACCTTTCTAGTGGTACCATAATTTTTGACCTCGTGAGCTTGACCTTGACGTTTGACCTACTTTTTAAAAACTTTAACATAGTCCATAACTTTTGATTGGTAAGTGATTGGACTTTCATATTTCACATTTGCATTCTTTTTCACACTACCTTTCCAGTGGTACCATATTTTTGACCTCATGACCTTGACGTTTGACCTACGTTTTAAAAAAAATTAATATTGGCCATAACTTTCAATTTGTAAGTGATAGGGCTTTCATAATTCACATGTGCATACTATGTCACAAGACCTTTTCAACAATCCCATAATTTTTTACCTTGTGACCTTGACCTACTTTTTTAAGACTTGAACATTGGCCATACCTTTCGATTGCTTAGTGATACTGCTTTTATATTTAACTTGCGCTGTCCGGGGGCATCAGTGTTTCACAAACACATCTTGTTATATTTCTATTTTTTGCTACTCATCACTGAGCGAAATATGCTTTTAAAGCTGAAAAAACATTTACACGCTGAACAGCGTTTACGTCACCAACGCCCGTAGAGAAGCATAGTTTAGACTGACATCACCTGACGCACTGAAAATCATGTGACTCGATGCGTTCATGGAAGTATGAACTATATTATTTTCTATAAGGTTACATTAGACTTTACACTGGAAATGTAATTATTTTCAAAGTCTTCTTCATTAAAACCACTACACCAATTTCAATTAAATTTCATATGCAGTTTCCCTCGGACCCAATATGCATATGTAATATGGATATTGGGTCCATAAGTTTCCTGACAATGGAGAAAGGAAAGTTTTCAAGAATGGTTGAGGTCTTATTAACAAGATGACCGTCATGCCCAAATGTAATAAAAACCTTAAAAAACTTCTTTTTCGGAACAATTAAGCAGATTGCCTTGACACATGGAGTGTAGCAACGGGTACAGCAAGGTCAAATATGGTTCCTTAGGCTTTTCAGTTGGGGAAAAAGTAGAGCAATTCATTTTTCATAATTTCATAAGCAACCCTCTGACAATTGGGGAATAAAATCTTGATTGAATAGTTCAGGTCACATGACTAAGATGTTCCCCATGCTCAAATATGGTAAAAACCTGAAAAAATGTCTCTTATGGAAGTTCTGGATCAATTTCCCCGAAACTTTTTTATGTAACATTAGATGATTGAGTACTACCAGCTTTGTTGAAAAAATGACACCAGTTGGCCTTGATCAATTTTATAGCAAGGTCGAATTTGGTCCCTACGACTTTTGAATGGTATAATGGTAAAACAATGCATTTTTCGAAACGTATTGTGTTTTATGACATAAGAGTACGTGCAATATTAATGTGTTTGAATGTCAAAAGTCAAGGTCATTCGATGACCTTTACCCCAGGTCATTTGGATTGCAAGAAAGTAAGTACGCTATTACATGTCAAGGTCATTCAGCGATCTTGGATTCTGGTGTCCATCCCCTTTTCAACTTAAATTTTGTCTACAATTGCCTTGGCAATGGCTGACCGAAAATTGTTCATGTTCAAATGGTCAAGACCACATGACCAAAATGGCTGCCTTGGCCATATAATAATAATAATAATAATAATAATAATAATAATAATAATAATAATAATAATAAAAGTTCTGAAGTTAGATCCTTTGGAAGCAAGGAATACATCAAATAAACGAAAATAGCAGACTCGGTTTTATTGAGTCTGTTCATGACCAGTACTGAAATGAGCGACACCGGCCTCGCCCTCTTTCACCGGCTTAAGCAGAACTCTATTTTCAAAATGATACCAAATGAACTCAATGATCCCACAGGACCAGAAAATATAATCTGCACTATGATGATGTGCCCTTCTAGTTCAGAACCGCTTGGCCGATTTCTTGAAACTTTGTATGTAGCTTCAGAGACTGAGTATTAAACGATTTTCTAAATAATGGCCTCAGGATGACCTCGACCTATTTATCAGTACCAAAGATCATAGTCCCTCAAATGAGCAAAAAAGGCCCAAATAATACTCAAGGCTCAGGGAAGTGATCAGGACCTCATGGTCATCTTGTTTTATACATGTATATATAGTTCTGCTATAAACGTAAACAGTTCGCCGAAGGCTCGTTTCATAAATTAAATTTGAAATTACTGTGGTGTAACATCCTCTAGATCATTACGAAAACATACCTATTCAAATACATTGCAAATTTTAGCGCTGAAAAATGAAAAATTTCAGATGAAAAAATGTGATATTTTTCTTATTTCCGCTAAAAATATAAATTGGTGGTACTCATTAGAACCGCCACATTGAGACGGTTCTAACGAGTACCCACAATCTATATTTTAGAGCAGAAATAAGAAAAATAAGGTTTACCCCTGTAAACTCCAGTTTTATTATATAAAAGTGGGGTTCAAGGGGGTCAAATTTATATAGGCGTATTTTCGTGATGTATTGGAGATGCAGGTGTGAATACAGCTGCAATGCGACTAGACGTTCTATTTTTATTCTTTTCTCCTCAAGATCACTGTACTCGACATTTATGACTGAGTCAAGCCATGAGAAAACCTGTTTTTGCAAATAGCGAACAACGAAGATACAGTTCAGCCTAAGTCTGATCAGTACTTTTGTGCTCGCAGTGGTACATTCTAACACAGATCGCCTATATCGGCAATGGGAAGGAACTGCGTTTTATTATGCAACATATCACAGTGCGGAAGAGCGTGACGAGTGACGTCATTAAAAGCTATGAGTGACGTCATATGATGCCACTCATAGTTATTTTACGTTGGACTTTGTAACGTCACTTTCTCGCATCGAAAACGTTACAAAAGGACATAAGTGCATGTGTTACAGTCAATAGTTTTTGCGGGACTTCTTCTAACAATGGCGAAAAGTTGTAAGATTTGAAGGAAACAACAACATAATTGCCGATTTTCAGCGTGTTAGAAGCGAAATAGTCTGTGATTTGTTGAGTAGTAAATCACAGTTTGTCGGCCAGATTTTAAGCAGACCAATCACGCGCGATTTTTGTAGTAGGTGATCACTTTTCTTTATAATCTATAAAGAATATTTACAGGTTAAGCAACAAACATACGTTTTCTATAGATTAAGGTATAGTAACAGAGCTTGCAATGCAAGATAAAAAAAAATATCAGTCATCTACTCACTTGCGAGAAAGTGACGTTACAAATTCTAACGAGCCCGCTTCGGTAGCTCAGTCGGATGCGCGTCTGACTGGTGATCAGGAGGATCGGCAACATTCTTTCGTGAAGATTGATGATGAAATCTTTCTACAGTCGTTTTGTCCCTTCCGCTGATTCAAGAAGGGCAGTTGTCAGTTTCTGACGAAAGAAAGTGCACTGTACTGGTTAACCGCTTACGCATAAGCTTGCCCGGGAAAAGTGTGCGTAGGTAAACTGACCGGCAAACAATGACCTAAAATAGTGTTGACTGGGCCGTTAAACACCAGTACAAACAAACAAACACAGTCTAACGTTAAATAATCTATGAATGACGTCATATATTTGCAGCTTTTAATGACGTCACTCGTCACGCTCTTCCGCGCCGTGATTTGTTGCATAACGAAACACAGCTCTTACCCATTGCCTATATAGGCGAGCTGTGTTAGAATTAATAATTAACCCTTTTTGTACCAAATGGAATCTTCCTTCTTATATATAGCTGGAGTTCATTTAAAAAATTAGGGGTGTCAGGTTGCGTTTTCTTCAAAATTTATTTGGAAAATGGCTGAACTTTTTGCAAACAGTGGAACGCGGCGTCTGATCAGGGCCTGCACTGTTTACCAGGGTACCCGTTTAGGGGTTTCTGGTACTAAATGGGTTAAAGGCAAGTGGGTACATGACTGATAATGCTTTTTCTTGAGCGACTAAATTTTTGGCTCTATAAACATTGCAAGTTCTGTTACTATACTTTGATCTAGAGAAAACTTATGTTTGTTGCACAACTTGAAATTACTCTTTATAGATTATAAAGAAAAATGATCATTTTTACTATAAAAATCGGTTTTACCCACATCACGAAAACATGCCAAAAATATTGACCCCCTGAAAACCTACTTTTATACATTAAAACTAGGGATTGCATGGGTATACATTATTTTTCTTATGTCTTCTTACATGTATTTCTTTCAAAAACATAGACTGTGGGTACTCGTTAAAACCGCCTCTCCGAGGCGGTTCTAACGAGTCTCCGCCACCTATGTTTTGAGCAAAAATATGAGAAATATCATATTTTTTTATCTGAAAAAGTTTCATTTTTTTATCAAGGTTTCGATATATATACTCGGTCAAAAAGGTAATTACGTGCATAACCACTTCCGGGTAAATTCTTGTATATAGCTATCCGCCCGGTAGCCATTCAGCTAAAGATGGCTGTAATAATGCGAAACGGACATTTAGCTACAAAATGCATCAATTTGCATTTGACCATACTATTCTGCTCAAGAGTTGTCTTCCAGTATGTGCCTAGAAAGGTTTTGCAAGGAATTCGGCATTGCGCATGCGCAGATGATCATTTTGTGTCTGAGATGAAAGAGCATGTCAATTGAACAAAGAAACTCACTTAACCTTTACAATATCTCGTGATATTTCACTACAGCCAAGATTTTGATTTGTGAAATTCTCAGATTATCTCCATTTCAATTAAAAATATAACAATTTTCAAATTGTTGTTATTTCTATACCTGTCATTCAATTTTGCGATTTCTTTAAAAAGCGCTTTGTTGCCACCATTGCTGTTAACCATGATGAAAAATTATATAGAACGTTCAAGCAGCATGTAGCACTACCAACAGCGATTTTCTATGGAGTTTCAATTGAAAGCAGCATTTTGCACACACCTTCAAAAGATCGGAAGCCTGTACGTGATCGTCTGATTCTCTTAGCAAATGGAACTAAACTTCCGAATCTTTTGTGAATAGACACACAGGGCACGTGACACAGGGTATCTAATAAAAGGTTACATGTATCAAATTTTAGAAATCTTGTGCTAAGAGTAATTCTTGATGGTGTTAAATCTTTGCATTTGTAATGGTTTATTCTGCGAAATTGTCACAGTGACCCCTGGGGTGTTTAAGACAGTAGCCCAGGCAGGCGAGTTAACATAAACAAAAACAGTTTAGGCATTTGCATGGAAAAATGAGTCCTCTAACCAAACAAAACAAATTTTAGTTACTATTATAAAAGAAACAATTTTAGGTATATGAACTTTTTTGAACGAGTATATTTACATAGGTTTGTTTAGGTAATAATAATCATGTAACAAAGCACGACGTGGTTTCACTGATCGATGTTGTCACTTATCCACCAACCACCAAGTTTCACAACCACTAGACAGTTGCATGCTACTCGAGAATCTGTATTGGTCTAAGTTACCACAGACCTTTATTGTTTATTAATCATGCAGACGATGCTCAGTTTCTTCAATTAATCCATTTCATACGGGAACCCCTCAAACAAGTGTAGATCCTGGTCAGACTCCGCAGAATGCGGCTTTTGATCAAGGCCTTCACTGTTTTGAAAAAAAACCATTCAGCCATTTCTTAAAATAACCAAACCTAAAACCCCTAAATTTCAAAATGTCACCCTGCTATAAATATGGCGGACAGTTCTATTTAGGAAACAATGGGTTAGGTATCTCATACTCGGACAGTTGTAACAAACGACATAAATCCCATGATGCAACATGTTTTCACCCACAAGAACCTGTTTATCAACGTGTCTATTATTCTATCCCTTTGTTCGCATCAAGTTAAATGGCGTCTTCAAGAATGCTTGCAGTCAGCCTTCTTGTCCACTAAGTTGTATCCGTATGAAGGAACTTTGGATCAAGCGGCAACCATATGGCTTACAGCGAAGACTTTGATCAGACTGCGCATGTGCGCAGTCTGATCCGAGTCTTCTCTGTTGGTGGGGGTGGGGGCATGCTTGAAAACATCCTTTTCGATTGGTGCGCCTCACTTGGCGCCAGTTGAAAGTTTCTCGACGACATGCCCTTGGTTAAATGCTCAAGCATTGTGGGAAGTTGTATTCAGTTTGATTCATTATAGTTACTGCGAATAGGAGCGGCTATGGATAATGTAAGAGATGAAGGTGCAGTAAGTAGCTTTAGTTTTCAAGACAATCAGAATCGAAATATCCACGACGCACGTGTGATCAAGTTTGTTAGTTAAGGGATAAGGATGCGTCTTCAGGGGAAACAACTGTTTCAAAAACATTTAAGACGATGGAAACGAAAGCAAACAGGGAGTAACAACAGTTGCCTCCCTTGCCAAAAGTATGAATGTTCATCTGGAGTATCCATTTTCATTTACTGTTCTAACACTAAATTATTATTAATGTTATGCTTTTTGCTATCCTGTGTCATACGAGCGTACATGAATATGTTTATTTTAGTCTATCCACGAGGGAACAACTTTTTATCTTGATTGATCTCTCCGGCTCAGGTCCACATTCGTATCCTCTAAATGTCATCGCATTCGTTTCCTCTAAACTTCATCTAGCACTGTCTGATAACATAACATGATTTCGATTGAAATTTTAAAGGATACGGATTGGACTGCATTATAGTCGTCAAAGGAAAGTAAATAGAGGATATTTACTTTTTTGAGGTGAATACGAAAAATATTTCATCGAGTGGGTTGACAACATCCGATATGTTCACGAGTGCGAAGCACGAGTGAAAATTCGGATGTTTTCAACACACGAGATGACATATTTTTGGTATCCGCCGAAAAAAAGTAAATTTTCTTATTGTTTTCTAATTTTATATGGATATTTACGGTACTTGATCAATCGTATCGTACGTCACAGTTTTGACCTTGATCGTCATATATGACGTCACAACTGTCAGTTTCAAAACATAAACAGATCGCCATTTTGAAATCATCATTTTTACAGTTCAAAGAGTGGTTTTCAAGGTATTTTACAGAATTATTTTATCGGTAACATATGACTTTTGGCGAGAAAAAGTAGTCCGGGCTGCCGATCGTTGGGCAAAACAGTGGTTAGTTACATTTAATCCAAATAAATTAAAATATATGCTGTTCTCAAGAACATACAATAAACCACCCACCTGTTTCAATGAACCAAAATCAAATAGGTGAAGTAACTGCACATAAACATTTAGGTGTTGGTTTTTAACGTTTGACAAGATCATCTTGAATATAAAAGACATCATGTATCGGAATTGCGTACATGTAAATGTTTTCGGGAAACTAAAATTTCAGTCAGATTGGAACACCATCCACTCCATTATTATATTTTTCATTTGTACGCCCACTTTTAGAATAGGCAGATGGTGTATGGGATAACTGAGCGCAGCAATGAGGTAGAAAAATTCAAAATGACGCTGCCCGTATAGTAAAGCATTAGATGAGCCTTTGCACAGAAAAACGTACACGCTGACATGTGAGACCAAAGGAGACTCAGATTAGCCTGCGCATGCGCGTGAGTTATCTGTGAATCATGGCGCATCCTTAAAAGGCGAAGACGTCGATAAGGGTACATGGCATCACGAAAAACGCCTATATAATTCTGACCCCCTTGGAATCCTACTGTTATGTAGTAAAGCTACAGTTTACAGGGGTAAACTTATTTTTCTTATTTCTGCTCCAAAATGTAGATTGTGGGTACTCGTTAGAACCGCCTCATCGAGGCGGTTCTAACGTGCACCCACTATCCATACTTTTAGCAGAAGTAAGAAAAATATCACAATTTTTCATCTTTAATTTTTTTATTGTGTTTCGGCGGTAAAGTTTACAATATGTTCGTAATGAGTCCGTACTCAGAGGTCGTACATGCCAATTTGTACCGTTAGTTTGCCTGTGCGCGTTGTGTCTTATCGCAATTAATTTACGAATGTCTGAAACATCGAATCTTACTCAGGTGATATTGACAACAGAATCTTTACGAGAACGCTTTTTTTCAGAACCAGACTTAAGGCAAGCCCAAAATGTTTATTCATCAAAACGGTAGTTTACCGCTTGTATACAATGTGAACTGGTCGTAAATCAAGAATAAAGATAAGCCGCAGTAAAACAGTAAAGTTTGGTACACAAAGGTTTGCATCATGAAATAAAGTATTGCGAGTTTTGTATCATACATTACAAATTTTACCGCCGAATAAAAGATGATTTTAAACATGAAAAATTGTGATTTTTTCATTTCTGGTCAAAATATAAGTTGTGGGAACACGTTAGAAAGTGGGGTTCAAGGGGTCAGACTAATATAGACGTGTTTTCGTGATGATACACTAATACAAATCCCTCGTCAAAATTATGCTACTGTGTAGAAATAGTGTCAAAATGAACATGAATTTATCATTTAAGTCTGATTATTTGCTATTGCGATGCAAAACTTGGGTTTTCTAGAGGGTTTAGAGGGTTTTTTTATGAATGACTAACATATATAATATTTAGTTCTTTCTATAGTGCATTAGTTTTTGTTTCCTTCTCCTGATATCCGTCAGCTTATATATATGATTCTTTCTCTAAGTTTTCTTCACTATGTAAAGAGGACCGTCGTTATAACGACAGTAGCTGTTCCCTATTATTGTGCCGTTATAAAGAATTTGCCGTTATAAAGAACCCCAGTTAGCCGTATGATAGGTAATGAAAGACCTTTTCTCCATTATTACTCTAATAAACAAATGTTATAGACATTTGTAGCGATTCTATCAAATTTCTATAACATTTGTTTCTAGGAGTATTAGATTACATGACCCTTTCATGATTATGGGCTCGATTTGTGCATTTCCAATCCGAGGGAAGCCCCAGTCCACTCAGAACCAAGGCTAAACCTTTAGCTAAGAAGTCATTCCATTTAAATTGCCGTTATAACGAGTTTTGCCGTTATAATGTGTAGAGACCTTGCATCAACAACATGTAACTGACCTCACAGGAATTAGCTCACCATCAAATGACGACACTGACCATCGACATTAAAACTAGTACCAAAAGTATTGTCTTGGAGTTTTATATCATCGTAGAAAGTCACCTGTTTCATTTTAAATCATTTCCACACTTGACCTTGAATTTAGTGAGGTAAGGGTCAAACGGATTTATTGTTTTGTGTTTAACGACACGTCAACCATTGTGGATCGGTTTGTGTCGTCTCCAAGAGAAAGGGAGAAAAGAGATAGGAGATATAGTAGGTGATATGAAAGTGAGTGACAGAGCAGAAAGAGGAAAATGAATGGAAGTGTAGAAACAGAAAAAAACTGTCAACACTTCCGACTACCCTTTCCTGCTGCCCCTTTTCTAGACCTTGCCCAGCTGTAGTCGCCCTGGTAACCATTGATTCACGTCATAATTGCCTCGAACGAATAAAGTCAGCTTCGAATAATGTTGAAAGCTATTGTGTAGTCACTCTGCATGTACAGTCTGAACTGAGAGATTTTGTAGAAACGGTTAAGTTTTTGAAATTGAAAATGGTGAAAGTGCTTGACACAAGCCTATTCAAATATATTGAAAATTTTACTAGCAAAAAGGGAAACTATATAGATATTTATTTATATATTTTTCATATCTCTGCTCAAAATAAAGATTGTGGGTACTCGTTAGAACCGCCTCGGCGAGGCGGTTCTAACGATTACCACACAATGTATGTTTTTGAACAGAAATAAGAAAAATAATATATATCCATGTAAACCCCAGTTTTACTATATAAAAGTGGCGTTTAAGAGGGTAAAAATATATATGCTTATTTTCATCATGTGGGTTTTGAAGCACAAACGAGTCAGCTCATGAAAAACTGGTATTTGTCGCTTGGACGACCAGCAAAGCGTCTGCACATAAGCGCAGTGTAGAGCCACAATGTCCTCCCTACACAATATGCTCCAAGTGGGAGCATATTGTGTACCCTTGAACTTTGACTTCAGTTATACAGCATTACGAAAACATATCCGTTTGAACGGTACCCACAGCATATGTTTTAGAGAAGAAATAAGAAAAATAATGCATGTCCCTTTAAACCCCTGTTTCTCTATATAGTGTAGGGTTTAGAGGGGTGCTCATTATATGGACTTGGTTTCTTGATGGACTGAAACTTCGACGCAACCAAACCAAATGGAGCAGTTTGTTGAAACGATGCCGATGACCGTTATCAAAGTAAGTTTATTCTACGGTAATTTATTTTATTTCGATTGCGATGAAAGCTTCAAGCTTATTGAATCGCTCTCGAACACTCATTCCGGGTGTTTTCACACGCGCGAGAGAGAGGCAGTAGCTTATGCCGTTATAAAGAACCCCAGTTAGCCGTATGATAGGTAATGAAAGGCCTTTTCCCCATTATAACTCTAATACACAAATGTACTGCTACCCATTTACACCTGGGTGGAGTTGAGCAGTGTCATTACGTGTCTTGCCCAAGGACACATCTCGATACCGGTGGCCGGTTCGAACGCACAACCTCTCGATCATAAGTCGAACGCTTTAACCACTGCGCTATCTAAGTTGGCTGATACATGTATGACCATGCATGACTACTTCTCCAGTACCTGAAGACTGTCAATAATTGTGTTGTTTGGTATAATAATTGTTTGTTTGTTTGATTTGAGGTTTAACGTCCCCGTCAACACTGTAAAGGTCGTTTTGGAGACGTTGCTTCCAATTTTATGGGACTTTTACCCGATATTGAGATGAAATGACATCTCAAGCCCTGTCGCCCAATGAAACCAATAGGGTTTATTAGCATGGACGGTCCGCCTCGCACCACGCTTCCTGGACAGGTTTAGATCCTCTAAGCGGTTTACCAGTACTAGTGTGCGGGCCAGATTCAACACTGCATGGAAGCATCATGCAGCCCATATATTTCTTCAAGCCCCTATGGGCGGGGGCCGAGGTAAATAATTGAGAAGATCGGATGATACCTGGGAATAAATGCCTCAAATCAGGGAAAGTTTGTAATTCTTGCTTCCAAAGGATAACCCTTTCATAGAAATATTTAACGTCACTAAAGCTGATGTAAAGGGAATGCGTGGCGGCCTTTAAATGTCTCTTTGCACTTCATCATAGTGTAGTTTATGTTTTCTTGTCCTTTGCAATCTTTGTTTCGATTGTGGATTTTCGAAAATATTTGAGGGTCACTGATGAGGCATATTTTGCCGAAACTAGCCAGTCTGGACTAGAAAAACTTGTTCATTATATACTTGGTGTGAAACTTCGAGGACTTTGTTCACAAATATAGGATGAAGGCAACGTTTGTAACCGTTATAACAGTGTGAATATTTGTTTTGTTGGTTGGTTGGTTGATTTGAGGTTTAACGTCCCCGTCAACACTGTAAAGGTCATTTTGGAGACGTTGCTTCCAATTTTGTGGGACTTTTACGCGACACTGAGATGAAATGACATCTCAAGCCCTGATTCCCAATGAAACCAATAGGGTGTATAAGCATGGACGGTCCGCCTCGCACCGCGGTTTCTGGACAGGCTTGGATCCTCTAAGCGGTTTACCAGTACTAGTGTGCGGGCCGGAATCAGCTCTGCGTGGAAGCATCATGCAGCCCATATATTTCTTCAAGCCCTTATGGGCGGGGGCCTGTTTTGTTGGTGTTCTGGTTCTACATGTACGTCCCTGTCAATACTATTTAGGATTCTGGAGACGCTGTTTTCGCTTTTTTGTGGGACTTATACCCGACATTGAGATGAAATGACATCTCATGCCATATCGCCTAAAAATTGGGTTTAAGGGACAGTCCGGACCCGCACTTCTCCTAGGCAGGCCTAGACCAAAGCGGTTTATCAGCATGTTCAAATGTCATTCTTCAGATATTGGAGATGTCAAAGGGCTTATATAATGCATCACCATGTCAGCCAACTAAGACATGTCATGACCATCATTTGAACAATTGGTAGGGCTATGGCGATCAGAGTTCTCGCTTATCCAACCACATAAACCTCCTAAGCGTACAAGACCCATTTCGCTTGGCGCGCTCCATAATATATCAAATACAAAAAGTGAATAAGCACTGCTTATTAGATACATGTACCCGCATGACAATGGTCAATAATAAAAAAGAGCAGACATGTTAAAAAGAAGTTGAACTTAAAGCCGGCAACTTGGCCCAAAATTATTGAAACACAAAATCTATTTGATGAGTTTTAGGCATATGTTCAACTTCGCGCTAACAAGGTACATCCCCATACACTTTAACATTATTAGACCTCAAAATGGCTAAGTTAAAAAAGAAGACAAAAAGTGAAAGAAATAATTTGAGGAGGATGAAAAAACCACACGCACATCTTAAGACCTCTATAAAAACACTTGCAAAGTTTCAAAACGATCACCCAAAAACTGTGAGAGGAGTTGCGCCAACAAGGTACCCACTCCCTATACACTTTAACATTATTAGACCTCAAAAATGGCTAAGTTAAAAAAAGACGAAAAAAAAAGTGAAAGAAATCATTTTAGGAGTATGAAAAATCCACATGCACATCTTCAGACCTATATGAAAACACCTGCAAAGTTTCAAAACCATCACTCTAAAACTGTGAGAGGAGTTGCGCTAACAAGGTACCCACTCCCTATACACGTTAACATTATTAGACCTAAAAATGGCTAAGTTAAAAATGCGAAAAAAGTGAAAGAAATAATTTTAGGAGTAAAAAAAAACACATGCACATCTTCAGACCTATATGAAAACACCTGCAAAGTTTCAAAACGATCACCCTAAAACTGTCATATTATACCTCAAAAAATGTTGAATGAAAACCTATCTAGGGACATAACTCCAAGAGTTATGGGCCTTTGATATCTATTTTACTACAACAGATTCCTTACACGGACAGACGGACGGACGGACAGATTGACAACGTGAAAACAGTATACCACGCTTAAACTTCGTTTGCGGGGGGTATATAAAAACATTTGGAACTTGGAACTCGACAACTTTCAGTTTTGTTCACATGGTGGTCTTACCCAGTTCAGTAAAACTCCGCTATTAAGACCACCTAAAATGAAGACTAAATCTGACTTTAAATCCTCGTTGATAAGGCTTCAGTTATTCGTTCTTCGCGTTTTCTACGCCTAATGTCTCCACATAAAAGACCACCTTTGGGACAGTTCAAAAGTGGTCTAAAGACAGGCACAAAGGTGGTTTTAATATAGAATTTTTACTGTATTCCTTATTCACATCACTGCCAAATATTCGACAGTTTTGCCGCGATATCAAAAAAGATTTTCAAGGGATGGGGGCGTGGTTCGAAAATGCTTTTGACATCTGTTTAGTGAACGCTCGTATATACAATACATACATGAAGGCATGGATATCTGTCAGTGCACAAGAGAACGATACAGACCGTGTTTCATTTTGCTATGGCCTTAAATTCAGAACCAGATCTGAAAACAGGTTTAAACATCAGAAAACATTTACACTTATTTATGTAGAGAAAGAAAGGCCCCCGCCCATCGGGACTTGGAGAAATAGATTGGGCTGCATGATGTTTTAACGCATAGCTAAAACCGGTCGCACACGAGTACTGGTAAACCGCTTAGAGGGTCAAGCCTGCCCAGGTTAAGTGGTGCGAGTCGGACCGCCCCAACATATAAACCCTTGAGATGTCATTTGCTTCTCAATGTCGGGTAAAGTCTCACAAGATTGGAAGCAATGTTTCCAAAATGATCTAAATAGTGTTGATAGGGACGTAAAACCTCAATTCGAACAAACAAATGTTTAGAAAGTATTAAAACTTAAGCTGGTAAAGTTTATTCCAAGCTTTCTTCCATTTCCCAATCAAATGCTACAAAAACGGTTTATTCTAGTATCTTATATTAAAAAAAATAAATTCTTCAAGATTTCGAAGCACATAGACGAAAATAATTGGTCTGGCTAAAAACATGAATCTGACCCGCACACGAATATTGGTAAACCGCTTAGAGGATCTAAGCCTGCCCAGGCAATGCGGTGGGAGTCGGCCCGTCTAAGCTTATAAATCCTAGGGTTTCATTGGGCGGCAGGGCTTGAGATGTCATTTCATCTCATTGTCGGGTAAAAGTCCCACAAAATTGGAAGCAACGTCTCCAAAATGACCTTTACATTGTTGACGGGGACGTTTAACTTCAAATCACACAAAACAAACAAACTGGCTAAACAAAAAATCTTGAAATAATCATCTTTCCATTATTGCTTTACTCTAGTGTATTTTGATTTTTTACCATTCCAGGAATGTGTGTAAAATATTCGAGGGATCTTTGATGAGGCCCGTTACTCGTTGATGAAATTAAAAAAAAACATGATTCGTAATTTACATACAAAATTGTTGCCTGAAATATCACACTTTTGGCATAATCGTAGAAAATGTACACTGCGGGGCATTTGGAAAGACATAGAGATAAAAACGATATTGCACGACCCGCAGAAAAAGCGACCGACTGAAGTCGGTTGATTTTTTAAGAGTGCCCTAAAATCACCGTGTCATTCTGTCAGTCTGTCTGTCCGTCCGTAACCCGTTTGTGAAAATCGGTGATAGTGACTTAACCGCTTGGAATATTTAAACAATTTTTGGCATACTGATAGATATCAATGAGTTCTAACCAATGAACTTGCGAAATATTACATTCCATTTAGTTAAGCCTCGCCGAGGCGAAAAATGTGAAAATTTTCGAACTGCGTTGGGCCGATTGAAGTCAAATTTCATATGGAGCCTCTATGGGATGGGGGAAACCAAAATTTGCTAATGGGGTCCAGGTCACATGACAAAAGTGGCCGCCAAGCCATATATGGTAAAAACCTTTAAAAAATAGTCTTCTCCAGAACCACTGGGCAGATTTACACGAAACTTAATAAATAGCATCTGGGACGTAGGCCCATCATAAATTGCTAAAATGGTGACCCTTGGTTGACCTTGACCTTCTTTGTGCCTAGGTCAAACTTTGACACATATGCTTTTGTTGGAATATTTAAACAATTTTTGGCATACTGATAGATATCAATGAGATCTAACTAATGAACTTGCGAAATATAATATTTCATTTAGTATAGCCTCGCCGAGGCGAAAAAGGTGAAAATTTTCGACCTGCTTCTCATCGGAAACCGTTGGGCCGATTGAAGTCAAATTTCATATGGAGCCTCTATGGGATGGGGGAAACCAAAATTTGCTCATGGGGTCCAGGTCACATGATCAAAATGGCCGCCAAGCCATATATGGTAAAAACCCTTCAAAAATAGTCTTCTCCAGAGCAACTAGGCAGATTTCCACGAAACTTGATAAATAGCATCTGGGACGTAGGCCCATCATAAATTGCTGAAATGGTGACCCTGGGTTGACCTTGACCTTCTTTGTGCCTAGGGCAAACTTTGACACATATGCTTTTGTATTTGAAAAGTGAGAATGCATTTTATCCTGCAAACGATGCAGAATACAGTGCTATAGTATAAGATACATTTTTGCTCCTTACGATAAGGCGCAGTTATTGGGGGAACCGTTTTAGGTCCAGGTCACATGACCAAAATGGCCGCCATACCAATATATGGTAACACTCATAAAACTAAAAGCATCTGGCGGATCGTGCACTTCAGCTGAAGCACTGGTTTGATACTGAAGTCAGAAGAATTTATGTAAAGCTGCCCGAGATGACAAGACACAAGAGATGGCAAGACAAAGTCATGATGTATTGAGAGCTATAAGCATGAGAACGCAAGTGTGTTCTTCACAATGTTTCGTATTTCTATGCAATATTCTTTTATTCGTGATGTTTGGACATGGACGTTGAAAGACACATACCTGCATCTGAAGAAAAGATTATGCAAATCTGAAATGGCAGTTCTATACATCACGTGAACATGTCCGTGAACACCCCGAAACCCCAACTTCATATAGAGAAAACTCGGGTTTTGGGGGTTACCATTATTTTGCTTATCTCTGCTCCAAGATATAGGTTGTGGGTACTCGTTAGAACCGCCTCAATGAGGTTCTAATGAGCACCCTTTACCAATTTTTGGATTAAAAATAAGAAAACAACCCTCCCCCCCCCCCCACAAATTTTCAGCAGTTTTTGAGACAAGAAAGCATGCCCTATGCCTAATGGATGTATTATCGTAATGTCTTAAAAACTTGTTCTCATGGCTGACACATTTATTTTATCATACCACTGACAAATCGCTTTAAAGCATCAGTATTTTTAGGAAATCCATCAAAACGATCCAGGTACAATGTACAAAAGGTGCGCCTGAAGAAAACATGAACTTCGCTGATCATGATTGACAGCTTATGTGAACGGAGTTTCTGATTCTGACATCATATCGCGACTTATCGACCGCTTTTAGACAAATTGCTTTGAAATATTAGATAAGCAGCAGTGAAAGTTTTCAGAAATCCATCAAATAGAAACGTATCCAATAGCGAAAAGCTTCCGTTTAATTGGGTCGGAATTGCCATTATTTTTTTCCCGTAAAAAAAATTTGAGCCAGCGCACGACAAAACATACAATAAGGTGGGTATTTGCAATCAGCGAAGACTTTAGTTAACCTGCAAATCCGTGCAGTCTGATCAGAGTCTCCGTTGTGACCATTGTCTTCGCTGCTCACATAAGTCCGGGCTACTCCGGCAGAGAGCCATAAGCTCTCATATATGATAAGGCTCTTATTACGATAATACAACGGTATGAAAATACAGTACACACGTATGACAAGGCTCTCACTCCGATATTATAGCGATATGATAATGCTCTCATAACGATACTACAACCGTAGGATAATACTCTCATTACGATAATATAGTTCTATGACAATATTCTCATTACGATAATACAGCCGTATGACATGGCTCTCATTACGATAATACAACCGTATGACAAGGCTCTCATTACGATAATACATTCGTATGATGCGGCTTTCATTACAATAGTACAACCGTATGAAAAGGCTCGCGTTGTAATAATTCAACCGTATGACAAGGCTGTCATTACAATAATAGAACCGTATGACAAAACTCTCATTACAACAATACAACCGTATGAAAATATTCTCATTACAATAATACAACCGTATGACAAGGCACTCATTACAATGATACAACCGTATGACAAGGCTCTCATTACAATAATACAATCGTATGACAAGGCTCTCATTACAATAATACAACCGTTTGACAAGCCTCTCATTACAATAATACAACCGTATGACAAGGCTCTCATTACAATAATACAACCGTATGATAAGGCTCTCATTACAATAATACAATCGTATGACAAGCTTCTCATTACAAAAATACAATCCTATGATAAGGCTCTCATTATAATAATGCAACCTTATGAAAAGGCTCTCATTACAATAAAACAACCGTATGACAAGGCTCTTATTACAATAATACAATCGTAGGACAAGGCTGTCATTACGACAATACAACCTAATGACAAGGCTCTCACTACAATAATATACCCGTATGACAATATTCTCATTACAATAATACAACCGTATGACATGGCTCTCATTACAATAATACAACCGTATGACAAGGCTATCATTACAATAATACAACCGTATGACAAGGCTCTCATTACAATAATACAGTTCTATGACAATACTCTCGTAACGATATTACAGCCGTATGACAAGGCTCCCATTACAATAATACAACCGTATGACAAGGCTGTCATTACAATTATACAACAGTATGATAAGGCTTTCATTAAAATAATTCAACCGCATGACAAAGCTCTCATTATAACAGTTCAACCGTATGACAAGGCTCTCATTACAATAATAGAACCGCATGACAAGGCTCTCATTACCATAATACAACCGTATGACAAGATTCTCATTATAATCATACAACCGCATGATAAGGCTCTCATTAAAATAATACAACCGTATGACAAGGCTCTCATAACAATAATACAACCGTATGATAAGGCTCTCATTACAATAATACAAACGTATAACAAGGCTGTCATTACAATAATACAACCGTATGATGAGGCTTTTATTACAATAAAACAACGTATGACAAGGATCTCATTACAATAATTCAACCGTACGATAAGACTTTCATTACAATAAAACAACCGTATGACAAGGCTCTCATTGCAATAGTACAATCGTATGATAAGGCTTTCATTACAATGGTACAACCATCTGATAAGGCTCTGATTTCAATAATACCACCGTATGAAAAGGCTATCATTACAATAATACAACCGTATGACAAGGCTATCATTACAATAATACAGCCGTATTACAAGGCTCTCATTACAATGATACAGTTCTATGATAATACTCTCGTAACGATATTACAGCCGTATGACAAGGCACCCATTACAATAAAACAACCGTATGACAAGGCTCTCATTACGATAATACAGCTGTATGACAAGGCACTCATTATAATAATACAACCGTATGACAATATTCTCATTACAATAATACAACCGTATGACATGGCTCTCATTACAATAATACAACCGTATGACAAGGCTCTCATTACAATAATACAACCGTATGACAAGACTCTCATTAAAATTATACAGCCGTATGACAAAGCTCTCATTACAATAATACAGCCGTATGACAAGGCTCTCATTACAATATTACAACCGTATGATAAGGCTCTCATTACGATAATACAACCGTATGACAAGGTTCTCAATACAATAATACACCATATGACAACATTCCCATTACAATAATACAACCATATGACAATACTCTTATTACGATAATACAACTGTGTAAAGGCTTTTATTATGTCTTGTGATTATGATCTTATTACGATAATACAGCCGTGCGACAAGGCTCTTATTACGATAGTACAGCCTTATGACAAGGATCTCATTATGACAATACAGCTGTATGGCAATGATCTCATTACGATAATACAGTCGTATGATGAGCCTCTCATTACGACAATACAACCGTATAACGGCTCTCATAACGATAACACAGTTCTATGACAATACTCTCGTTACGATATTACAGCCGTATGACAAGGTTCCCATTACAATAATACAACTGTATGATAAGGCTGTCATTACAATTATACAACAGTATGATAAGGCTTTCATTACAATAATTCAACTGCATGACAAGGCTGTCATTACAATTATACAACAGTATGATAAGGCTTTCATTACAATAATTCAACTGCATGACAAGGCTGTCACTACTATTATACCATTCAAACGAATGACAAGGCGGTCATTACAATTATACAACCGTATGACAATATTCTCATTACAATAATACAAACGTATGACATGGCTCTCATTACAATAATACAACCTTACGACAAGGCTCTCATTACAATAATACAGCCGTATGACAAGGCTCTCTTTACAATAATACAGCCGTATGACAAGGCTCTCATTACAATAATACAGTTCTATGACAATACTCTCGTTTCGATATTACAGCCGCATGATAAGGCTCCCATTACAATAATACTACCGTATGACAAGGCTGTCATTACAATTATACTACAGTATGATAAGGCTTTCATTACAATAATTCAACTGTATGACAAGGCTCTCATTATAAAAATTCAACCGTATGTCAAGGCTCTCATTACAATATATAACCGTATGACAAGGCTCTCATTACCATAATACAACCGTATGACAAGGCTCTCATTACAATAATACAACCATATGATAAGGCTCTCATTACAATAATACAACCGTATGACAAGGCTCTTATTACAATAATTCAACCGTACGATAAGACTTTCATTACAATAATGCAACCGTATGAAAAAGTTCTCATTACAATAAAACAAGTGTATGACAAGGTTCTCATTGCAATAGTACACCGTATGATAAGGCGTTCATTACAATAGTACAACCGTATGATAAGGCTCTGATTGCAATAATGCAATCGTATGACAAGGCTCTCATTACGATATTACAACTGTATGACAATATTCTCATTACAATAATACAACCGTATGACAAGGTTCTCAATACAATAATACAACCCTATGACAATATTCTCATTGCAATAATACAAACATATGACAATACTCTCATTACGATAACACAATACGATATGACAAGGCTCTAATTATGTCTTATGATTATTATCTTATTACGATAATACAGCCGTGCGAAAAGGTTCTTATTACGATATTACAGCCTTATGACAAGGATCTCATTAACACAAAACAGCTGTATGACAATGATCATATTACGATAATACAGTCGTATGACGAGCCTCTCATTACGACAATACAACCGTATGACGGCTCTCATTACGATAATACAGTTCTATGACAATACTCTCGTTACGATATTACAGCCGTATTAAAAGGCTGCCATTACAATAATACAACCGTATCACAAGGCTGTCATTACAATTATACAACAGTATGATAAGGCTTTCATTACAATAATTCAACCGTATGACAAGGCTGTCATTACAATTATACAACCGTATGACAATATTCTCATTACAATAATACAACCGTATGACAGTACTCTCATTACGATAATACAAAGGTATGATAAGGCTCTCATTACGATAAATAGCCGTATGACAAAGCTCTCATTACGATAATACAGTTTTATGACAATACTCTCGTTACGATAATACAACCGTATGACAAAGCTCTGATTACGTCAAAATAGCCGTATGACAAAGCTTTCATGACGATAAATAGCCGTATGACAAAGCTCTCATTATGATAATACAGTTCTATGACAATACTCTCATTTCGACAATACAGCCGTAAGACAAAGTTCTCGGTACGATAATACAACCGTATGACAAGGTTCCAATAACCACAATACAGTCGTATGGCAAAGCTCTCATTGCAATAATACAGTATTACGACAATACACTCGTTACGATAATACGGACGTACGACAAGGCTCTTATTACGACAAAATAGCCGTATGACAATACTCTCATTACGATATTACAACCATATGACAATGATCTCATTACGATAATACGGCCGAACGACAAGGCACTTATTACGATACTATAGCCAGGACAAGGCTCTCATAACGAAAATAAACCGGATGACAAGGCTCTCATTACGATATTACAATCGTATGACAAAACATTCATTACGGCAATACAGCCGTATGACAAGGCTCTCATTACGATAAAAGAACCGTATGACAAGGCTCTCATTATGATAGTACAACCGTATTACGATAACTAGCACTAACGAAACGAAACATCCATAAGACAGATACATTTTGTGTGGGGTGGTTTTACGGCCCTTTCAGGATTATTTTACACATATCGACCTGATCGTTAATCAGAGGTGGTCGAAAACCTGAGTACCGAGAAAAAACACCTGACCTTCCGTAACTTTGCGTTTCACATGTGACCCGAGCCATGTAGGCTCGAACCCCAGCGGTGAAAGGGTCAGCGTTCTAACACACTAGGCCACGGAAGCCCGTAAAGACAATGATCTCATTACGATATTACTGCCATATGACAAGGCTCCCATTGCGATAATACACCCGTATGACAAGGCTCTTATTACGACAATACAGCCGTATGACAAAGCTCTCATTATGACAATACAGCCGTATAGCAAACCGTATGACAGGGCTCTAATAACGACAATACGTCCGTATGACAAGGCTCTCGTTACATTAATACAGCCGTATAGCAAGGCTCTCATTTCGACAATACAGCCGTATGACAAAGCTCTCATTACGACAATACATCCGTATGACAAGGCTCTCATTACGATATTACAGCCGTATGATAATGCTCTCATTTTGATATTACAGCCGTATGAAAATGATCTCATTACGACAGTACAGCCATACTACACGTCTCTCATTACGCTAATACAGTTTTATGACAATACTCTCTTTATGATAATACGGAGAAGCCTCCGTGGTGTAGTGGTTACGCTACTCGCCTTGTAAACCAGGGATCGCAGGATCGATCCCGGGCTTCTCCAGACTTTCGGATGAGTCTTTAAACCGAGGTCCCGTCTCCGTATGACCCTAGCTGTTGGTGGGACGTAAAACTCAAACACTCACTCACGATAATATGGACGTATGACAAGGCTCTCATTAAGACATAGCAGCCGTATGACCAGGCATTCATTACGATATTACAGCCGTATGACAATGATCTCATTACGACAGTACAGCCATACTACAAGTTTCTCATTACGATAATACAGTTTTATAACAATACCCTCATTACTATAATACGGACGTATGACAAGCCTCTCATTACGACAAAATAGCCGTATGATCAGGCTCTCAGCCGTAAAAAAATGATCTCATTACGATATATCAGCAGAAGCTTCCGTGTTGTAGTGGTTATGCTACTCACCTTGTAAACCAGGGATCGCAGGATCCCGCGCTTCTCCAGACTTTCGGATGGGTCTTTAAACCGATGTCCCGTCTCCGAATGACCCTAGCTGTTGGTGAGACGTAAAACTCAAACACTGAATACTGAACGATATTACAGCCGTGTGACAATGATCTCATTACGACAATACAGCCGTACGACAAGGCTCTTATTACGATATTTCTGCCGTATGAAAAAGCTCTCATTACAATATTACAGCCGTATGACAATGACCTCATTACGACATTACAGCCTTATGCCAACGATCTCATTACGACAGTACAGTCATACTACAAGGCTCTCATTACGATAATACCGTTCTATGACAATACTCTCATTATGATAATACAGCCGTTGAACAAGGCTCTCATTACGACAAAATAGCCGTATGACCAGGCTCTCATTACGATATTACAGCTATATGAAAATTATCTCATTACGATATTACAGCAGAAGCTTCCGTGGTGTAGTGGTTATGCTACTCGCCTTGTAAACCAGGGATCGCAGGATCGACCCCGGGCTTCTCCAGACTTTCGGATGAGTCTTTACACCGTATGACCTTAGCTGTTGGTAAGACGAAAAACTCAAATACCGAATACTGAAAGATATTACGGCCGTATGACAATGATCTCATTACGATAATACAATCGTACGACAAGGCTCTTATTACGATATTACAGCCGTATGACAGTGGTCTCATTACGATATTACTGCCGTATGACAATGATCTTATTACGGTAATACAATCGTACGACAAGGCTCTTATTACGATATTACAGTCGTATGACAGTGGCCTCATTTCGATATTACTGCCGTATGACAATGATCTTATTACGACAATACAGCCGTTCGACAAGGCTCTTATTACGATATTACAGCCGTATGACAAGGATCTCATTACGACAATACAGCTGCATGACAATGATATCATTACGATAATACAGCCGTATGTCAAGGTTCTCACTACTATAATAAGCCTATATGTAGGCTCTCATTACGACAATATAGCTGTATGACAAGCCTCTAACTATGATAATTAAACCGTACGACAATGATCTCATTTCGACAATAGAGCCGTATGACAAGCCTTTCACTATGATAATAGAACTGTATGACAATACTCCCATTACGGCAACAGAGCCGTATGACAAGCTCCCACTACGATAATACAACCGTACGACAATGATCTCATTACGACAACAGAGCCGTATGACAAGCTCTCACTACGATAATACAACCGTACGACAATGATCTCCTTACGACAATAGAGCCGTATGACAAGCTCTCACTACGATAATAGTCCAATGACGATACTCTCATTACAATTTTGTCACTTTTGACAACTGCACAAGTAGTTATACTGCATTACTCTCATTACGATAATACAGCCGTATTATGACAAGGCTCTCAGTACGATAATATAACCCTGTAACAAAGCACCCATTACAACAATACACCCGTGTGACAAAGCTTTTATTACAATTATATAGTTGTATGACGCAGCCCCGCCCTTCGGGGCTTGGAGAAAGATTTGACGGCATAGTGCTTCCGCACAGAGTTGAAACCAACTGAATATTCGAGTACTGGTAAACCACTTAGAAAGTCTAAGCCTGCCCAGGCAAACCGGTGCGAGTCGGCCTCTCCCTTAAACCTTAGCGGAGTTTTGGGGGTGTCATTTCATCTCAATGTCGACTAAAAGTCCCATTAAATCAGAAGCAACACCTCCAATATCACCCAAAATAATGTTGACGAAGACATAAAACAAAACAAACAAACATCTAGGTTACATAGTTCATTTTACCTTATTGCCAAAACTTATGTTTCTCTATCTCCAAACAGAAGTTGTGGATACTCGTTTAATCGGTTCCAACGGGTACCTATAATCTACGTTTTGGAGCAGAAGTAAGAAAAATAATGTTCACCCCTGCAAGTTTCCCCATATAAAGTGTGTCATAGAGAGATGGTCATTACCCGGATGGGACAGACTGACTGGATGCATCTAGAGTGAACATACTCATTCCTGGTCACGCCGGTGTAAATGTAGATTTTGGCGTGTGCGGCGGCTCATTTAAAACAAAACAAGGTTACATGTACACAGGATAAACCATCAACAAAGAACATTGAGAATTCTTTTGATATCAACTTTTCCACCAAAGGCTTCGAAAACGCTTGTAGAATGACGAGGCTTGCCGAGCGATTCTACACGCGTTCTTGAAACCGAGCCTAATAAATAGAGGATGCAAGGTTCGTGTCTTTTGATATCAAGTTTATCAGGGAAGGCTTCGAGAACGCTTGTAGAATCGGGACTCGCCGAATGTTTCTAGATGTTTTCTCGAAGCCGAGCCACGAATCTGGTATTTTTTTTATATGTCTTTCGTTTTGTACACTCTTTAAGTTGACACTGACAGCACTGGCAGTCGATTGTCTCTGAGTGTAAGCTGGAAACTGGTCCTGTACGGGGACTTAGACTATTTTGTTAAACCCTTGACGTTTTTGCATGCGAACTAAATAGCCATATTTTGTTTGCATTACGGAACGGGTAACTTGGTTAACCTTTTTGTCGCTCCTGCTTTAAGCATGGCGCGATATAAGAGTCTGATTTTCCATCCGTTCGTCCGTTTGTAAAACCGTCAATATTTGCGACCACCCTAGCGTCCACCCTTATCTCAAGAACTATAAGAGCCTCATTAATGATACTTGGTACAAATTGCAACTTGGAATGGCAACTATAGAGCAAGCATCCGCATTTGACCTTTACCTACATTTCGTAGTTGGCTGACTTTGTAAACTATTGCGTCAAACCTAGCGTTAAACCAAATATTTTAGTTCATTTCGCAAGAACTATAAAAGCTTCATTAATGGTATTTGGTACAAACGAGTATTAAGAAAATGTCACCCAGGATAGATCACAATCAAACAACGTTGACATCTCCAGTCACCTAAAGAGTGTAAGTGATATAGAGGCAGCACGAAAACAGACATGAACCAACGGCACAAAGCGAATTAAGTTTGCATCTAGATATAACAACTATAATGCAGTCATCCATATCTGACATTGACCTACATTTTATGATTCATTGGCTTTGTGGTCTAATGTGTCAACACTAGCATTCACTCTAATGTTCAAATCCGTTTTTTTCAAGAACTGTAAGAACTTCATTAGTAAAGCTTGGTACAAGGTTGCATCAAGGAATGGAAACTTTTATGCAAGCATTCATGTTTGACATTGGCATACAGTTTATGATTCACTGACTTTGTAACCTATTGCGACCACCATTGTGTCCATCTAAATAGACAAGTCCATTTCTCATTATAAGAGATACTTGATACAAACTTGCATTCTGGGATGGTGACTATAATACAAACATCTACATTTGATCTTGACCGACATTTCACGGTTCACTGACTTTGGGAAGTATTGCGTCAACCCTAGCGTTACCCCTAATATTGCACGACCCGCAGAAAAAGCGATCGACTGAAGTCGGTTGATTTCTAAGAGTGCCCTAAATCACCGTGCCATTCTGTCAGTCTGTCATTCTGTCAGTCTGTCATTCTGTCAGTCTGTCAGTCTGTCTGTCATTCTGTCAGTCTGTCAGTCTGTCTGTCCGTCCGTAACCCGTTTGTGAAAATTGGTGATAGTGACTTAACCGCTTGGAATATTTAAATATTTTTTTGCATACTGATAGATATCAATGAGATCTAACCAATGAACTTGCGAAATATTACATTCCATTTAGTATAGCCTCGCCGAGGCGAAAAATGTGAAAATTTTCGAACTGCTTCTCCTCGAAAACCGTTGGGCCGATTGAAGTCAAATTTCATATGGATCCTCTATGGGATGGGGGAAACCAAAATTTGCTCATGGTGTCCAGGTCACATGACCAAAAAATGGCCGCCAAGCCATATATGGTAAAAACCCTTCAAAAATAGTCTTCTCCAGAACCACTGGGCAGATTTCCACGAAACTTGATAAATAGCATCTGGGACGTAGGCCCATCATAACGTGCTAAAATGGTAACCCTGGGTTGACCTTGACCTTCTTTGTGCCTAGGTCAAACTTTGACACATATGCTTTTGTTGGAATATTTAAACAATTTTTGGCATACTGATAGATATCAATGAGATCTAACCAATGAACTTGCGAAATATTACATTCCATTTAGTATAGCCTCACCGAGGCGAAAAATGTGATTTTTTTTAACTGCTTCTCCTCGGAAACCGTTGGGCCGATTGAAGTCTAATTTCATATGGAGCCTCTATGGGATGGGGGAAACCAAAATTTGCTCATGGGTCCAGGTAAAATGACCAAATGGCCGCCAAGCCATATATGGTAAAAACCCTTCAAAAATAGTCTTCTCCAGAACCACTGGGCAGATTTCAACGAAACTTGATGATTAGCATCTGGGACGTAGGCCCATCATAAATTGCTTAAATGGTGACCCTGGCTTGACCTTGACCTTCTTTGTGCCTAGGTCAAACTTTGACACATATGCTTTTGTATTGGAAAAGTGAGAATGCATTTTATCCTGCAAACAATTCAGAATACAGTACTTAAGTATAAGATATATTTTTGCTCCTTACCATAAGGCGCATTTATTGGGGGAACCGTTTTAGGTCCAGGTCACATGGCCAAAATGGCCGCCATACCCATATATGGTAACACTCATAAAGCTAAAAGCATCCGGCGGGTCGTGCATTCAAGTCCATTTCTCACTTCATTAATGATACGAGCGTACTTGGTACAAGCTTGCATCTAGGAATGACAATTTAATGCATGCATCTGTGCATGACCTGGATTTACATTTCAGGGTTTTGTAACTTTGCGCCCCTACCACTCCCAAACATGCGCGACATTGCCTTCGGCGGAATTCTTGTGTAATATGATACACCAAAGGCAAAGTGCCCTGAAACGACGAAAAGAAAAATAACATATCATACGCATGTAACTCCCACTCTTTTTGTCATCACGAAAACAAGCCTATATAAATCTGACCCCATTGAACGCCACTTTTTTACAGTAAAACTGGGGTTTTCATGGGTAAACCATATTCTTCTTATTTTTGCTTTAAAATATAGACTATGGGTACTCGTTAGAAGCGCCTCGATTTTTATTTTGAGCAGAAATAAGAAAAACATCTTAATTTTTCATCTAAAATTTCGTTTATTTCGGCGGTAAAGTTTACACTGTATTTTCGTTTTGTTTTTTTTTTTTACTCAAAAGCTGGGTTTACACAGGTTTTAGATGAAAATGTTATTGTAATATACACATCTTTAATTATTACGAAAACTCTGTATAATGTCACATCACTGTTCTTTTAACCCATCTAAACCTATCTTTCTAAGAATTGTGCATTGACAACCAGTGTCGACCACGCTGAGATGCCGCACAATTTGTTTATCACTTAGGAATGTTGTAAATCGTACAACAAATACATGTAGCTGAAAATATTGTAAATTGACCTATCCCAAACAAAAGTGTGGGATATTGCATGCGTCATTTATTGAGAAAAAGAAATGAACTCCAAGTAAACGAAGATTCCAGACAGCTTCTGATTAAATTCTGATTAAAATTTAATGGTATCTCCATTTACAAATGTACGCTTCTTAATCAGTTTAGACATCTACATTTGGCTGTCAAACAGTAGAGTGTGGGTGGTTGAACACTTCCTGCCTGAGAAGTTACATAAGACAAAATAGTAAGAACAAAAAACCATGGAAAGCCGAAAGAATAAAACGACTCAGGTAAATGATCGTGCACAAACTAGTACATGTGCAAACAACACATAATCATTCAACACACTTGAAATGGAAACTGCATGTGAACGACCTGACGTAACATTACAAGGGAAGATATACAGAGGAGACCAGATTCATGCCTTTTGATATCAAGTTTTTCAGGCAAGACTTCGAGAACGCTTGTAGAATCTACAATTTGGAGACATTTGCGACCAGCAAAGCCTCGTAACAGTCTTTTTATCAGCTACCGCCTATATTATATGTTGTCTCTTTATCCGGTCAACGTGACATTGCCCTTTTATGAATGAACCAGACTACTGGAAAAATCGACAAAAATGTAATTATTACTGGAAAAATTACTGGGGGGGGGGGAACATTCGAAAAAATACGGTCAGCTGATACTAATATATCGATGGATTATAGATGAGTTTAGGACGCCTCCGGTCGTTAAGGAAATGCTATCCCACGATACCGTATTTTTGCGCATGCGCAGTTTTGTATGGCAAGAAAATAATCGGCCATTCATGAATGTGAATGAACCGTTAGAAAGATTGATCCGATAGCTGCTGTTAATATGTTTGAACGTGACAATTTACAATAGAACGAAATCGAATAATACACTGACAGTGAGCGCGTCATTTTGCGCTCCGAGCTGCACAAAACAAATGATGCGGCTGTGCCACCCTGACGGATTCAACTAACTGGTGATAAAGTTCAATCGTTTACCACTTGTTAGAAAGCGGATGGACTTCTGGCAGTAACGTTTTTGCTTAACTTTTCATTTTTCTTGCTTAAAAAGGCCTTTGTTTCCTGAGTTTACTGCTCAAACACGCGCTCGATAGATTTCTTTTGCCACACAAGGCTGCGAATGCGAAGAAATACTGCGGCGTAAACAGGAAGTTGAGTGGCCTAAATCGGTCTATTGGAAGCAACGTCTCCAAAATGACCTATACAGAATTGACGGGGACGTTAAACCTCAAATCAAACAAACAAATCATTTCATTATGTGTCGGAACAAAATCTGGTTTGAGGGCTAAAACTATTAAACGCAATTTACCTATCAACAATGGAAGAGCGCCGTTGACGTTATAACGTAGCCATCGTCCAATCATATTGGAGACCATCACGAAAACACGTCTATATAATTTTGACCCCTTTGAACCCTATTTTTATATAGTAAAACTGGGGTTTCCAGGGGTATACGTTATTTTTCTTACTTCTGCTCTAAAATATAGATAGTGGGCACTCGTTAGAACCGCCTCATCAGATTGTGGGTACTCGTTAGAACCGCCTCGATGAGGCGGTTCTAACGAGTGCCCACAATCTATATTTTGAGCAGAAATAAGAAAAATATCGCAATTTTCATCATAAATTTTTCATTTTTTCGGCGATAAAGGTGGCAATGTATTTGTATAGGCGTGTTTGCGTAATGAACCATGGTGAATATTTGACGTCAAAGAATGATCATGTGATCGCTTGAGTCAATGAATTCATTGAGGTCTGAACAATATTGTGTCCTTATATGTCCCTATAGTTAACTATAGGGGTTTCTGTAAATGCACTGTAAAAATAAAGAACAAATTGGTATTCGAGTCGGTGAAAATTTACTCTAAAATCAGCAAATTATGTGTACGTAACTTAATGTCGCTTATCTGACATAAGAATTAAAGAGACTGGCAGAAAACTGTTTAAAATATATTAACTTTTCCCTTAGATGTGCTAGGGGGACTTTTATGAGATGCTAAGAGACGGTTATAAAACCTCTCATCACAGCTGCTGCACCTAATTTAATCATTTAACAACAGAGACAAATTCTCAATTGAGCTGTATTGGAAACTGATATATTTGTTCAGGATCTTAAGGGAACTGGATGAGTCATATCTTTCCAAAAAAAAAAAAAAAAAAAAAAATGCTTTTATTAGGAAAGGCAGACCTTTCATAATAGCTTCATCTCTTTTATCAGTAGGGTTTACTCTTTAACCCATTCATTACCAGAAACCCCAAAAGGGGTAACCTGGCAAACAGTGCAGGCCCAGATCAGACGCCGCAGAACGCGGCGTCTGATCAGGGCCTACACTGTTTGCAAAAAGTTAAGCCATTTTCTAAATCAATTTTGAAGAAAACACAACACCTGACACCCCTAGATTTTGAAATGAACTCCTGCTGTATATAAGGAGGAAGATTCCATTTGGTACAAAAAGGGTTAAAGGTAAACCTTTTAAACTTCCCAAGAGCGATCCTTCCCTTATAAATTGACCATTTTTCTGGGAGGAGAGAGGGAAAAGGCGAAAAGGTGGGCCCAAACGTTACATTATGATAACTAGTTCATGTAATGAGCACCCAGGAAAACATACTTAAAATAGGGTTAATAAAATGACGACAAAACAGCTGTGTCTTAAAATGGCGTCTTCCATTTCTCTAGAACTAGCATTTTTCGGATGCAACTTTTGATATTTTTCGGATTTCTAGCGAAAATATAGAATCTGGGTGCTTGTAAGGACCATCTTTATGAGGCGGTTCAAACGAGTACCAAATACTACAGAGCATTCACCGTTCATGGTTCTAAAGGGAATAGGAAAAAAGGGCGACTTTCAGGGGGGGCTTGTCATTTATATAAGAGAGGTACTAGTTAATAAAGGTTTGGTTCAAAGAATAAAATCATCAAAGAATTTCATTTGGCTGAAATTGAGCAAGACTGCATTTCAGTTTGATTTTGACATATTTCTATGTGTTTTATATATTCCACCTAGAGTAAAGTCAGTCTGTCCAGAAAATGATGAGATTTTCGAAAGTTTAAAAACTTGCATTCAAGAATACTCAACAAAAGGAAAATTAATTTTGATGGGCGATTTCAATGCCCGAACTGGGAGTCTAAATGACTTTGTTGAATTAGATGAAATTTCTCGATTAGATCATGACTTATTACCTTCCAACTATTTGGAGGACATCCTTCTTCCCTCACGACAAAATGTAGATCAAATAGTGAACGATACCAGTTTCAATATCTACTGCATCATTTTCAACATCATTCAAAAACTTTTGGAGTAGACCAGAAGACTCAACATCTAACAGAGATTCTATATACTTCTGCTTTGTTGATTCATCAACAATGAACTTACCAGGTAATTTAGCATAAACATTTTCAGAAGCATCACTTACTTTGGTATATGTAACATTAGTTTTCATACCAAACCATATGACACAATGATCAGACAATTCAGATGGAGGACGAACATTTATAAACTCAAATATCTTAAATAAATCTTCAGAAACTATGAAATAATCAATTGTGCTACTCCCCCTTGGACCAAAGTAAGAAGAAAAAGTTCAAAAAGAAGTGGTTTAATAACAATTGCTATATTATGAAAAGAGAACTCAGGAATCTAGGCAGACGACTCCAAATGAACTCTAATAATTTTGATCTCAAATTTGCTTTTCACAAGTTAAAGAAAGAATACAATAAAACGCTTAAGATGACTAAGAACGCGTTTTATAAAGCAATTATTGAACAGTTGGATACGTTACACGAAAATGACCCGAAAGCTTTCTGGAAAACTTTAGATCACCTAAATAATAAATCATCAGATAACACTAACCCAATTCCATTATCAACTTGGTATGATTACCTGTCTGAGCTGTATTCAGAGAATAATTCTGACTTAGATTTAACTGATCTTGAGGTGAATACTGAACGCCCACTTGATTTTCCTTTTACATGTAAAGAAGTACGCTCAGGCATATTAAAACTTAAAAATAATAAACAGCCAGGGATTGATTTAATTCTGAATGAATTCATGAAATATGGAAAAGATATACTTCTGCTTCCAATCGTTAAACTATTTAACAGAATTTTAAAATCTGGAACTTTTCCAGACAGTTGGAATATCTCATTAGTCTCCTTTTTACCAAAGAATAATGAACTATATGACTGTGATAACTATCGTTGTTTGAGTTTGACAAGTTGGTTTGGGAAACTGTTTAAGTCATTACTTCATACTCGCTTACACAGTCACATGGAAAATAACGACTTGTATAATAAATTCCAGGCAGGATTTAGACCGGGTTACAGAACGACAGGTCATATATTTACTATTAAAACAATTATTAATAAATATTTATTTAAATGTAAAAGAAGAATCTATGCTTGTTTCGTAGACTTTTCAAAAGCGTTTGACACAGTTTGGCGCTCAGGACTATTTCAGAAACTACTAACTTTGGGGATGGGGGGTAATTTTTACAAAGTTGTGAAATACATGTACTCAAATTCGAAGTTTGTAGTGAAGAAAGATAACATTTTGTCTCAAACTGGAAGTTACGCAAGAGGGGTACGTCAAGGTGATAGTCTGAGTCCCTTACTTTTCAATGTTTTTATAAATGACATAGATGAAATATTTGATCAAACTGTCTCTGAACCCGTAGTTTTAAATTCTACCAAACTCAATTGTTTGATTTATGCAGATGACTTGCTCCTACTATCTGAGAGCAAGGAAGGTCTACAATCCTGTCTGGATTCGTTGCAAATGTACTTCGACTACTGGAAGCTAAAAATTAATATTGATAAATCCAAAGTTATGATTTTCAGTGCAGGAAAGATCAAGAAAGAAAATTTTCAGTTCAAACTTAATGATTCAGTTATTGAAATTGATGATAAATACAAATACCTAGGTATATTACTTTCCTATAACGGAAATTTAAAACATGCTGCTGATCACATGTATCAAAAAAGTTTAAAGTCAGTATTTTCACTTAAATCAAAATTACTTGATTATGATTCAATGAGCAACACTTTAAAGTTTAAGCTCTTTGATACTCTTATACGCCCGATTTTAACATATGGGGCTGAAGTTTGGATTGGTGACTACAACATAAAAGAGGAAACTCTAGACACATTGCCTTTTGAGAAAATTCAAAATCGATTTTGCAAATATTTACTAGGTGTACATAAGAAAGCATCGAATATAGCGTCTAGACTGGAGTTTGGTCGAGAACCAATACTTAATTATATTTGCTCAAAAACGTTTAAATATTACTCTCGTTTGTGTCAGCTTCCAGAAGATCGCTTACTGAAAGAGGTGTTTGAACTGGATAGAACATTGAGTCAAGAAGGGTACAAATCATGGTATTCATGTATATGTAACTTTATGCCGAGATTTTCAACTACAGAACAAGAAGTACAGTCTTGTAACATGTCGGAGATCATCTCTACTAAATACTCATCTAACATAAATAAGGAATTATCGCATATGAGAAATCAGGTTCAGGATAATAAACTAAATACTTTTTCAAATATTTATACACAATTTTCTTTGCAAAACTATCTGTCTTTTGGACTTCCAAAATCTAAAACTAGAGAACTTTCGAAGATTAGGATAAGTGCTCATGACTTACTTATAGAGCGAGGTCGTTACTTTAGACCACCTGTTCCTCGTGAGAGTAGAATTTGTACCACTTGTGATACAATAGAAAACGAGGAACATTTTATACTTTATTGTACGAAAAATTCTGATATAAGAATTAATTTATTTCAGAAATTGGACATTGAATACCATGGCTTGATTCAAAATACTGAAGCATCATTGAAAGCTCTTGTCCGCTTATTGAACCCAGTAAATGTAGAGGAGACAAAATATATTTGTGACTTTATAACGGCATCTCTCAGCCTAAGATAATTTGGAATGCTCATTATTATTTCATACCATTTCATCACATTCATCTCGACATTGTTAATTATCGTATATTGTATACATGTCTTGGAGGACACCGTCTATTATGTCGGTTTTCTAAATAAATCTTGTATCTTGTATCTGTTTTTAGCAAAAATGAGGAAAATAAAGATTACACCCGTAAACCCGATTTTTTTCTATTCAGTTTAGAGGGGTGTTCATTGTACGGACTTGTTCACCTGATGGGAATACATTACTTTGCTCTAAAACATCACGTGCACAAGTCCGTGAAATAAAGACCCCCCTCCCCTAAACCCCACTTTATAAAGAGCAAACTGGGGTTTACGGGGTAAACATTATTATTCTTATCCATAGGCTGTGGGTACTCGTTACAACCGCCTCAGTGAGGCGGTTCTAACGAGCACCCAAAACCTATGTTTGGAGTATAAATAAGAAAAATATCACTCATTTTCAACAGAAAAAATAACCTTTTTGGAGGTTTGAAAAATGTACTGTATCACACGAATGTGTTATTGTAATGACATAGATTATGGGTACTCGTTAGATGAGTACCTCTTTGATGCGGTTCTAGCCTCTTTCAGGTGGTTCTAACGGATACTGACAACATATTTTTGTAGCAAAAATAACTGAGAAAAAACTAATACAAGTTTTCTTTCCCATGGTCGCATGTTTGGAGATATGAAACAAGGCACTATGTCAGACGAAATAAAAAAAAAGGCGGAAAAAATGTATGCCTGGTGGTATCCATTTTCCTCATATCCTGTCTTTACGTCAGGAGACAAATGATTGTCTACGATTCCTCCGCTGCAGACAGAATAATTAGTCCCTATTAACTTAATCAAATAATATTTTTTTCTGTGTCGTATTTCGACAAATCTCTTGGTAGCTATTATCCTTGAAGGAAATTCAGTGCACTTAAAAGTGAAATGTTATATCACTGTATGCGTAACATGTAATTATTGCTCTTCCTTTGCGTCAACTACGTGGAATTATTACCGGCCCCGATAGCTCAGTTGGTAGAGTGTCCGCTCCGGGGAACGGGAGGTCACGGGTTCGATCCCAGGCCGCGACATACCAAAGTCGTTAAAAATGGTACTAGTTGCTCCTCGCTTGGCACTCAGATTTACGAGGTAGAGCTAGGACTGGTCGACCCAGTGTCAGGATAATGTGACTGGGTGGGGTATCATGTAATGTGGCTGGTACATGATACTTCAGTGAGGCAGCACTATAAAAGTGAGCATTGAGCTCCCTGTCGCAACCAGACACCGTCGTGATATGACTGAAAAATTGTTGAAAGCGACGTTAAACCCGAATTCACACACACACACACACACACACGTGGAATTATTGCTTTACATTTGCGTCAAGGATTGATTCTAAATGAAATAGCACGTTAACAAGTCCGTGAAATGAGCACCCATGTAAACCCCACTTTGCATGAAGAACAATGGTATTGATTGGGTTATCAATTGTTGTCATTATTACTGCTCATGGACATAGGTTGTGGGAACTCGTTAGAACCGCCTCAATGAGGCGTTCTTACAAATACCAACAATCAATGTTTGTATCATATAAGAAAACTTCTTAAGAAAAAGAAAAACGTCTATTTTAGGACTATGAAAACCAAGATTATCTTGCACGATGTTTGAACAATCTTTTTGTGCGCAGGTGTAGTTCTAGGGAATACGGGGGTTAGGCAAAACAGTTATTGCACGACCCGCAGAAAAAGCGACCGACTGAAGTCGGTTGATTTCTAAGAGTGCCCTAAAATCACCGTGTCATTCTGTCATTCTGTCAGTCTGTCATTCTGTCAGTCTGTCTGTCCGTCCGTAACCCGTTTGTGAAAATTGGTGATAGTGACTTAACCGCTTGGAATATTTAAACAATTTTTGGCATACTGATAGATATCAATGAGAACTAACCAATGAACTTGCAACATATTACATTCCATTTAGTATAGCTTCGCTGAGGCGAAAAATGTGAAAATTTTCGAACTGCTTCTCATCGGAATCAGTTTGGCCGATTGAAGTCAAATTTCATATGGAGCCTCTATGGGATGGGGGAAACCAAAATTTGCTCATGGTAAAAACCCTTCAAAAATAGTCTTCTCCAGAACCACTGGGCAGATATTCACGAAACTTGATAAATAGCATCAGGGACGTAGGCCCATCACAAATTGCTAAAATGGTGACCCTGGGTTGACCTTAACCTTCTTTGTGCCTAGGTCAAACTTTGACACATATGCTTTTGTATTGGAAAAGTGAGAATGCATTTTATCCTGCAAAAGATTCAGAATCCAGTACTAAAGTATAAGATATATTTTTGCTCTTTACGACAAGGCGCATTTATTGGGGGAACCGTTTTAGGTCCAGGTCACATGACCAAAATGGCGCCATACCCATATATGGTAACACTCATAAAGCTAAAGCATCCGGCGGGTCGTGCACTTCAGCTGAAGCACTGGTTTTTTCTTTCTTCAAAAACGCCGTACTAATGCGGAGGTATGAGCGGTTGCATTGTAATGTAGAAGACGGACATGTTTAAAACCAGTGGCAGGGCATCGTTTCTGATCATACCTTTTCAATTTCTTCAGTACTACGTCTTTGTAGTACTTTCTGGTGATGCCTTTGCCCTTTGTCACCGGCACTTTTATTGCGACTCCTTCACTAGAGAAGAAGATTGCATACAAAACCTTCCTTGTACTCAAAGAACGTTTGGCAAATTATATGGCGGTTGCTGTATTTAGTGGCCCAGATCTTATTGCTAACCTTTCTGACGGACTCAAAATAATGGACCTAGGTTTCATCAACTGTGACGACATTGGCAAACTGCTGTTTGTCATATTTTTGAAACATTTGAAGCAGCGTTTTGGCCACTTTAACCCGTGGCCTTGTTTGCTTGTCAGTCAACATATGTGGCACCCATCTAGCAGAAATCTTTCTGACTTTCAAATGCTTCTTCAAAATAAGATGAACCGTTGATAGTGATATGCCTACCTTTGAACTGTAAATCTGGTATCTCCTTCAATGATTTCCTTTACTTTGGAAACGATTTCTTTACGAGATGCAGAGTTTGGCCTACCTGATTTCGGTGCTTTTCTGGTGGACTCTACACCAGACTCAAATTTCTTTTTCCACCGCCGAACTGTGTCATAAGACACACACGAAGGTCAAATAGCAGTAGAAATTTCATTCATCAGCTTTTACAAAGAACAACCAAGTTTTGAGCAAGCATTGATGTAAGCCCGAATTTCAACTTTTTAGTCGACGCTTCTACCAACTATTTTTACTGCAGTTGTCAATGACTGCGTGTTTTCAAATGGCAATTTGTATGTCTTACACTCAGTCTAACAAGTACATTTATACACCATTTTGAGATATTGAATAGCCCAAATACAAGTACGTATTGGTTTTTATCGTGCCCCACGTGGATATCGAACTAGAGGACAATAAGCAATTCTTTTCGAACACCCCTCGTAACTGCATGTTCTTGTTCTGAAGTTTATGAAAAAATAACATTCTATAGTTCATCTCATCATTATGTATACAACCGCGCAACTGGCAGTTTAGCAATACAACATATCTCGTCGATTGATTTAAAAAAAATAAGGAAATAATCCCAAACATATAAATATTTGTAGTTATGGAATTTTTTCCTGGGAAAGAGTTCGAGAGAGCCGTGGTAAATAAGACATCGGCGTTCGAGCCATCGTTGTTTTACTATAACTTGTTAATTATGCGTAAATTTATATCAGCCGGCCTCGCATCGGATACGCGTCTGACTGATGACCAGGAGGTCGCGGGTTCGATACCTGCACAGTCGGCAACATTCTTTCGTGGAGATTGATCATGAAATCTTTTCTACGGTCAGTCTCTCCCTTCTCATTCAAGAAGGGCCAGTTGTCAGTTTCTGGCGAAAGGATGTGCACTGTACTGGTTAACCGCTTAAACCCAAAGGAAGTGTTGTCAGGTTAACTAACCAACTGGATATAACCAAAACAGTAACGGGCCTCCGTGGCCTAGTGGATAAGAGCGCTGACTCTTAGTCATTAGGTCTCTCACCGCCGTAGGTTCGAGCTTCGCTCGGGCCACGTGTGAGACGCCAAGTTCTGCAACGGAAGGTCAGGTGGTTTTTCTCCGGGTACTCCGGTTTTCGCCCACCTCTGATTAACGATCGGCTCGATATGAGTGAAATAATCTTGAAAGGGCCGTAAAACCCAAACCAAAAAAAAAAAAAAAAAAAAAAAAAAAAAAACAGTGTTAACTAGGCCTTCAAACCCCCCAAAACAGAAAAACAAACACGCTTTTCATCACGTGAACAATTCTGTGAAATGAACACCCCCTTAAACCCCACTTTATATAGAGAAAACTGGGGTTTACGGGGGTATACGTTATTTGTCCTATTTCTACTCCATGACATAGGTTGTGAGTACTCGTTAGAACCGCCTCAATGAGGCGGTTCTAACGGACACACACAACCTGTATTTGAAGTAAAAATAACAAAAATACCTTAGATTTTCATCAGAAAAGTAGCAATTTTGGAGATTTGAACATGCACTATGCTGCACGGGTGTGTTAGCGTAATGATTACAGCGATGAAAATGCGCTTATCGTGTTTTCAGACTTTTTCGTGTGAGTGTGAGTGTTCTAGTTTTACGCCTCATCCAACACATCACGAAAACACGCCTATACAAATACATTGAAAATTTTACCTCCGAAAAATCAAAATTTTCAGAAAATTTGTTTGTTTGTTTGATTTGAGGTTTAACGTCCCCGTCAACACTGTAAAGGTCATTTTGGAGACGTTGCTTCCAATTTTGTGGGACTTTTACCCGACATTGAGATGAAATGACATCTCAAGCTCTGTCGCCCAATGAAACCAATAGGGTTTATTAGCATGGACGGTCCGCCTCGCACTGCGGTTCCTGGACAGGATTAGATCCTCTAAACGGTTTACCAGTACTAGTGTGCGGGCCGGATTCAGCTCTGCGTGGAAGCATCATGCAGCCCATATATTTCTTCAAGCCCATATGGGCGGAGGCCAAATTTTTCAGATGAAAAATTTCGATATTTTTCTTATTTCTGCTCAAAACATATGTTTTGGATACTCGTTAGAAGTTTTGAGCAGAAATAAGAAAAATAGCTTATCACCCTGCAAACCTCAGTTTTACTATATAAAAGTGGGGTTTAAGGGGGTCAAATTAAATAAGGCGTGTTTTCGTGACGAGCTAATGTCATACGGAGACGGGACATCGGTTTACAGACTCATCCGAACGTCTGGAGAAGCCTGGGATCGATCCTGCGAACCCTGGTTTACAGGGCGAGTAGCTTAACCACTACACCACGGATGCTTCTCTATTTTTCTTGTTATAGCTCAAAGTAGAATTTTCGATCCATTCCACTGCGAAGCGGATATATGCAGAGATAAAGGTGAATTTTTTTATGTCGATATAAACCGAAGAAGATTTATAACCTTGTCTGTTAACCTGATTTTTAGAATTTTTTTACATAACACATTTAATATTCTTCAAAAGATCGAAACTTTCATACTAATAAAATGTGATCCGTCAGGAAAAAAGGGGCCTTATGGATGTCTGAACCAAACCAGATACAAGCGTCATTTAGATACCATTTTGTAGATTAACCGTTTTTGTTCCAAATGGAATTCGGCCCCCGCCCATCGGGGTTTGAAGAAATATATGGGCTGCATGATGCTTCCACGCAGAGCTGGTACCGACCAGCACACGAGTACTGGTAAACCGCTTAGAGGATCTAAGCCTGCCAAGGCGAAGCGGTGCGTGTCGGCCCGTCCATGCTTATAAACCCTATTGGTTTCATTGGGCGGCAGGGCTTGAGATGTCATTTCATGTCAGTGTCGGGTAAACGTCCCCCAAAATTGGAAGCGACGTCTCCAAAATGACCTTTACAGTGCTGACGGGGACGTTAAACCTCAAATCAAACAAAACTTTGCCTCTTTTGGCAGGAGTCCATTTCAAAATTTAGGGTTGTCAAGTTGTGTTCAAAGCCGATTTGGAAAATGGCTGAATTTTTTTGCACATAGTGTAGGCCCTGATCAGACGCTGCTTTCTGCGGCGTCTGATCTGGGCATGCACTGCACTGTTTGTCAGGGTATCCGTTTTAGGGTTTCCGGTACAAAATCGGTTAATATGGATGGACCACTTTTCCCGAACAGAGAACCCTACTTCGGCCTAGTTGTTCAAAACATTGGTAGCCTACGAACTCATCAGTGATTAAAACCTTAATTGTTCGCGCCAGTAAGGTATCCTAAACAGTGTATGTTACTGAAACAAATACATGTATGTGCTTGAGCACAGCATTTCCTACAATTTACATGCACGCCCAGAAGAATCAGATAAGCCAGCGCATTCCTACTGTCTGCATGCATGACCAAAGACTTCGCTTAATGTATGAAGGAGCTTACTGAGCTTACAATGCCTGAGCAACTGGGTCATGGTTTTTACCGAAATGCTTACATGTATGGCTGCAAATATGGTATCCGTGTTTTGCTTTTGCGAGCTTTTGTATATATATAAATCAAGTGTTTACTCCCGAAATGGAATATCTCCTAATGGCGTGACAATGACATTGTCAGTGTATTGTCTTGCGCCAATTGACGTAAAAGTGATAGTCAAACATCTAAATTCAAGAAGCATTCTTGTTATGTGCTTAAATGGTTGTTTTAACGCTAATGGATATCTTGAAATAGCAGACAAGCGACCTTGTTATGCATTTATGGAACTTTGTTTAATTTAGTTTTTTTTTTATTCTCCGCTTTTAGTGACAAACAATATGAGCCACATCATTTGAAAACCTATTTTTGCCATTTTCGAACAACCATTACGATAACACACCCGTGCGACATAGTGCATTTTTTCACATTTCCAAAATGGCTACTTTTCTGATGAAAATCCGTGATATTATTACTAAAAATACTGCAAACATAGGTTATGGGTGCTCGTTAGAACCGCCTCACTGAGGCGGTTCTAACGAGTACCCACAACCTATGTCTTGGAGCAAAAATAAGTAAAATAATGTTAAAGTGGGGTATAGGTGGGTCTTCATTTCACGGACTTGATCACGCGATGAAAGCTGCAGATCAGTCTGCGCATGCGCTCAGTCTGATCAGCACCTTAGCGTTCGCGGCTTGGATAAAACAATACCCCTTGTTTCTATTTTTAGAATTCCAAGACCGTTGCTCGTCTGTGTAGCCGTCACGAAAATATAATTTTGAACCCCACTTTTATATAGTAAAAATGGGGTATCGAGGGGGTCAAAATTATATAGACGTTTTTTCGTGATGAGTTTATGTCTAACCTTGTCAAAACAAAACAAAACAAAAAAAACCCGAAGACATGTTTTCTCGAGAAGAAGGTCGTATAATGGCTTTCTTCAAAGAGCAAATACTTTTCTATTGTTATTTTCTTGTGTCATCAGCTCAAACAAAGCAACCGATCGACGGCTGTTTAAGAATAGTCCTGGTAAATATAGTTAATGTTTCTGTTTTGAAACGAGAACGTGTACATATAGTTTGCTCGTGATTTCGGCACTAGCGACGTCACTAACTTACTTGAAACAGAAACACAACAAGCATTAAAAATGACCGAAGTCATTTAACGAGTATATTTTGTTTTTAATCCCCCGCCGCGAAGCGAAGCGGGGATTATAGGAATGGCCTTCGTCTGTCCATCTGTCCGTCCGTCGATCCGTCCGTCCCGACGTTCGTTCGTCTGTCTGTCCGTCTCCGTCCGTAACACTTTCTTATCCGCTCCATATCTCCTGAACCCTTCGATAGATTTTCATTAAACTTTGGTCAATTATTCGTCTTAGTGAACTGATATGTAGAAGCCATAAATGAACCATGTCGTCTCAAGATCAAGGTTACAGTTGAAGGTCAAGAGTTTGAAACTTTGAATTTTGTGTCCGTTACATATTTCGTTTACCATTGGAAGGATTTTCATTAAATTTTGGTCGAATTTTCTTTTCAGTGAGCTGATGTGCACGAGTTTGAAACTTTGAATTTTGTGTCCGTTCCATATCTCCTTTACCCTTCGAAGGATTTTCATTAAACGTTTGTCAAATCTTCTTTTCAGTTAGCTGATGTGCAGAACCTATAAATGAACCATGTCGACTCAAGGTCAATGTCACATTTGAAGGTCAAGAGTTTGAAACGTTGAATTTTATGGCCGTTCCATATCTCCTTTACCCCTGCAAGGATTCTCACTAAAGTTTGGTCAATTATCCCCTCAGTGAGTTGATGTGCAGAACCCATAAATGAACCATGGCGACTCAAGTTAAGGTCACGAGTTTAAAACTTTGAATTTTGTGTTCTGTTCTCCTTTACCCCCTCAAAGGGGTTTCATTAAACACTGGTCATTCCACAACCCCCCCCCCCCCCACACACACACACACCAGTGAGCTCATGTGCAGAACCCATAAATGAATCATGCCGACATCAGGTCAAGGTCAAATTGGAAGGTCAAGAGTTTTAAACTTTGAATTTTGTGTCCGTTCCATATCTCCTTCACCCCTGGAAGGATTTTCATTAAACTTTCGTCAAATATCCCCCTCAGTTAGCTGATATTCAGAACCCATTAATAAACCATGCTAACTCCAGGTCAAGGTCACAGGTGAAGGTCACAAGGTTGAGCCTTGATACAAAGTGCGGCGGGGGATTCGGCTGTCCCTCACACTGGTTTCTTGTTAATCCTTGAAGCTTGCTTGAGTAGTTGGCACTAGTGACGACACAAATTGTTGCTAGACATAACGAAAACACGCCTATATCATTTTGACCTCCTTAACCCCCATTTTATACAGTAAAACTGGGGATTACAGGGGTATGTTTTATTTTTACGTCTGTCTTCACAAAAACATAGATTGTAGGGTCTCGTTAGAACCGCCTCGTCGAAGCGGATCTAACGAGTTCCCACAATATTATGTTACGAGGCGGCTCTATCGAGTATTCACATCGTATGTTTTTGAGCAGAAATATGAAAAATTTCAGAACTTTCGAATGAAAATTTCAGTTTTGGGTCGTAAAGTTTTCTATATATTTGAAAAGGCGTGTTTTCTTAATGAACAGTTATAAAATTAGTTTTAACCAAGTTTGTACCGGAAACCTGAAAACGGCTACCCTTGCAAACAGCGCAGGCCCTGATCAGGGCCTACACTATTTGCAAAAAGTTCAGATATTTTCCAAATAAATTTTAAAGATAACACAACCGGCCAACCCTAACTTTCGAAATGGACTCCTGCCATAAATAAGAAGGAAGATTCCATTTGGTAAACATCACGTGAACAAGTCTATGAAATAAAGACCCCCCCCCCTAAACCCCACTTAATATAGAGCAAACTGGGGTTTACGGGGGAAAACATTATTTTCCTTATTTCTGCTCCAAGACATAGGTTGTGGGTACTCGTTAGAACCGCCTCAATGAGGCGGTTCTAACGAGCACTCAAAACCTATGTTTGGAGTATTAATAAGAAAAAATATCACAAATTTTCATCAGAAAAATGGCCTTTCTGGAGGTTTGAAAATTGTTTGTTTGATTTGAGGTTTAACGTCCCCGTCAACACTGTAAAGGTCATTTTGGAGACGCCGCTTCCAATTTTGTGGGACTTTACCCGACATTGAGATGAAATGACTTCTCAAGCCCTGTCGCCCTATGAAACAAATAGGGTTTATTAGCATGAACGGTCCGCCTCGCACAGCGGTTCCTGGACAGGCTTAGATCCTCAAAGCGGTTTACCAGTACTAGTGTGCGGGCCGGATTCAGCTCTGCGTGGAAGCATCGTGCAGCCCATATATTTCTTAAAGCCCCTTAAAACCGTCTCAATAAAAGCATAAATTGTGGGTACGCGTCAGAACCGCCTCATTGAGGTGGTTCTAACGAGGCCCCAAATCTATGTTGAAAGCATAAGTAAAGAAAGACGTTATCATTTTTAGCGGATTTGGTTGACACTTTTCGTTATATTTTAAATTTTGCAAGTCTCGCTACATTGTACTTTGGACATCTCCTTCCTTATGCCCGGGACTTCCGTGGAGTGTGGGTCATGTTTGTTGATGTTGGCTCAGTGGGAGACGCCTATAGGTCCTAGGGTAGGCGTCTCTTGCCTGATGCCTCCAGTTGACCTGTATCATAGGCTACGTCGGTCGGTGTGTGCTCGGAGGGGGATGTGCTGTGTTTGCCTGATCTTGTCCATCATCCGTTTCGGTTTCAGAACTTTGGTATTGAGACACACTGATGAAGATTAAATATCAGAAAGGCCTCTGTGTCATTAAATTTGGTATAGTTACGCCTTAATTTCTGGCACCATGTTGGACGCCATTATTTCACACGGACATGTTTTCCAAATGTGCCCCTGCCTGGTAGTTGTGACACTTATGCAAATTGCTAACGCCATCTCCAGAAAGATGTCTGTCTTGTAAGAATGGCAGAAATTAATCAGGTGTACACAATCTTCTTAAATTATGGTCAGCGACAAGGTCCAAGTGATTATTCCTACGAGCGCAATTTCCTGTTGCTGAAAATATCTCCTCCGTCAAATGACAGATTGTTTGGCGAGAAATGGTTGAATATCATTACTTAGCTGTTGAAAAGAAATGCCGAAAGGATGGCGTTTTATGTTTTATAAATGTTCCCGCTATGCAATATGTCTGGTTCAAATAATTTTGATCGGGGATTTATTTCATTTTGAATGTCTTATTGCTAATTTCCCAGACTCATTTCAATTGAATTCCGCCTCTGGTTTGTTTCTTAAACACATCTACCTCGGATAAAACTGCAAAAACTGCTACACCACAACTCCTCTATAACACTTTTGATGGAGTGCAAAGCAGAAACCGTGCTACTTGAACAACCGTGTTATATCCAAACAAAAAATTGTAGTTTACATGTATATAGAAAAATGACCATTTATCTATATTATCTACACATCTTTGGGATCCATCTTGAAACCGTGTTATATGCAAACCATGTTATAATGACACGGTCGTGGCGCAATTCTAAACATTGCGATTACACACTCGTGTGTAAAAATGGCGTCTTTCTAACTAGAGCCATCATTTTTCAGATGAGAACGTTTAATATTTGTCCTATTTCTAGTCCAAACATAGACTGTTGGTGCTATTTACTGAGTATTTTTGGATAAAAAAACTCACGTTAACTCAACGTTTCTTCTCTGTATACGATCAAGAAGGGCAGTTGTCAGTTTCTGGCGAAAGATTATGCACTGCACTGGTTAACCGCTTACGTATAAGCCTGCCCAGGAAATGTGCGGATAGGTAAACTGACCGGCTCAAAAATGACCTAAAATAGTGTTGACTGGATCGTAAAACTCCATTACAAACAAACAAATTACCTGATAGAGAATGCTTATGGTGCTACTTCGAGATTCAGATACAATAGAAAATGTGATTTTCAAAGCAGCAGAAATATTTTTGTTAGAGAAACCCTCTCGATCCCTGGCTTCTCCTGATTTCCGGATGAGTCTTTAAAGCGAGGTCCCGTCTCCTTATCACCTTAGCTGTTGATGAATCCATCTGATATGTATCTTCACTGTTTGCCATTGATTTCGAGGAATTCATAGGAATAAATTGCAAGTACAGTTAAACTTCAATGGCTCGAAAACCTTTGGGGCCGTGAAAGTGTGATCGAGTGAGTGAGTGAGTTTTAGTTTTACGTCCCACCAACAGCTAAGGTCATACGGAGACGGGACCTCGGTTTAAAGACTCATCCGAAAGTCTGGAGAAGCCCGTGATCGATCCTGAGATCCCTGGTTTACAAGGCGAGTAGCGTAACCACTGTACCACGGAGGCTTCTAAGTGTGATCGAGACAGGGGTAGTTCGAGCCACAGAGGGTTGTTCTTACCGCCAGAACAGGAGGCATAACATGGACATCTTTTTTTCTCATTTTTATCCAAAATACTTGTATGTTGTTTGTTTGTTTGTTTGATTCGCGGTTTAACGTCCCCGTCAACACTCTATAGGTCATTTTGGAGACGTTGCTTCCAGTTTTGTGGGACTTTTACCCGACATTGAGATGAAATGACTTCTCAAGCCCTGTCGCCAAAATGTATGTTGTGTGTACTCATTAGAATCGCCTCATCGAGGCGATTCTAATGAGAACACAAACCATACATTTCAAAATCAAAATATTTATTATCAAGACAATTATCCCAAATATATTTATATCTGCAGATATGATATTTTCTTGGGGACCCAATAACGAGTGCGAATGAGCCGTAGTAAACGAGCCATCGATTTTCGAGCCATCGCCGTTTTACTGTAATTTTATTGCATAATGGTCAAACTTGATGTCGACAGTTCTACACACAGCAGTTATTCGATTGTTTACAACAATTTGATTGTTCAGTAGCCAAAAATGAAAATGACAAATTAATGTATTCAGCAGGACAAGGGTTAAAAAACTTAAGCTCGATAGTTCTGCACACATCGTCTGCTGATGAACCGTATAAGGCTGCGTGGATTGGACCTGACCTTTGACCTCAGTTGGCGCACATTCATTACGAAAACAGGCCTATACAAATGCCGGCCCTCGCCCTTCGGGGCTTCAAGAAATAGATGGGCTGCATGATGCTTCCACGCAGAGCTGAAACCGGCCCCACACGAGTACTGGTAACCCGCTTAGAGGATCTTAACCTGCCCAGGCAAAGCTGTGTGACTCGGACCGTCAATGCTTATAAACCGTGCTCAAACAGCAAAATCCATGTTCAAATCATGAAATTCGCGTGCTGTTTAGGACATTCTGGCATAAATATCTAAGCGCATGACTGTTTGAATCCATTGACAAATGGACCGAAAGGCGAAAGCTGTAGGGTTTTGGAATGTAACGTCGCTTAACTTAAGTAAACAAAGCAAGGCCCGTCTGGTGATATCAAAAGCTCAAATTCCATGTTCAAATAGCACGCGAATTTCATGATTTGAACATGGTTTTTGCTGTTTGAGCACGAATTTCTGTTTTGAACATAGACCGAGGCAGTTCTGACTGAAACCAAATAAGTGAAGATTTTTAGCAAACAAGAAAACAAGAAGAAAATAATTTATACCTTTGTTAACCCTATATGTGTCGCTATAAAATTAGGTTTACACGGGTACTCATGGCATGGAGTGACTAATGTGATATGTTATCTTTTAACGGCATCTGTGTAGTGTCAGGACGGCTCAATTCAGAAAATTTAAATTGGAAATGTAATTGCCTGCAAAGAACCCTATCGTCTGCATTTACATATATAGAACTTGAAATTCGTAGACCAATATTCTTTCGCTTTATAGTAAATTGTTCGGTTATCACAATGTGTGGGTGCGTTGTTAGATTCCTTTTTACTAAATCTTTTCAGACCCTTCCTTTTCTAGCTGATTCTATTTCTATTCAAAGATAATATGCTAAATGACAATGAAAATTGTCTAGAATCTGATATACAGTCTAGAATCTGATAAGCTAGTCTAGCTGGCCCAGAAAACTTGTGCAGTCAATACTTTTCAGTTCTGTGTTATATTCATTGCTTCCAAAGGATAACCCTTTTATAGAACGTGTAGTGTTCATATCTTTGTGCAAGTGATATAACCACAGGACGGACAGATGGCCAGTGTTCAAGTGCATCACGAAAACACACCTATAATTGAGCCCCGCCAAGCGAATTTGTGTCTTCGAGCATTCCGTCATGACAAATTTAAACTGCGCATACCCAGCCATTCAGAGGGGCCAGGGATATGGCTTTCTGTCTGAAGGTTCCTCTTGATTCACTGCTTGTATGAGCGAGCAGCGAAGGTTCTGGCGAGACTGCGCGGATGCGCAGGCTCGCCTGAACCTTCGCTGCTCGCATAGGCGATAAGTACCAAAATCGCTTGACGGGGCCCATATAATTCTGACCCATTTGAACCCAACTTTTATATACAGAAACTGGGGTTATCAGGGGAAACCTTATTTTTTACATTTCTGCTCTAAAATATAGAGTGTGGGTACTCGTTAGAAGCGCCTCGATGAGGCGGTTCTAGCGTGTATCCACATTCTATATTTAGAGCAGAAATAAGAAAAATATCACAATTTTTATCATAAAATCTTCATTTTCTTTTCGGCGAAGAAACGTACTATGCATTTGTTAAGGCGTGTTTTTGCAATGGTCTGCACGTTTGCTTGCACTTTGTGTTATGTCAGAACCAAAATACACCCACTGCCTGATGCCCTTCGGTGATATGTCTTATGAATGCACTGGACGATATTTAACTTCCTTTATTTCATACTTAGAGTGAAATCAATGCATATCTTAAACTAATAAAATGATATTTTCACACTATGAAAATCACACTGTGAAAATACCTTGTTATTTTCCCAGAAGCAGCCCGGACTACTTTTTTGGTTTGTGTTTCGTATGAAATAAATGGAAATTTACTTATCGATTAACACCTATATTTCTTCGAATGTTTTGGAAACCGATATTCCATCGAGTGTTTTTAAAACACCAGAAATTTTCATGAGTGCGAAGCATGTTCCGAACAGCTGTTCAATTACAAAATATCGCCAACGTCATGTATGGAATAAAACGAGAACATACTCTCTTTTTTTTCGATAAATACATAAATTATTTTATCTCGTGTATTTAAAACATCAGAATTTTCTCTCGTGCTTCAAACTCGTAAAAATTCAAATGTTTTCAATACACTCTATAAAAAAAAAGTTTTGGCATTCACCTAAAACGTAAATACTCTGTATTTATTCATTGAAAACACAGGGTTTTTATTCTTAAAATAAAACACTCAAACTTGACGAACAGAAACCTAACAGATAACAACCTGGGGCTAGATGTCCAAAACTAACGATGTCGTTAGCTAACATATCGTTAAAATTTTGATCATTTAATATGGCAAATATGCTTATATTTTTGCTGAAAAAATGTGAGCAGCTTCTGCAGATGCAAAAGTTGCTCACATTTTTCAGCAAAAATACCGTTGTGTTAGATATTGTACTTGCTAATACAGTTAACAATATGAGCACTAACGAGCTCGTTAATCTAGCAATGCTTTGAACACCCGGGGCCAGTTGTTCAAAACTAACGAAGTCGTTAGTTAACGTATCGTTAAAACTTTGATCATCAAATATGGCAAATATGCTGACATTTTTGCTGAAAAAATATGAGCAGCTTTTGCGGACGCAAAAGCTGCTCACATTTTTCAGCAAAAATACCACTGTGTTAAATATTGTACTTGCTTATACAGTAAACAATATGAGCACTAACGAGCTCGTTAATCTAGCAATGCTTTGAACAACTGGACCCAGGCCCTGTTATTTTCGGTCTGGAGTTTGTGGAGAGCATAGTGACAAATGCCACTCAGGAAACAGCACTTTCAACGAAAACATCACCCAGGCCACAAAAGGAATAAAAGGAACAGGACACTGTGTCCCCAAACGACCTTGTCCCTTCCTCTTATCGGCCCCCAAGACAGTCCTGCCCCAAGTCCACATTGATCCGCTCAGAAAAAAATACCTAGACGTGTTTCCCACTAGAAATCTTTTCCGCTAGTTATCTCCATCACGAAAACAAACCTATATTATTTTGACTCCTTGAACTCCACTTTTATATAGAAAATCTTGGGTTTGCAGGGGTGCACGTTATTTTTCTTATTTCTGCTCTAAAATATAGATTGTGGGTACTCGTTAGAACCGCCTCGACGAGGCGGTTCTAACGAGTATCCACATCTATGTATTGTGCAGAAATAAGAAAAATATTACAATTTTTCATCTTTAAACTTTCATTTTTTGGAGGTAAAATTTTCAATGCATTTGTATTGGCGTGTTTTCGTAATGTCGGCCAAATATACATGTACATAGTCACTTCGGCCCGGACTAGAAGGGAATTTTATGGATCTTTACTCATATATACAATCACTGGCAGACGCACACAAATTCTCTCACAGATACTTCTCTCAAAAGTCTCAGAAATCTATTTAGCTAATAAGTTCAAGCTATTGAATGATCAATAAAGCATTAGAGAATCTAGTCAAACGCTTTTTCGAGTGAAGTGCAATACAAACCCATCTGTGCTTGGCGTCAACTTTACACTAGGTCATTGGTGAAGAGGGTAGACACCAACCTGTGGTGTATCTTCTGGGTCTGCAGTGTGTGCTTTTGTTTGTTTGTTTGATTTGAGGTTTAACGTCCCCGTCAACATTGTAAAGGTCATTTTCGAGACGTTGCTTCCAATTTTGTGGGACTTTTACCCGACATTGAGATGAAATGACTTCTCAAGCCCTGCCGCCCAATGAAACCAATAGGGTTTATAAGCATGGACGAGCAGACTCGCACCGCTTTGTCTGGGCAGGCTTAGATCCTCAAAGCGGTTTACCAGTACTTGTGTTCGGGTCGGTTTCAGCTCTGCGTGAAAGCAAGCATCATGCAGCCCATTTATTTCTTCAAGCCCCGATGGGCGGGGGCGGACAGTGTGTGCTTTAAATAAAGGATTTGTTAAATTTTGTAAAAGTAAAGCAGGCGTCGTGTAGGTTGCAAGTATTAGATAAACAGTCTACTCGACCTAAATGGGTTAAATGGTGTTCCAGAATTTAATATAATGACACAGATTAGATGAAAAGCTGATTAAATACAAGCTGAAGGGGGACTAAAGTGCTTGTCCTTTAAGAGGGAACGCAGTTTTCACTGAGATTGGTACTGATGGATAGCTAAATGTAAAGATTTAATATTAAAGACAACGATATACGTAGTTTATACCACAATCGAAAAAAGAGTCCTAAATCGTACCTCAATGGCGTCAGAAACAGCATGGAAGCTCAAATAAAATCTTTTCGATACTGTATATTTTGTGTAAAAGTTTGCAAATAATCCATTTATTTTAGCTTTTGAAATCAGGTTTAATCACATCCACAATTATTTAAATAGACCATTCAAATCAGGAAAGCCTTGGTGCAGGAGTCTAGCTGAAATTTAAGAGCTTTCATAAGTTCTTAAATGGTACAGAGCTCAAAAGAAGGCCCGGTCCATAAACGGTCAAATATTATAAATCACTACCATATATAACGTGAATTTATTCAATTAGTAGAATGACTGATTCAGCAAACATGTTTACTCGCACCAAGGTTGCATTTGCAGATTCAATATACATGTATTTATCATATGATGTCGCGTCTGTGAATGTGATAACGTCATGTTATAAATTTGATAATCCACTAGTGGATTAAATATGCAAATAAGTTAGATGCGCTCCGTAACCTTACATGCACGACGTTGTTAACGACGTCGCGTTTACTAATGGCGGAATATTGACATTTTTGTAAAAGAGTCGTGAATAAAATGCGTTTTAACTGTCGTATGATAAATAGAATTTTGCATCCGTGCTCATGTATTATTAAATTTATTATACTCGTCGAGGAAAAGGGATAAAATGCTCGGCAAAGCCTCGCATTTTATTCCTTTTCCTCAACTCGTTTAATAAATTCAATAATACATGAGCACTCATTAATACATGACCACTCATGTAAGTTCCTCTGATTATTAAAATATCCTGGAAATTCGCATTTCAGAATATGTTATAGGATGTAGGAAGTGCAGTTTGTTATGGGTGGTTATAGCGAGCACCACAACTCTATGCATCACGAAAACACATTTTGACCCCCTCGAACCCCACTTTTATATAATAAAACTGGGGTTTGTAGGGGTAAACCTTATTTTTCTTATTTCTACTCTTAAATATAGATTGTGGGTACTCGTGGATCGAGGCGGTGGAACGAGTACCTACAAACTATATTTTGAGCTGAAATAAGAAAAATATCACAATTTTCATCTCAAAATGTTTTATATTTTCGGCGATAAAGGTTACAATGTTTTGATATAGGCGTGTTTTCGTAATGTTTAAAGCTGAAAAAAGAAGGGAATCACCGTTTTATTAAAAAGATCCATCATAGTGCAGATTTTTTTTCTGGTCCTTTGGGATCATTGCGTCCATTTAGAATCATTTTGAAAATAGAGTTCTGCTTAAACCGGTGCTAGAGGGCGTGGCCGGTGTTGCACATTTCAGTACTGGACATGAATAAACTCAATAAAACCGAGTCTGCTATTTTCGTTTATTTGGTGTATTCTTTGCTTTCAAAGGATCTAACTATTCGGAACTTAATTAGATGCCATAAAGAACACAACGCATAATGTAGTAATGTAGTTATTTCTTCATTTTGAAATTTTTACTACATTATGCGTTGGCATAGTCGACGCGAAATGAAACAAAATGTCGTTTTTACTTCATTATGCGTCGATACTAAGAGGTTTGAGCAAAATGAAAGAATTATTTCATTTTGCGGCGATGGGTGGCATACTTAATTTTACTTCATTATGCGTCAACAGTTTGTTTGTTTGATTTGAGGTTTAACGTTCCCGTCAAGACTATTTAGGTCATTTTGGAGACATTGCTTCAAATTTTATGAGACTTTTACCCGATATTGAGATGAAATGACATCTCAATCGCTGCCGTCCAATTAAAAGCAATAGGGTTTATATGCATGGATGGGCCGACTCTCAGCAGTTTTCCTGGACAGGCTTAGACCTTCTAAGCAGATTACGAGGACTCATGTACGGGCGGTATCAGCTCTGCGTGGAAGCATCGTGCAGCCCATCTATTTATACCCCCGGCATACGAAGTATGCAAGGGGGTATATAGTTTTTGTCCATTCTGTCTGTCTGTCTGTCTGTCTGCCTGTCTGTCTTTTGTTTGATTTGTTTGATTTGAGGTTTAACGTCCCCGTCAACACTATTTAGGTCATTTTGGAGACGTTGCTTCCAATTTCATGGGACTTTTACCCGACATTGAGATGCCGCCCAATAAACCTTTTTCTTTGTGATTTTGACCTTCAGTGTGCTTTTGTGGAAGACCGTCTTTTGTACTGTTCAACTGTGGTCTTAAAGACCACTTTTGAACCGTCTCAAATGTGGTCTAAATTGTAGGAATTTAACTGTATTGCTTCCTAAGTCTTTTCGAAGACAGCTATGTTCTACCATCATTACTTCATTATGCGTCGATATGGTGCATATCAACGCGAAATGAAATAATTCTTTTACTTCATTTCGCGTCGACTATGCCAACGCATAATGTAGTAAAAAAAATCAAAATGTAGTAATTACTACATTACTACATTATGCGTTGTAACAGCGCACTTTGTCACACAGATATATTATCCTAAGGCTGGTGTTAAGAGTATGTGGCGACCGTAAACAGTCTCCCTGGACTTCATTATAGTTTAAACTAGAGCTATCACTAAAGGTGATGAATACCCCCACAAAAACTGCCTTGATAGTACAACAGCGGCATTTTGCAATTTTTTCACTTGAAAGGGGCCATAACTATGTCGAAAATTGACGAATTGTAGTGGAAATCGAACTTGACCTGTATTTTATTATGTTACATCAGTGTACCAAAAATTATAAAAATCGGTGAAGCGCTTTTTGAGTTATCGTCTGGAAACCAACTCAACAGACCGACCGACCGACCGACAGACCGACAGACCAACAAGCTCACTCCTATATACCCCCCCCCCAATTTCATTTGTGAGGGTATAATTATATTTTTCTAGTCCTTTGGGATCATTGCTCTACTGTACAATTCTGAAAAATACGTAAGGATCACTGATGAAAATTAAAAAGTGAAACAATCAGGAACTGATAAACAAATTCTTCCCACAATATGACAAGGAAAAGAAGTCGAAACATGGAGTGACGACAGTAAACAAAATTGACAACAGGTAAACCGAGCCAGCAGCTCTTTCCCAAACAGAGCGTGACTCAGACTATCAAAACCTAACTAGAAAGGAGCAATATACATAATGGGGGCAACTAGAGCTGTCAGTGAAACTGACTAGGGCCCCGGCAGCGCTATCAGAGGAGTAGTAAAAAAAAATTGTGGACGGACAGACGGACAGACAGACAGACAGACGGACGGACAGAGTGATTACTATAGGGCACCCACACTTTCAGTGCGGGGCCCTAATAATCGGAATGACTAACCTGACAAACATTAAACTTGTAGGACAAACGTAACTAATAATAATAAACAACCAAAAAGGGGGAAAGAATCCGAATCACCAACACAAAACATGGAAGGAACCACAGCAAGCCTAACTGGCCGAAACTAGCTAGTCAAGTCCATAAAAACTTGCACACTGTTCATTTTCTTTTCTGTTGTGTATTCCATGCTTCCAAGGCATTACCCTTCTTAGAACATAAAACACTAAGGTAAAGCTGTTGTTAAGGGAATGTATAGCGGTCGTGAAAAATCACCATGCCTTCATCATAGCGTAGAACATATTTTCTAGTCCTTTGGAACTATTGATTGCTCTGCGGAATTTTGAAAATATCTGAGGGTCCCTGATGGGTCCTAATTGGCCGAAAATAGCTGTTCTGGCCAGAAAAACTTGCGTATTTTATGCTTCATTTTTCCTAGTGTATTTCATGCTTCCAAGGAATTACCCTTCTTAGAACATTATCCTTTGGACGTGTAATATTATAATGTGAGCCCCGCCAAGCGAATTTGGGTCTTCGAGCATTCCGTCATGACAAATTTTAACTGCGCATGCCCAGCCATTCAAAGGGGCCAGGGATATGGCTTTCTTTCTGAAGGTTCCTCTTGATTCACTGCTTGTATGAGCGAGCAGCGAAGGTTCTGGCGAGACTGCGCGGATTCGCAGGCTCGCCTGAACCTTCGCTGCTCGCATAGGCGATAAGTACCAAAATCGCTTGGCGGGGCCCATGTTATTAATCAAATAAATTCGTATTGGCCCAGTTACAGGTCCGAGGTCTGCTGTATTGGCACGAGCCCGAAGGCCGAGGCCAATACAGCTGACCGAGGACCTGTAACTGGGCCAATACGAAATTACTTGATTAATGACAATTTTATTAATTGACGCAATTAAAAACATGATTTATCAGTTTTATATATTGGTTATCCTGGTGTAATATAGGATAATCAATTAAAAATTCAATTTATTACTTTAGCCATTGAATACGACGTACCAGATAGAACATTACACTGGCATAGCTCACGAGGTACTGAAGAAGTAGTACAGGGCATACCAAGTAGAATAAACAACTTCCATAAATATGCGCCACTGTGATTAACCCGTAAACGCAACGAGTCACTGGGAAACAGTGCAGATCCAAATCAGATACGGCAAGACGCCATGTCTGATTATGGTCTACATTGTTGCGTAAAGTATAGCAATTTATGTAAAACGTACAACAAATAAAATAAACCTGACATCCTTATTTTGTAGCTGGAACTGTCTAAAGCTATTAGCTGGGAGATTTCTTGCACCATATACGGGTTAATTTTCTGTCACAATTTATGCAACGATCAGATGCGAGTGACAGGCAGCACCCTGCAGGCAGTCTGGACAAGCAAGAGCAAGATATTAGTGTGTGAATTATTCGACAAGGTCAATAAGTCTGTAAGACGCATTATCTGAATTTGACAGGGCCGGAAGGTGCTCACATTCAGCCTTGCCTCGCAAACATACCTTATTTAAATGGAAGTCCAAATGTTACTCATATCGCAAATGATCTACGCCCAATACATCATATGAACAAGTCCGTGAAATGAATACCCCTTAACCCCCACTTTCAAAACTTTAATACATGTTTTAAATATTAGTGTGTGTGAAAATTAAACTGCAAGATACTAATCATTGTGCCATGTATACTTGTTTAATTTTCTTTCTAGAAATTGCTCATTTGAAATAGAAAATTGCCGGATTTGAAATGTGTACTCGACTTGTCTGATTGATAATTTTGCAAACATCTGAATTTGCAAGATCCCGTCAAATTGGATATGATTGGTACTTCTGGTGGCGGAATCTCAGGAAAGAAAGATTGTCTGCCTCGCAACAGAAGTGCTCAGAAGATGGACGACTGGCTTGCAAATTGAACATTCTGTAGAAGAGATTCGATGAAAATATTTCGTGTTTCGCCATTTTTACAGAAAAATAAAGTTAACAGCTTTTAACAAAGCGAAAAAAAAAAAAAAAAAACATATCCACTCTGCATGGTCATTTTAAAACAGCAAATTTATTTTAGAATAAACTAAAATATAGCTTTGTCACAAACATCGTCTATACGGAGAACTCTTTACTAAATTCGATCTTGTTGAAGCTGTATTTAATCACGTGACCTCTTTCTGTCAAAGTCTTTCACTAAATATTTGATGGCTGCGTAAATCGAACAGTAAAAAGCCAGAAGAGAGATGGGTTCTGATTTCAGAATGTTTAAAACAAGCAGTTAGAAGAACGTGCAGCTTTCCCTCTGAAATTAGAAGAGCTCAATCGAACTGGCCAAATAAGAAAGTACAGTGAAATTCCGCTATTAAGACCATTTAAAATTAAGACTAGTTTATGGTAAGCAATTTTACTATTTATTATGGAATGTAGATGTCTGATATATTATATCAGATGTCTTATATAGGATATAAGATATCTAATATCCTATATAAGATATCTTATATAGAATATAAGATATCTGATATAACAAATAAGATATATCCTTATGTAGATATCTTATATATATGCTATATAAGATATCTGATATACTAAATCAGATATCTAATATAACATATAAGATATCTTATATAACATATCAGATATCTTATATATTATATTAGATATCTTATTTATATTGGTATATAAGATATCTTATATGGTATATCAGATATCATATTTAACATATACGATATCTTATATAGCATATGACATACATGTATCTTATTTAACATATAAGATATCTTATATATGTTTGATAAATAATATATCTTAATTAACATATAAGATATCTTATATAAATTGGAAAGAAATGACAAATAATAGTCTCTCCCTCTCTTAGGTAGCAAAACCACTATTCCAAGTTGTCGGCAAGACTCGGACGTGCAGCAGACGAAGTTTTTTGAGCCGTTACAAATAGTACACTTTGCAACCCTTCTCTTTTGTGTTATCTCTGCATTGTGACTTGCCACAGAATAATTTGAAGCTGGTTTCTGTTGCTTGTTTTGTTTTTTTTTTGTTTTTTTTTTTTTTGGTTTGGGTTTTACGGCCCTTTCAAGATTATTCCACTCATATCGAGCCGATCGTTAATCATAGGTGGGCGAAAACCGGAGTACCCGGAGAAAAACCACCTGACCTTCCGTTGCAGAACTTGGCGTCTCACACCTGACCCGAGCGAGGCTCGAACCCACGGCGGTGAGAGACCTAATGACTAAGAGTCAGCGCTCTTATCCATTAGGCCACGGAGGCCCGTTTCTGTTGCTTGTACACTGTACAACCAATGTAGTTGCTATGTAAACAAATCATACCCCACCCACTTCTGCTGCATTTTTACCATTTTCTGCTGTTTATAAGGTAGCCCATGCAGCACACTGCATTTGCAAGGACAGTTGTCAGCATTCAGCTCTATTGTACACCTACCAGAAATGAAAGGGGGCTAGAAATGGACCCCTGCCAGCCGTTTACTTTTTTGCAATATCCAAATGAAGTCAGACACATATTCTAAATAGGAATTTTAGCGATAAATTCGTGTATAGCAGTAGGTTCCTATTTTCAGTTACATCCCTTGATATCCAGGTCATGTGACCATGAATTTATTCATATTTCTCCACAATGACACAAAAACAATACACGGAATTCAAGATAATGCTTTCATAATTGCCAAACATTATTTACACACTGAATTTGATTCCTACCCTTACTTATGAAGAAATTTCCCCATGTGCACAGGCTGAAAAACTGTGTTCTGCTACCTTGCAGTTGAATCTATACCTATATGCACATCAGACTGCTACACAGACAGAGGTCTGGAAACTGTATCGCACATATGCTTTCTTGAAGTGAGTTTATAAATGAAACGGGTTTCCCAAACAGGTGCTATCAGATAATAGTCTACCACCTTTTGTTTGTTTGTTGTTTTTTTTTTTGAGAGAGAGATAATAAATCCAGCTTGCTTTTGTTTGTATAATTTAATAACCCTCCCTTACAAAAAATCTTCAGATAGTGACTTCAAACTCTGAGTTAAGCCAAGCGCTGCACACTGCATGTATTTTGACATAAAAGCAAAAGCTCTCACCAGATTGTGCATATATTCAGCCTGGTTTCTGTCTCTACTTTTCGGCATTATAATAACTCACCCGTGCGACACAGTGCATTTTCACATCTCCAAAATGGCTACTTTTCTGATGAAAATCCGTGATATTTTTGTTATAAATGCTCAAAACATAGGTTGTGGGTGCTCGTTGGAACCGCCTCATTGAGGTGGTTCTAACGAGTATCCACAACCTATGTCTTGGAGCAGAAATAAGAAAATAAGTTATACCCCCATAAACCCCAGTTTTCTCTATATATAGTGGGGTTTAAGAGGGTGTTCATTTCACGGACTTGTTCACGTGATGGGTTCAATTTTCCTTTGTCTCTTTTTTTAGGTAAAAATGGAATCTTCCTCCTAATATATGGCAGGAGTCCATTTCGAAAATTAGGTATGACAGGTTGTGTAATCCGAAAATAGCTGAACGTTTTACAAATAGAGTAGGTCCTAATCTGATCTGGGCCTGCACTATTTGCCAGGGTTTCCGGTACCAAATGGGTTAAGGAATGCTAGGCATAAGTGGGGGTAGTCATTTCCAGATATGCTTTTGTTAGAATATCCGTTGGCAGTTTGCGGGAGACTTCTTTATCTTTTTTTTAAAACTATATTGTTAACTTATTTGTCAAATAAGATATCTTATTTCTTACATGCTTTTCAATGAAATATATAGATTTCTCAGTGAAATCGAAAACGAAACGACCAGGAACAAAGTTAGTTTTCTCTGAGGGTTAGTGACGCGATTGGTGAAGCTAAATATTGCCATTTTAAAGCATGTAAGAAACAGAAAATTTGATTTTTTCAGTGTAAGATCAAATTGTGTTTCACTCATGAACACAAAAACTGGTATTTTCACTCGTGGCTACGCCAATCGTGAAAATACTGGCTTTGGTGTTCATTAAGTGAAATAAAATTCGATCTTAAACTGAAAAAATCCAATATCCTCTATATATTTAGGTAAATAAGATATCTTATATATTATAAAATATATCTTATATGCTATATAAGATATCTAATATATTATATTAAATATAGGATATAAGATATCTTATTTACTGGGATATATAAGATATCTGATATGCTAAATAAGATATCTAATATACCAAATAAGATATCTAATAAAAAATATAATATATCTTATATCATATATCAGATATCTTATATATCATAAAAGATGTCTTATTTCCATCTTTAAATAAGATATTTTATATAATAAATAAGATATATATTGAAGTTTGGCGGAAAGTCTGATAAAATCATAGAAATCAGACTTCAATTTTCACGTCTATTTGACGTTTTTGAGGAAAGGTCTGCAACAAGAAGATAACGTATGATCAGTTCTACTTTCATGACATTTTTGTATCTGTATTTCAAGCACAGGATAATTTTTGCATTGAAATGAAAACAAGATGGCGACTGATTTTAAAACTAAACCACGCGCCCTGAAATCCATGCCCTGACTGAAACTATTTAGATTGGAAACCAGAACAATTGAATTTGAAAATGCAAAGGTAAAACACGAATGGAAATGTAACAAATAGTTTATTTTGTTGTTTCGATTGATTACGGAGAAATAATTCACTCGTGTTCTAATGCTTTCCTGTAAAAAAAACTCGTTCGCTATCGCTCACTCGTTTTTTACTCGGAAGCTTGTGAATTATTTCACCGTAATCGATAATCCACTAGTGGATTGAATTTTGGATTAAATATACAAATTACGTAACGTTACATGTGCGACGTCTTTAACGACATGGCGTTTACTAATGGCGGACTATTGACATCTTTTGTAAAAACTGATGAATAAAATGCGTTTTAAATGTCACATCATAAACAGAATCTTGCATTCGTGCTCATGTATTGTTCAATTTATTAAACACGTTCAGGAAATGGGATAAAGTACTCGGCGAAGCCTCGCAATTTATCCATTTCCTCAACTCGTTTAATAAATTCAATAATCCATGAACCCTCATGTAAAATCCTCTATTTATTTATTTATTTATTAATTTATTTAATATTATCTTATTATTTTTAATAAAAATATTTTCTTCGCATCTCAACAGATGAGATCAAACACTTGAAAACATTTGTGCAAAACATGCGAGATGTATCCTCCTGATCTATATACAGTGAAATTCCTATATTAAGACCACGTTTGGGACAGTTCAAAAGTGGTCTTTAAGACCACTTTTGAACAACCCCAAACGTTGCCTCTGGCGAGAGAGTACTGTTTGCAGAAAACACAACGAAAGAATAACTGAAACCTCGGACCCATCAATTCTGGTATTGATGGGTCCGAGCTGCAACCTACTAAATAAGGTTTTCAAAGCAGAATTAGTCATCAGGAAAACAAGCCTATATAATTTTCATCCCCCTTCAACCCCACTTTTATATAGCAAAACTGGGGTTTGCAGGGGTAAACCTTATTTTTCTTATTTCTGCTGTAAAATATAGATTGTGGGTACTCGAGGTTCTTACGAGTATCCACAATCTATATTTTGAGCAGAAATAAGAAAAATATCCTAATTTTTCATCTTAAAAGCTTCCTTTGTTCGGCGATAAAGGCTACTATGTATTTGTATAGGCGTGTTTTAATAATGCTTAATTTAAGGTAGTCTTAATAGCGGAGTGTCACTGTATGTTCTTGTCACAATGTTACATGTACACTGGCATAATTGTAGGCAAGCTGGTCCATATGCCTGCATAGATATTCTCTTGCCAACTTCAGTTTAGCCCTTGTAATACTGAACACATTCAATAAGCCACACCCATCATCAGCTATCAGCCAATCAGATTATTTGACAGTTTGTGTTCATTCGATTCATAAAAAACGCTTTAGATCCTGATTAGATGGCAATCTGGTATAGATCTACACTGTTCGCAAAGGTGGTGGTTGTCTTGAATTAGAACATGTCTAAAACACAATGTTAGCTAGTTTTATAACATATTTGTTCTTAGGCAGCATATTTTTCTGTCATGTATGAAATGAATTGTTCATTAGTGCATGTACAAAAAACTAATGTATTAAAAATAAGTTATGATACCTTCCATTTCCACCATCTAAAATGTTTGTATATACATGTATGTTATTTACACTATGAGAGGATTATCATCAAGAAAACACGCCTGTATAATTCTGACACCCATGAATATGTTCTAGAAAAAGTTTTCCTTTGGAAGCAATGACTACACCACAGAACTGGAAAATATAGAGTGTACATGTTGTCTTTGCCAGACTAGCTAGTTTCGGCCAATAAGGCCTCGTCAGTGATCCTGAAATATTTTCAAAATTCCACAATGGAATCAATGATCCATAAGGACAAGAAAATATAAACTACACTATGATGTAGGACAGAGATCCTTTTTACGGCCGCCACACATTCCCAGACACCAGCTGTAGCGACGTTAAATATGCTCTAGAAAGGGTTGTCCTTTTGAAGCAATGACTGCACCACAGGACTGGAAAATATAGAGTGTACATGTTTTCTGGGCCAGACTAGCTAGTTTCGGCCAATTAGGTCTAATCAGTAACCCTCAAATATTTTCAAAATTCACAATGGAAGGACAAGAAAATATAAACTACACTATAATGAACCCAACTTTCATATAGTAAATCTTAGTGTACAGGGGTAAACCTTATTTTATCTCATTTCTCGATGAGGCGATTCTAACATGTACCAACAATCTATATTTTGAGCAGAAATAAGAAAAATATCACACTTTTTCTTCTGGCGATTTTGTTTGTTTGTTTGATTTAAGGTTTAACGTCCCCGTCAACACTGTAGAGGTCATTTTGGAGACGTTGCTTCCAATTTTGTGGGACTTTTACCCGACACTGAGATGAAATGACATCCGAATGAAACCAATAGGGTTTTTAAGCATGGACGGTCCAACTCGCACCGCTTTGCTTGGGAAGGCTTAGATCCTCTAAGCGGTTTACCAACACTCGTATGCGGTCGGATTCAGCTCTGCATGGAAGCATCCTGCAGACTATGTATTTCTTTAAGCCCCGATTGGCGGGGCCGCTTTCTTCTGGCGGTAAACTTTACAATGTATTTGAATAGGCGTGTTTTCTAAATGCTGTGCTTTATTTCTGAAGAACTATTATCTGAGAGATCGTAGCAGCAGTCAAGCAATTGCTGTAAGTTGGTAAATCATTCAGTAACATTGTCTGAGGACCTGTTCTCTCTTATTATTGGCTTATCATCGGGTCACTCTTACAATTAGATGCCTAATACACAGACAGTGGTCGATTGTCCTTCTAAAGACTTACAAATTTTCTTAATTGTCTAGAAATGGAATAATAGACAAACCGACTTATTGATTGTTACTTAAGTACCATTAAACGTGCCAATGACGTATTTCTCAGAAGGCTACAAAAACCATAAAAGAAAGATGTAGCTTTATCCTATCAGTTAGGTCAACTGACATAATGTTTCTCAAAAAGATACACAAAAACTGAAATCAAGGACGCAATTACAAATGCAAACAACCGCTGAAATTGTTTTGTTTGTGTTGAGGTTTCACGCCCCCGTGTATACTATTTAGGTGCTTTTGAAGACAATGCTCCCGCGTTTGTGGAACTTTTACCCGACATTAAGATGACATGACATATCAAGCCCTGTCCTCCAATGGAACAAATAGGGCTTATAAGCATGGACGGTCTGACTTGCACTGCTTTGTCTGTGCAGGCTTAGATCCTCTAAGCGGTACTAATGGGCGGGGGCCGCGTAGCTTGGAAGGCATCACGAAAACACGTCTATATAATTTCGACCCCCCCCCCCCCCTTGAACCCCACTTTATACAGTAAAACTGAGGTTTACAGGGGCAAACCTTATTTTTCTTATTTCTGCTCTAAAATAAATGAGGCGGTTCAAACGAGTAGCCACAATCTATATTTTGAGCAGAAATAAGAAAAATATCATGTTTCATCTGAAATTTTGCGTTCTTTCGGCGGTAAATACAATGTACAGTCGAACTTCAATGGCTCGAACACCTTTGGGACCATGAAAATCTGTTCGAGACAGGGGTAGCTCGAGCCACTGAGGGTAATGCGAGGAGGCATAACGACATACTTAAGGACATCTTTTTCTGTGTTCTATAATGAAAACTGTATGCTGTGTGTACTCATTAGAATCGCCTCATCGCCTCACACAGCATACATTTACAAGATAAAAGACTAAAATCTCCTTAATTATCCCCCACTATTTCTTATGTAGAGGATTTCGCTAGGGGCTCAAGAATGGGTTCGACATATCCATGGTAAACGAGCCATCGGTGTTCGAGCCTTCGAAGTTCTACTGTATTTGTATTGGGGTGTTCTCGTATATGTGACATAAAGTGAAGGGTGTAGTATCCCTCCTTACGTACATGTGCAGTGATATTTGTATGCCTCTGGGCGTAGACTATCTTATGTTGGCTTTTGCCCCGGAAGTATTTTTGAAAAGGTCGTGGCTAATTGAATTCTTTTTCCTTTTGACTGGTCACCATTGGTAATTGTTTGAAAATCAGGGAATGACATCTATGTATATGCTTGGCCCTCGCCCTTTCAAACTAAACTATATTTTGGTTTTACATGATTGTTCGTTTGAATTTTTTAGAACAGCTGGTATTATTTTTTTCCATAGGGTTAAATGAATAAAGACGTACACGTAGATAGCTTTACATGTCTTCATATTTTATCTCACCAGAGCCGAAGGCTCTAAGGCAGCTTATAGTAGAGACAGTGGTCCGTCGTCCGTCGTTTTCGTTTGCGTCTGCGTCAACTTTTTCAAACGACATCTCCTCTGATTGAAACAAAATTAACCCCCGCAAATCGGGGCTTGTAGAAATAGATGGGCTGCACGATGCTTCCACGTAGAGCTGAATCCGACCACACACGAGTACTGGTAAACCGTTTAGAGGATCTAAGCCTGCCCAGGCAAAGCGGTGTGAGTCGGACCGTCCATGGTTATAAACCCTATTGGTTTAATTGGGCGACAGGGCTTGAGTACTGGTAAACCGTTTAGAGGATCTAAGCCTGCCCAGGCAAAGCGGTGTGAGTCGGACCGTCCATGGTTATAAACCCTATTGGTTTAATTGGGCGACAGGGCTTGAGATGTCTTCATCTCAATGTCGGGTTAAAGTCCCACAAAATTGGAAGCGACGTCTCCAAAATGACCTATACAGTGTTGACAGGGACGTTTAACCTCAAATCAAACAAACAAATAACACAAAATTAAATGTCGAGCCCCCATGGGGTGGGAGAACAAAAGCTTATTCTTAAGGACTTTGTCCTATGACCATAATTGGTAAAAACATTTAAAATATTCTTCTCAGGAACCAGTATTGGTGAATCGGGCCCACCAAGCTTGTTCAAAAGATGAACTTTGGTTGACCTTGACCTTTTTACGTCAAGGTCAAATATGGTCACTAAGGCATTTGCATTGGGAAAAGGCAAAACGGTGGACTTAACTCCTTCTATTGTAGCTTAATATGCTATCAGAATTAATATTTGCAATTATTTGAATGAACGTTTAACAATTTGAAAGGTCACGGTCATTTACTGACCTTTGACTTGAATTCCACGCATTCAGTGTTTTGATTTCCTCCTCCACTATAACTGCTGACCTTATTGAAACCAAAGTACATGTAGAGCCTCTTTTGAACGGGAAAATAGAAGTTTATTTTTGGGATAGGACCCATATTATCAAAATGACGGCCGGTAATACCTTTTTGAAAATCTTTTCCTTGGGAACTAAACGGCACATGACCTTTAAACTCGGTTTGAAGCTTTGGGGATTTGGGCCCTACCACGTTTGTTGAAATTATGACCTCAGAGTGACCATAACGTATTTAATTGAAGCACAAGTGTAGACAATAAAGCTAAAACAGTGGATTTTTAATGACAGATTCAATCTGTCATTTCTAGCTATCCTACATGTTTTAAAGTAAGACCGGCTTTCTTCCGGCTTTGACCGCCATAGAAATATGAGTCCGCACAAAATGTAGTCCTGTTTGGCGCAGTAATCAAAATAGTAAAAGCGTATTAGTTATCCTATAAGCGCAATACAAACTTTTGAAGCAGACGACTTGACGATTTTATATTACTTTCAGAGAATCAATTCAGCAGTTCATATGAATCAGCTGCATCATGCGACGGGTTTGGCAAAGACTGTATAACCAGATCAATGCCGCCTGCTTAGGTTTTACACTGTTTTCTAACAGTGCTGTCAATATTTAATCCGTAAAGAACAGCCTGCTGTTGGACCAGGTCAGCTGCAGACAAGAATATTAATTGATTTTCTGACTTTCGAGGTCAAGCCTTGGTCAGTTACAACTTAGGTTAATATCAGATTTTGCGCGGAGAAATTGGAAAGAAAGGCTGTCCCTTTCAACCCTGGAATATTGTACAGGTACTTATGCAAACAGTGTAGGTCCTGTGATATAATTCTAGGTGCCATATTTACCAGTATGGACGAGCCCAGCTTCAGTGATCCAGAAACTCAAGGCAGTGAATAAATCAAAGCACTGACAACACTCATGCCGATTGTCTCTGAATGCAGGCTGGTCATGAACGAGGACTTGGACTGATTCGTTGACACTTAAGATGTTAGGAACTAATGCAAAACGTGTAGAACAAGATCAGCACCGTGTTCTGCGGGGTTTGTCTGAGTCAACATTGTTTGCCGGATCCAACATTTTATACAGATAACACTTACATGTACCCAACACTGAAAAACGACGCGGCTATGTTTGGGTTGATTGTTTGGCATCCGACCCGAAGTTGCTAATAAGAAAAGCGATTCAGTGCTAAAGTCTACGTGACTATCACTGACTTGTCAGAATAACTTTTTATCTTGTAGAAAATAGCCGCAGTGTGATCAGGGTATTCCATAAGACTGAAGATTGTTATCCTGGAATCATAGGATGAGCTTGGCAAACAGTGTAGACCAAGATCGGACGCTGCAGAACGCGGCTAATGATCAAAATCTTCACTATGTTTTTGGAATTTCTGAGTTAAATGAAACAGTTGAAATCTCAGCCCAGGACTGTTACCCCAACCTACACCCCGCCAACACTCTCAGTGCTTTGATTCTGAAACCAAACAATTGCATGATTACAACACGCTTAGGCACCATGCCCTTAAGCTAACAAGTTGGCTGCTTTCAAAAAGCATCCAATAGGTTTGGTCTTGTCAGTCTACATTCTGATTTGAGCCAGCTGATATCATTATCCCACTTAATGCTTTTTTTTTAATAAAAATAATAACTTTAATACAAAACGTGTATATAAAATTTCGAAGTCTGTGACCTTGGTATCAGGAGGGGTAGGTAGTGACGAGTATTCTGTGGTAAATTGTTTAACGCCATGGCAAGTATAAACTAAATGTAACTTACATATGGTTTACACATGTATAGCACAAAACTTCACCAAAGGAAAATGTAAACCGAATGTTTCAGAGGGTCATACTCTGTTAATAATTGGTGGACAGTAATTCTCGAAACTTAAGGCACATCTTCACATCTTAGCCTTACTACATACACATTTTAGGCTTGATCCGATGAAAACTGTATAGTAGGAGTTATACGGAAACGAAAAAAAAGTTTACGAACGGACGGACGGACACCAACCCCATATCTTAATACTACCGTTTTTGTTGTTGTTGTTGCTGTTGTTGTTTTTCAAACGGGCATATATAAAGATTTTCTCCTAAGTCATCAGGCCTTCTATAGGTCCTTGGTTATCTATTTCATTTTTTGTTGTTAACGTCCCTGTTGACACTGTATGAGTCTTTTTTGAGACATTGCTTCCAATTTTGTGGGGCTTTTACTCAGTACTGAGATAAAACGGGCAGATAAAACTCCTTCTCAAGCCCTGTCGCCCAATGAAACTAAATGGTTGAAATACACGAACGGTCCGACTCGAGCCACTTTTCCTGGTCAGGCTTAGACTTTCTAGGCGATTTAACACTACTCATGTGCGGCCGTCATCAGCTCTGCGTGGAAGCATCATGCAGCCCAATCTAGTTCTTCAATCCCCGACGGACGGGGGCCGATCAGACCTTGGGGCAATATATTGGACTGCATGAGCTGAAACCGACCGAACTTTGAAGTATTGCTGACCGCCTTGGAAGATCTAAGCCTGCCCAGACAAAGTGCTGCGAATCAGACTGTATCTTAAACCTCGGCAGTTTCTTTGACCGGTACCTCCGCAAAAACCTGAAATTTGCAATCTTTTTGTATATCTTTCTGGATCACAATTTAATTGTAAAAGAAAATGATTAGTAAAACGTCAAGTACTGAGTGGAAATAAAGAACACCACTCTCGGCTTATCAGATACAATAGCTCCCATCGAATGCGCCAAAAAGTCTTTTAACAACTCTGTAACTGGTGGCAGGTCACTTAGTAGTCATGAAGTTTTTGACCAAAAAATATTGCTATCTGTGCTGGGCTCAAGGACAATAAACAACGATCCATCAACGTTATGACCTTTTTTCGCTCCCTAAATATTTTAGCTCACCTGAACGAAGGTCATGGTGAGCTTTTGTGACTGTGAGATGTCCGGCGTCGTCGTTCGTCGTGCGGTGTGCGTCGTGCGGTGTGCGTCGCGCGTCATGCGTGCGTAAACTTTTCTTGTTAACACTCTAGAGGCCACAATTTTGATCCGATCATCATCAAACTTGGTCAGAACGATCATCCTGACAATAACTCGGTCCAGTTTGAATATGGACCATGTCGGGTCAAAAAGTAGGTCACCAGGTCAAATCAAAGAAAAACCTTGTTAGCACTCTAGAGGCCACAGTTTTGGCTCAATCATCCTCAAACTTGCTCAGAATAATCATCCTGATAATATCTCGGTCAAGTTCGAATATGGGTCATGTCGGATCAAAAAGTAGGTCAGCAGGTCAAATCAAAGGAAAACCTTGTTAACACTCTAGAGGCCACAGTTTTGGTCCAATCATCCTCAAACTTGCTCAGAATGATCATTCTGACAGTATCTTGCTCAAGTTTGAATATGGGTCATGTCGGGTTAAAAAGTAGGTCAGTAGGTTAAACCATAGAAAAACCTTGTTAACATTCTGGAGGCCACAGTTTGGGTCCAATCATCTTCAATCTTGCTCAGAATGATTATCCTGACAATATCTCAGTCTAGTTCAAATATGGGTCATGTCGGTTCAAAAAGTAGGTCAGTAGGATAAATCATAGAAAAACCTTGTTAACACTCTTGAGGCCAAAGATTTGGCCCAATCATCCTCAGACTTGCTAAGAATGATAATTCTGACAATATCTCGGTAAAGTTCGAATATGGGTCATGTCGGGTCAAAAAGTAGGTCACCAGGTCAAATCAAAGGAAAACCTTGTTAACACTCTGGAGGCCACAGTGACAGTTTGAATATGGGTCATGTGTGGTCAAAAAGTAGGTCAGTAGGGCAAACCATAAAAAACATTGTTATCACTCTGGAATATGGGTCATGTCGGGTCTAAAGGTAGGTCAGTAGGTCAAATCATAGAAAAACTTTGTTAACACTCTAGAGGCCCCAGTTTTGGTCCAATCATCCTCAAACTTGCTCAGAATGATCATCCTAACAATATCTCGGTAAAGTTAGAATATGGGTCATGTCGGTTCAAAAAGGAGGTCAGTAGGTCAAACCGTAGAAAAAGCTTGTTAACACTCTAGAGACTGAAATTTTAGTCTAATTATCATCAAACTTGCACAGAATGATCATCTCTGCAATATCTAGATCAAGTTCGAATATGGGTCATGTCGGGTCAGAAAGTAGGTCAAATCGTAGAAAACCTTGTGAACATACTAGAGACCACAGTGTTCGTCTGATCATCATCAAACTTGCTCAGAATGATCATCTTGGCAATATCTCGGTCAAGTTTGAATACAGGTCATGTTGGGTCAAAAAGTAGGTCAAATCATAGAAAAACGTTGCGAACACTCTAGAGGCCAGAGTTTGACAATATCTCGGTTAATTTCGAATATGGGCCATGTCTGGTCAATAAGTAGGTCAGTAGGTCAGATCATAGAAAAACCTTGTGAACTCACTAGAGGCCCCAGTTTTGGTCCGATCATCATCAAACTTGCTCAGAATGATCATCTTGACAATATCTGGAGCAAGTTTGAATATGCGTCATGTTGGTTCAAAAAGTAGGTCAGCAGGTCAAATCATAGAAAAACGTTGTGAACCGTCCAAGAGGCCAAAGTTTTAGTCCAATCATCATAAAACTTTCTCAGAATGATGATCTGGACAATATCTCACTTAAGTTCAAATATGGGTCATGTCAAATCAAAAAGTAGATCACTAGGTTATTTTGTCATAACTTTTGAACCGTTTGAGATAGAGCCTTCATATTTGGCATGTAGGTTCCTTGTGACAAGGGCTTCCCACGCATATAAAAATAGTTGACCTGTGACCTTGACCTGTAACCTACTTATTCATAACTTTTGAACCATATGAGATAAAGCCTTCATATTTGGCATGTATGTTCGTTGTGACAAGGCTTTCCCAGCCATTCAAAAATTTGACCCATCACCCAGACCTTTGACCACATTGTCATAACTTTTTAAGCATTTGAGATACAGCCTTCATATTTGGCATGTAGGTTCCCTGCGACAGGGTTTCCTATTCAAACATAAAATGTGACTTTTACCTTGACATTTGACCTACTTTATCATAACTTTTGAACCATTTGAGATGGTGCCTTCATATTTGGCATGTATGTTCCTTGTGAAAAGGTCTTTCCACCATTACAAAAATTTTGTCTCATGACCTTGACCTTTGATCTACTTCCACCATTTGAGATAGAGCCTCCATATTTGGCATGTAGTTTCCTTGTGTCATACAAAAATGACTTGTGACCTTGTCCTTGACATCAGACCTACTTTATCATAACTTTTGAACCATTTGAGGTAGAGCCTTCATCTTTGTCATGTATGTTCCTTGTGGCAACGACTTTCGAAAATTTTGAACTGTGACCTAGACCTTTGACCTTCTTTCTAATAACTTTTGAACCATTTAAGATAGATTCCTATCTGTGTGAAGTAAACTTTGTAAGTTTGTAAATTTGTATTTAACGGCTCAGTCAACACTGATTTGGGTCATGATTGGGCCTGTCAGTGTACTTATCCACGCTTTTCCTGAGCAGGCTTATCTGTAAGCGGTTAACCAGTTCAGTGCACATTCTGTCGCCAAAAAATGACCCCTGTCCTTCCTGAATCAGCGGAAGGGAGAGAATGACCATAGAAAAGATTTCATAATCAATCTCCAGGAAAGAATGTTGCCGACCCAGGTAGGAATCGAACCCGAGTCTTCCTTATCGCCAGTCAGACTGCATCCGACTGAGCTACCGCAGCTAGCCACACTTTGTGAGTAGTAGTAGTTATGTTCTGTTGTTTTTCGTTTCCATGGCCCCATGGACTTACTCCATAATGGCATTGCAAGACGTAAAATTTGCGAAATGACTGCTACTCCTGCAAAAGTAGTTTCTCTTTGGATATGTCTAAGGGGTATACTCTTAAAGGAAAGAATTTGCTCCTGGGGAGCAAATTCTTCCCTTTTAGAGTAGACCCCTTGAGGAGCAAATTCTTCTTCTTTTAGAGTAGACCCCTTTTTCAGTTGGACAGAGCCAACAAAGTAGCAACCATAAGGTCCTTAAAGTTGTATTTCCATAACGAAATAATGCCTATAGAATTGTGATCCCCTTTAATATGTTCTATAAAAGGGTTATCCTTTTGGAAGCAAGGAATACATCACAGAACTGAAAAATATGGTGTGCACATGTTTTCTGTGCCACACTAGCTAGTTTTGGACAATTAGGCCTCATCAGTGACCCTAAGGTATTTTCCAAAGTCCACAATGGAATCAATGATCGCAAAGGACAAGAAAATATAATCTACACTATGATGTAGGACAGGGAGACGTTTTACCGCCGCCACACATTCCCACACACCAGTTGTAGTGAAGTTAAATACGGTAGGTGACCAATTAGTTCGAACACCCTAGCAGTTCGAACACCCAAAATCATTTCTAATTTCTGGCTGAAAACTTTCTAATTTAATTCGAACTCCCAAATTTTTCAATAATCAGAATTTTTAATACTTCGAACACACAAAAAATGCCGAAAAATGCATCCAGAACAAGCATTTCGGATCGTTCCCGGGTTTATCGTTACAACATCGTACTGGTCGTATATAGTGGCTCCCGCCCATAGGGGCTTGAAGAAATATATGGGCTGCATGATGCTTCCACGCAGAGCTGAATCCTGCCCGCACACTGGTACTGGTAAACCGCTTAGAGGATATAAGCCTGTCCAGGAACCGCGGTGTGAGGCGTCCATGCTAATAAACCCTATTGGTTTCATTGGGTGACCGGGCCTGAGATGTCATTTCATCTCAAGGTCGGGTAAAAGTCCCACAAAGTTGGAAGCAACGTCTCCAAAAATGACCTTTACAGTGTTGACAGGGACGTTAAACCTCAAATCAAACAAACAAAAAACTGGTCGTATATGAGCTAGCGCACGTAAAAAAGAATTTGTGCGACTTCCAAAGACTCGGATTAACATGCACTCTGTAAGGCAAATGGTTCGCTTCTCTCACTTTGGATAGCCATGTGGTAATGGAAGGTTCATACCCTCACCGAATACTGATCAGACTGCATGAATGAGTACGCTAAGATGTGTCTTCGCTGGTTTCTCAACGACCTGCAAACACTGAACATGTGCACCCACTACCGGTATGCAAGGCAAAGGGTTTCACTTAGCCTTGTGACTTCGTAAGATTTAAGGCTTCAGTAAAGACTGATCACATTGCATCGATGTGCAGGCTAATCCTAGTCGGTGATGTAGCATTGTGGCCTACAAAGGCTGGGATCATCATGCATATGCAAGTGTTTTCGCTTTGCTCTCAGACTCTTTGGAGCGTAGCTTCAGGTTTCATTATTATTTGTGTGACAGTGTTACCCTTTTTTCATGTGCTGTGGCATCACGGGGGTAATACCATTTTCTATACCTGTGTTGTCGACCGAGCCGGTACTGTGTAAAGCTGCTGTCGACCGAGAAATACGGTTGTCGACCGAGCAGTACGGATGTCGACACAGGAGGGTAGTTGATAAATTCGCTGTAAATGTGTTATTTTTGTGTATGTCTGTCCATTTTTGTGGTGTCAAATCGTTTGTGAAATAGTTTGCTGTGGTTTCAAGTGTTTTGGAAGTCTGACTAATAGCCTGTTTTGACGCTGAGCGGAATTAAACGGGAAAAAATATAAAATAAGTACTTCAGGGGAAATGCGTGGCTCTTATTCAGTGTCATGGAATTTCGAGGACGAAATGATGCAGATACATCATTAACATACGCGATAACCTTTTATTTGTGTGTCAACAAGTCTTTATATGCATTTGTGGAACTGTTTATAGTTTCATCGATACGGCTGTCGATGAAGTGAAAGTTTGCGGGGTACAGTTGTCGACGTTACTGGGTACGGATGTCGATGATTCAACGAGAGTGTAGGGACAGATTTACTGGAAATTAACCCCAGTTGAACAATAAAAAACGTTTGCGTTCTTCGTCAGGCTTTGTTTGTTTGTTTGAAGTGGCTGATTGATAATAAACTATCGTTGCTTTGTTTTGTTTGTTTGATTTGAGGTTTAACGTCCCCGTCAACACTGTAAAGGTCATTTTGGAGACGTTTCTTCCATTTTTGTGGGCGAAAACCTGAGTACCCGGAGAAAAACCACCTGACCTTCCGTTGCAGAATTTGGCATCTCACCTGTGACCCGAGCGATGCTCGAACCACGGCGGTGAGAGACCTAATGATCAAGAGTCAGCGCTCTTAACCACTAGGCCACGGAGGCCCGTCACCAATGAGATTGGTCATTAGATTTTAGCTCTACCTAGCCGCAAGCTCAGCATGTGAGTATACTCATGCCCCGGCATCCGTCGTCGTCCGTTCACATTCTGCCCGGCATCCGTCGTCGTCCGTTCACATTCTGCAAACATCTCATCCATCACGAAAACACGCCTATGTAATATTGACCCCCGTAAACCCCACTTTTATATAGTAAAACTGGGGTTTACAGGCGTATATATTATTTTTCTAATTTCAGCAAAAACAGATTGTGGGTATTCGTTAGAACCGCCTCGTCGAGGCTATGTTAAGAGCAGAAATAATCAAAATTCAGTGCGAAAATTTCATATTGAGAGGCGTGTTTATGGGGCACCGTTTTACTATTTATTCCGTATTTATGGATATTCATAATTAGTTATGGATATCCATAATTCGAATTATGCATATCCATAATTCGAATCATGGATATCCATAAATTGATGTGAATTAATGATATACATAAATCGAATAATGGATATCCATTATTCGATTTATTGATATCCATAAATCGAATTATGGATATCCATAAATCGTTTTATGGATATCATTAATGTAAATCGAAATATGGATATCCATTAATCGAATTATGGATATCCTTAATTCGAATTATGGATATCCATTATTCGGCTGATTTATGGATATCCATAAATCGAATTATGGATATCCATAAATCGTTTTATGGATATCATTAATGTAGATCGAAATATGGATATTCATTAATCGAATTATGGATATCCATTAATCGAATTATGGATATCCTTAATTCGAATTATGGATATCCATTATTCGGCTGATTTATGGATATCCATAAATCGAATTATGGATATCCATAATTCTCCTCTGCAAATAAACCTAATGAATAATGACTGCTCCCTTTGCAAAAAAAACAACAACAACAACAACAACAACAAAAACTCGACTTTTCGCGTCAGATTTCCGATTTAGGTGTGTATTAAAAGCCGGGATGGAGGTGGAGGTAATGTCGGGTAGGCTTAGTGGTGGCCTATGGTGTGGGAGAGATATGTTTTGTTTGATTTGAGGTTTAACGTCCCCTTCAGTGTTATTTAGGGCATTTTCGAGACGTTGCTTCCAGTTATGTTGGTCATTAAGCCTTCATTGAGATTAAATGACATCTCAATCCCGCCGGCTTCGGTAGCTCAGTCGGATGCGCGTCTGACTGGTGATCAGGAGGAAGCGGGTTCGATACCTGCCGGGGTCGGCAACATTCTTTCGTGGAGATTGATCATGAAATATTTTCTAAAGTCATTCTCTCCCTTCCGGTGATTCAAGCAGGGCAGTTGTCAGTTTCTGGCGAAAGGATGTGCACTGTACTGGTTAACTGCTTACGTATAAGCCTGCCCAGGAAAAGTGTAGATAGGTAAACTGACCGGCTAAACAATGACCTAAATTAGTGTTGACTGTGCCGTTAAATTCAAATACAAACAAACAAACAAACATCTCAATCCCTGTCGCCCATTGGACAGACTTAGACCTTCTAAACGATTTACCAGTACTCTCAGCTCATGCAGCCAAATCTATTTCTTCAAGCCCCAATGGGCGGGGGCCAGGAGATATATCTGAATCTGCTTGGTACTCCATACATCTCAAGTAGATTATTTGTTTGTTTGATTTGAGGTTTAACGTCCCCGTCAACTCTGTAAAGGTCATTTTGGAGACGTTGCTTCCAATTTTGTGGGCCTTTTACCCGACATTGAGATGAAATGACATCTCAAGCCCTGCCGCCCAAATGAACCAATAGGGTTTATTAACATGGACGGACCGACTCGTACCGCTTTGCCTGGGCAGGCTTAGATCCTCTAAGCGGTTTACCAGTACTCGTGTGCGGGTCGGTTTCAGCTCTGCGTGAAAGCATCATGCAGCCCATCTATTTCTTCAAGCCCCGATGGGCAGGGGCCGTCAAATAGAGTGTTATATGGATATATGTTAATACTATATGTAACGACCGTGTGCATTTTTCTCCAGAAAGCATGCGCGGATTGCCTGTTTGAATCATTATAATCTTTCGTCCGATTAGGTGCGCAGTCCTCATAGAGGTGATTCCAGAGGGGCCGCTGCGTTGACCGGAATTTCCAGATCTTACGGCTGGTTCCGATATTTAACTGCACACATGGCGGGCGTTCAGCGTATGCCGTCCGTTGCTTTGGAAGCCTTACGGGCTGAAAAGGCTGCACGGCAGATAGGTCCCTTTGACCGGTCATCATCTTCCAGCGATGATGAAGGCCTTAAAAGATTTTGAAGATTTTTACAACAATCACGTGTTTTAGAGAGAAATCATTAAACCAAAAGCTTTGGCGGTGATTTATGGATATCCATAATTCGAATTATGGATATCCATAAATCGATCTGAATTATGGATATCCATAAATCGAATTATGGATATCCATTATTCCGCTGATTTATGGATATCCATAAATACGGATAAATAGTAAAACGGTGCCCAATACGTGTTTTCGTAATGTCTGAAAACCGATTTGCCAATCAAAGCCAACATGCTTTGAACCTCTTTGGGTAGGGGGAACGCTAGTTTGTTCGCGACATCTGGGTCACATGACCAAGATGGCTACCACACCCATATATGGTTAAACCATTGAAAAGCTTCTCTAGGACCAGTCAAGAAACTTTGTATGTAACAGATAGGACTCCAGCACATCATAATTTGTTAAAATGATGATCTTAGGATTACCCCGAACTTATCTCAAGGCACGGTCAAATTTTACAACCTTTCCTTTTCTATTGGAAAAATTAAAATAATTAATTTTTCAGAAACTATTACAGCCAGTGAAAGTTGGTCGGCAACTAATTGAGATTCTTCACATGTGTGTGGATTTGGTGAGTGAGTGTTTGAGTGTTTCGTCCCACCAACAACTAAGGTCATAATGGAGGCGGCACCTCGGTTTAAAGACTCATCCGAATGTCCGGAGAAGCCAGGGATCGATCCTGCGACCCCTAGTTTACAAGGCGAGTAGCGTGACCACTACACCACGGAGGCTTATGTGTGGATTTGGTACCGATTCCTCACATGTGTGAAGTATTGGTATCAAATACACTCTTGTGTGAGAAATTGGTACCAATTCTTCTCATGTGTGAGGAATCGGTATATACTAGTGCTTTACATGTAAGACAGGTGTAATAGTAATTGGTACAAATTCTCCACACCCCATAAACACAGGTCACAGGTGTGACGAATACTTAGCATTTCTTTACACGTCAGACATTGTCAACGAAATCTTCACATGTGTGAGGAATTGATACCAATTCTTCACACCCTATAAAAAGTCGCACTAGTTTTTCACAGGTGTGACGAATACTTACCAATAATTCTTTATACGTCAGAAAATTCAGCATCAAATTTTTTCGAAATTGACCATATGTAAATTTGGGTGTGAAATTTACGAAATGAGAAATTAACGGTTCAACAAAGCCATCCCTAGACATATTGGAAGTGTTGGTGGTGACAGTGACGCAGGTGTGTGGCAAGGTATACTGTCTTCTTCTTCTTCTTCTTCTTCTTCTTCTTCTTCTTCTTCTTCTTCTTCTTCTTCTTCTTCTCTATCAAATCATATTATGCCGATTACTAAATTTCGTTTAAATATACACGTGTAGCTTTTTAAAAAATCTTAGAAAGCCTTCCGTAGACAAGTTATAGGATACAGCGGTCTTGAACAGTTCTGTGATGTGTTATCCAGGGTCCGACACTGGCTGCAAAACTGATTTTGGTGAGGAAATCACGACGACCATACTGACATTGACCACCCGTCAGCATTTGTATACCCACAATTCCAAACAACTTATAAGAAACCATATTACCGCTGATTGGTGACTTTTGTTTCAAATACAGCTAAGCACGGGACATGTCAAGACATTGCCCAGTGAATCCCCGTTAGGAATGACAAAAAGTCTGTTCTAATATCAACATAGACAACTGATAAACTATCTTAACATGTCGGTACAGTTATGTGGTTATGTTTGTTTGTTTGAGGGAGATTTAACGTTCCCGTCAACACTATTTGGGTCATTTTGGAGACGCTGCTTCCAATATTGTGGGACTTTTACCCGACATTGAGATAAAATGTCATTATATGCAGGGACGGTCCAACTCGCACCACTTTGCCTGGGCAGGCTAAGACCCACTAAGCGGTTTACCACTACTCAGGTGCGGTCGATTTCTGCTCAGCGTTAACCATTTATACCGCCTTTACTTAAATATGCACTTGCGCACACATAACAAACGCAAAATCAAAGCACTAAGAGTACTGATGGGTCGATTGTCGCTGACTATAGGTCGGAAAAAGTCCTGGACTGTGATTTAAACTGCTTAATTTACCCTTGAAATCCAATTTTTAAGTATATAGGGTAGATCTTGATCAGACGCCGCATTCTGTGGCGTCTGGTCTGGGTCTTCACTGTCTGCCAAGCCCAACCTATGATTCCAAGATAACCCTCTTACACAGCACTCTGACCTCAGTCACTGCGGCTGTTTTCTACAAAAAAAAGTAATTCGGACAAGTCTGTGATAGTCACGTGGACTGAAGAGCTTTTCTGCTTAGGAATTTTGGGTAGTCGGAAAAGGAGCTCATCAAGAAAACACGCCTATATGATTTTGACCCCCCTTGAACCCCACTTGTATATAGTGAAACTGGGGTTTACAGAGGTAAACCTTATTTTTCATATTTCTGCCCATATACATAGATTCTGGGTACTTGTTAGAACCGCGCGTTCACACAATCTATTTTTGAGCAGAAATATAAAAAGTATCAGATATTTTTTTTTATTATTATTTTTCATTTTTGGGTCGATTGTTTATCAATCGACCCAAAGGTATAAAGGACAAAACCTCTATTAGTGCTTGAGTCCACGTGACTATCACTGATTTGTAGGAATCCACGCAGATTATTTATAGAATTTTATCGCACTGAGGTCAGCGTGTTTACGTGAAAAGGTTAACTGTAAAATCTGGGCTGGAATCATGGGTTGGGCTAGGCAAACAGTGTAGACCCAGATTAGACGCCGCAGAACGCGGCGTCTGATCAGGGTCTTCACTGTTTGCTTAGAGTATAGGAATTTAAGGGTCATGCGCCGAAAAACGCAGCGTCTGATCATGGTCTACACGGTTTGCTTTCAGTAAAGGAGTTTAAGGGTTAAACGAAACAGTCCACGCTCAGGCCCATTTTTCCTAACTACAATCAGAGACAATCGACCCACTAGTGCTCTCAGTGCTTTGATTGTTTTTAGGGTAAAATTTTCAATTTATTTTAATAGGCATGTTTTCGTAAAGTCTGCTGATCAACCCTACTGTTTGTCATGGCATTTGTTGAGAAATATTCGTCTCTGCACATGCGCTTGAAGTTCTGAGCTCAAAACCTAAACAATGGGCCTCCGTGGCCCAGTGGTTAAGAGCGCTGACTCTTGATCATTAGGTCTCTCACCGCCGTGGTTCGAGCCTCGCTCGGGTCACATGTGAGACGCCAAGTTCTGCAACGGAAGGTCAGGTGGTTTTTCTCCGGGTACTCCGGTTTTCGCCCACCTCTGATTAACGATCGGCTCGATATGAGTGAAATATCTTGAAAGGGCCGTAAAACCAAAAAAAAAAAAAAAAAAAAAAAACCTAAACATTTCGTTATGGTCCTTTCAAACAAATTTGAAATGTTTAAGCATTTAAACTTCAAGCGCCTGTGATCTTTCCGACATTATTCTCCAAGAGCATTTGCACAGGTTTACAACATTTGTTTGCAGTTTAATTTCAATCTGATTTGGCATTTACATGTTCAAGTGTTTACATCAGTGACCAGCTTTGTAGCCTGTTGTGTAAACTAAATATGGGAGAGTTAAGGATGGGGTTATTCTTGGTGATTGTTTGTTTGATTTGAGGTTTAACGTCCCCGTCAACACTGTAAAGGTCATTTTGGAGACGTTGCTTCCAATTTTGTGGGACTTTAACCCGACACTGAGATGAAAAGACATCTCAAGCCCTGTCGCTCAATGAAACCAATAGGGTTTAACAGCATGGACGGTCCACCTCGCACCGCGGTTCCTGGACAGGCTTAGATCCTCTAAGCGGTTTACCAGTACTAGTGTGCGGGTCGGATTCAGCTCTGCGTGGAAGAATCATGCAGCCCATATATTTCTTCAAGGCCCTATGGGCGGGGGCTTAGTTGCGACTTTAAGACACCAGTTCGCCCAAAACATACAGTTTTCTTCATGGCTCCCAGTGAAATCTGCCTTATAGTGCAGATTTCAGTAATAATCATAGAATAAGTCATGTATTTTAACAGCAGTACATGAAATGTAGTTTTTATATTTCGTCGACAGTCGTATCAATCAGACTAGGATACCATCGACGGTCGTATTTCTAATAATCGACATCCGTATCCCGACATTTTTCAAAGGTCTATAAAAACTCCCAGAGTGCATGAATTATGTCAAACCCACGTTGTTGTCGAAGCGTAAATGGTAGATAAAATATATATGGTGTTTTATTGCTTTCCTACTTTTAATAAAGCATTAGATTAATGAAATTCTGTGAAAACTGATTTTTTTCGAAAGAACCGGTATTTTATAGTGTTTTTCAGACTCACGACTCTCTATAAGTGAACAGACAATTAACAGCTTGTCTCTTTAAAACACCGACAACGTTTGTAAATGTTTAAACTAACGTTTTCGCCTCTCCAAGTGCATCAAAATCGAAGACCCTCCTCTGTCGACAGCCGTACTGCTCGGTCGAAAGCCGTATTTCTCGGTCGACAGCAGCTTTACACAGTACCGGCTCGGTCGACAACACAGTATAGAAAATGGTATTACCCCCGTGGGCATTGATTCAATGCCTCTTTGACAGCAGAAGCGCCCCTTTAAATATTAATTGAGAGTTTCCCGCCTTTTTCCACAGAACGTCTTTTAGCAGGTGCGAGTGAAATACATGGTTGTTGCATGCAAAAAGGTAGTTTAATTCAGGTTACCTGTTGGGCTACCCTGGTTTTCTGAGGAGCAACTGAAGATGCCCATTTATTTCACGGTGACAAGTTATTATTAGAAGTAATTTCGGGGAACATGATTAAGAAAATAAGTCATGTAAGTCATATGCGATGGGCGAAGACTCAGGTCAGTTTGCACATGCATGCGGTCTGAACAGTCTTCGTTGTTCGTATGTGCCAACCATGGCCTCTGTGCTAATCAAAGAACAACAGGTGAAAACTATGGCCACATTGGCTAGATGCGCAGGCTAATCTGGTCCTTCGTTTGAAACTTTTTTTTCGCCGTGCGCCGGCTTAAAACGACGGCGTGTACATTTAACCGGCCAAATCTGCATGCGACGTTACAAACACATTCTAAGCTACCAAGTGCACGGATCAGTCTGTTCAGATCTCCTATCTCGAGTAAAATACTTATTGCGCATGTGCGTACAGAAAAGACTGGTAAGTCTGCGCAGTTGTGCAATCGGGACTGTGTCTTCAATGTTCAAGAGGTATGAAACGTTTCAAGGCGCACAAAGTGAAGATCACACATGAACAGGTTAACTTTTTGTGTATGATGTCTGCATTTGCTTTTTCTTGTTACTTGCCTATCAAAATAACATGATGGTTTTGCATCCGCACAGTCTAATCAGTCTTCACCGGACTACTTCCATGGGCATTGAATTGCTACATGCCCCCGGCTTACGCTGATTTGAGACTGCTTATTAGTAAACAGAGAACACACAAACAAGGCTGCGCAGTCTCGCCTGAGGCTTCACTATGCGCTTAAACAATATAGGTGGGGGGGGGGGGGGTGAAGTATCTATGCGCCTAGATCCACTGGGGAGCTGCACGTGCGGGTTTCAACATCACATCTCATATATACATGTAGCTGGACTTTGTCTGCTGCGGTGTAGCCGGAACAAAAAAAATATTACAGACTATAAGGAAATTCTTTGAACAATCCTCTTTTTCCTAGATATGGGATACTCTTAAGAAAAGAATTTGCTCCAAACAAATCAATTTTTGTTATTCCTGAGATCACAAATTGACTCGCCCATTTTAAAGTGAATTGTGATAGTTCAATAGGTGTAAATGTCATTAATGACAATGTGTAACCATACTACTTGTAACTACATGATAAACTCGCATTCAAAGACCCCCTGCACACACTGACATATTTATAGATCAAACGGTTCTGCACTGCATAAGTGATATTTATAACTTCTAATCACGTGCAGATTGACAGGGCCACGGGAAAAAAAAAACGTAGTTGTAAAATATTGAACACAGCCTGATCCAATGCATGGAATTCTTTCAGATCAAACAGTTCGAACACTTATAAATTTCCAACATCTGCCAGGTGTATCCATTTCCCTTAAGATATTTTTATTGTTGGAGTTGAAACGCTTGCTTTTTGGTCTGTTTCGCTATTCAGACAGGCTGTTTCCTGTAATTGCAGTATAGTATTGCATCATCGTTAAAGCTGATTGGTTGGTCGCGTCACGTGCCCCTCCATGGAACAGTTACAATCTGGTCATTATACCCGGTTTGCCCGCCTCATGGCGACCAAACCAAAAAGGTTAAATCAATCAACCGTGACGTCTGGTTACCAGTCCGGCCATGTCGATCATGTGCACCACCTTCACACCAGTACGGATAGAGACGTGCACGGTCGTGCATAGAAAAGAAGAAACTGAAATTTGTTCTCAAAAAGCGTTAAGTGAGAGTGTATTGCAACATTTTTCATTAAAGGATCGTAAGCGTGCCCCTTGGTCGGAAAGTGGATGATGCCACATGTGTTTGATCAATCGTCTATTGGAGCGACATCTTACTATATACAGAAAATGCTAGTGGACGTCGACGAAGCGGAAGACCGACGTCAGTACGTCAAGATCGATTCATCCGTCAGACGCATGTGCGAAACAGATTTCCGTCGGCAGCTGCTACACTGTGCCTGTAGATAAACAAGGGGTCTCAACTACCGACAAATAAGCACTGATACTGTTCGTCGCCCTTATGCGATGTACGTTTGAGAGCTAGACGTCCCTGTCGTGACCAAAGTTAACGCGTCGACACAGTACGGAACACTTACGCTGGTGAATGAAATACGTAAATTGGCGTCCAAGCGACTGACGTGATATGCGATTCATTGACAAATCGCACTTCATCGTGAACCACGCCGATTGTCGCTTCCGGGTGTTTCGACGTATAGGTGTAAGGTATGCCGAGGCGACGCGTACGTAACAGAGCATAAAAAATATCGGATGGAACAAGCGTTATTGTGTGGCGTGGTATTGCATGTAGTAAGCGAACGCAGCTTAGTGTCATTAAGAACGTTCAAGATCATGGTAGAGACGTGGTCTGAACAGCGAGACGTTACATCGATCAAGTGCTTCGGCCTTACATGGTTCCATTTATTTGTTAACGCTCAGAATCCGGGATATCTTATCCAACAGGATTACGCGCGGGCACATAGTGCTGTCCTTACTCAAAACTGTCTTCAAGCCAATGGAATTCATGTACATGTACTGGACTAGCCAACCTTTCTCCTCCGATCTCTTTCCCATAGAGTATCTTTTGGGAGAGGATCCACAACCGACCAGACAAAAACTGTTACTTATGGACAGTTAGTTGCATTGTTAAAACTTGAATTTTAATGTTTGGCTTTGAAAACGTAAATAGTTTAGTTCAAAAATTTGAAACATGGTATTTCATAATACCACCCGTGTATAGACATCTGCAAACGTATCATATAATGGAATTTGGAGAACTACTTTTCTAAATTTTAAGATCTTTTTAGAAAGACTTTTTGTAAGTTTTTACAGCGTTATGATTTTCTCATAGAATCTGTCATTTCAGTGCCTTTGGCGCTTTGCTTCTGGTATTGCTAAATGATTGTTTATCGATTCTAAAGGTCAAGGACATTTACTGATCATTATCTTGGATGCCTCGGTTTCAGTAATTGTATATTCTCCTCCACGAAAACTGCTTGCTGATTGAAACCAAATTAAATACAGAGCCTCTGTTATATGGGGCAACAAAATTATTCATGGGATTGGAATCAGGTGTCCAATATGGCCGATATGCCCATATATTGTAAAAGCCCTTTGAAACTCTTTTGCTCGAGAACAAAAAAGCCAATAACCTTGAAACTTGGTAGGTAGCATTAGGGAATCGGTCCCTACCAATTTTTTTTTAAATGGAGGCCCTTGGTTGACCTTGACAGACGATTTATCTAAGTTCCCCGGTCAGGCCCTTGTTCCATCACGTTAACAAGTCCGTTAAATTAGCACCCACCTTAAACCCCAATTTATATAGAGAAAACTGGGGTTTACGAGGATACATGTATACATTATTTTTCTTATTTCTGCTCAAAGACATGGGTTTCGGGTACTCGTTATAACCGCCTCATTGAATACCGAGTCTACACTCAAAGACAATCAATCCATCAGTGCTGTCAGTGCTATAACATCACGTGAACAAGTCCGTGAAATGAAGACCCCCCTAAACCCCACTTTATATAGAGAAAACTGGGGTTTAAGGGGGTATTCATTATTTTTCTTATTTCTGCTCCAAGACATAGGTTGTGGGTACTCGTTAGAACCGCCTCAATGAGGCGGTTCTAACGAGCACCCACGTCCTATGTTTTGAGCATTTATAAGAAAAATATGAAGGATTTTCATCAGGAAAGTAGCCATTTTGGATATGTGAAAAATGCACTATGTCGTACGGGCGAGTTATCATAATGATTTGTTTTCGGACCGTTAAATTCTCCACCCACCCACCCTTATTGCATGCACAATTCGCCAACATTGCGGACTGATGACGCGTGAATAAGACACTGTTCGTAGCCAAAACATCCGAGAAGGCATCAAAAATGATCATAGTTAACAATTTAAGGCAATGCTTTATTTACTTCTCTAAATGGGCTTTCTCTTGTTAGTTTTTTCACTTCAAATGTTTGCTACTAGCATAAATTGCGGATTACTCGTTTAAAAACCACAATCTACTACTGCAGAAAGAGTAGCGAACTTTGTGTATACCCTTGTAAATCCAACTTTTCCGATAAACAGCAGAATTTTAAAGGACATTTCTTACACGGGCACTAGGAAAACACGCCTATACTAAATACATTGTAAATTTTGCTGTCGAAAAAAAAATAAGATGAATAATTGTGATATTTTTTCTTATTTCTGCTCAAAATATAGATTGTGGCTACACGTTAGAACCGCCTCATCGAGGCGGTTCTAATTAGTACCCACAATTTATGTATTCGAGCAGAAATAAGAAAAATAATGTATACCCACCCAGTTTTACAATATAATAGTGGGGTTTGAAGGGTCAAAATTTTATAGGCGTGTTTTCGTGATGGGTGTGTTAGAAAAAATATTACAAACACTCTATTCTTATTGGATAATTGGTTTGTTTTGTTGTGGGCCTATTGAGGGCCTTCTTTGGTTTCAACAATTCCATACATATATATAATGTTTCAATCATGTTAACAAGTCCGTGTAATGTACACCCATCTTACCGAAAACTGGGGTTTACAGGGGTTGTTCATTATTTCATTTAGGCATAGGTTGTGGGTGCTCGTTAGATTGAGGCGGTTCTAACCAACGAGCGGCCACAACCTATGCTTGGAGTATGAATAAGAAAATAAGTTCATCAGTAAGTAATACTTTTGGTGATACATGTCACACGAATGTGTTACAATGTGGACACAAAAGCGTTCAAACTCCGATGAAGTACATTTCAATTAAACTCTTTGCACCAAGTTAGTTTGACAAGCAAATGCCATTCATCAAAGTAGTCTAAAACTAGACCAAGCAATATACATTGATTGGTCTTATTGTGGCAAGCACTTTTTCCATTTTTTAGATCTGATTGAGATTCGAGATGTATTCTGATTGGACATTGCAGTGTCTATAATGGAATATACGACACTTTGCGTTTTGAATTTATTCCTGTCTTGCAGTTGACTGACAGGATGTAAGGAAATATTGAATGAACATCACTATGATACACCTGTGGACACAAATCTGTTCATACTTTGATGAGCTTCATTTCATTTTAAACTGATGTTTCAGATCAAAATGAAATGAAGCCCATCAAAGTATGAACGGATTTGTGTCCACAGGTGTATCATTGTGATTTTTTGATACGGAAAGAGCCGACCCATGCGACATTCTCCGATTAAAGTTCTTCAAATATGTTTTGCGGCCAAGTCACATGGTGTGACACATAATTTCTTGCATGAAGCTGTCACAAAGCCACTATTGTGGGTATGTGAGAAGCAATGGCACTGACGAGACTGCACTTGTGCGATATGTACTTTTTTCTCATGATCTGACTCAAGATCCATGTCTCTTTGACTGGCATGTCAACGAACGCCTCTTTCATAAAAAACCTGAATTAATTGCAGGTGAATCAGTCCACGAGTGTCTACTCGTCTGTTTCCGTTTAACTAGCCGGTAATATTCAAACGTTTATGAATTCACCCCCTTTTGACGGAATTATACCCCGTTTTTGACGGAGCAGTCAAAAATTAAAAGAAACAGCAACGCACCAGCCAAAAAATGAGACTAAAAAGGTATTAGTAGGACATTTTATCTTAAAGTTGCAAGCAGAACAAACAAATTGCTGGCGCCATTACTTCACACTTAAATCGTTTTCAGAAGGAGCATGCAGACATATGTATCATATTTCCAATTAAAAGAAGATGTAAGTCTGCCCAAACACATTATGTCTGTTTTAATAGACAGTCTGTTGTTGTCAGCTGAAAGTTTAATCATTATTTGCCTATCTCCAAACAAAGTCATACTAATATTTTCTTTGAAATGGTACTGAAGCGTTGTCCAGTCGTCCACGAAGTGATGCAATGTGGGCGATATTCGTTACTAACCTTCGCAAGCCAACCGCTAAAAGAAACGGCTGCAGAAGTGGATTTACTTTTGCTCCGGAAGCATTCAAATAAAAGGTCATGACTCGTTGAATGAATGCTATTTTCTATTAACACGTCATCAGCTTTATTTGTCACAATGATTAAAACCCAGGATTGACCGGAACACTTCCTTCAGTTTATCACACAGAATAAACATGTATTCTGTTGACTTGCCTGACAAACTATATTATATCTATGTGCCTTGTTTTTTTTTTTTTTTTGTTTTGTTTTTTTCATATTTTTTTTTCAATTTTAGACGGCTGGCTTGGATGGCGATTTTTTTTCCATACGATAAACCTACAATGTGAAATAAAATACCTGTTTACTGATTTTTCGTTTCGTTAGTTTTGTTTGCTTGTTTGATTTGAGGTTTAAAGTCCCCGTCAACACTGTAAATGTCATTTTGGAGACGTTGCTTCCAATTTTGTGGGACTTTTACCCGACATTGAGATGAAATGACATCTCAGGCCCTGCCGCCCAATGAAACCAATAGGGTTTATAAGCATAGACGGGCCGACTCGCACTGCTTTGCCTGGGCTAGTCTCCCTGCCCTACATCATAGTGTAGATTATATTTTCTTGCCCTTTGGGATCATTGATTCCATAGTGGAATTTTGAAAATATCTGAGGGTCACTGATGAGGCCTAATTGGCCGAAACTAGCTAGCCTGGCCCAGAAAACATGTACACTCCATATATTTCAGTTCTGTAGTGTATTCCTTTCTTCAAAAGGATAACCCTTTTATAGAACATATTTAGCTTCACTACAGCTGGTGTGTGGGAATGTGTGGCGGCGGTAAAACGTCTCCCTGCCCTACATCATAGTGTAGATTATATTTTCTTGTCCTTTGGGATCATTGATTCCATAGTGGAATTTTGAAAATATCTGAGGGTCACTGATGAGGCCTAATTGGCCGAAACTAGCTAGTCTGGCCCAGCAAACATGTACACTCCATATATTTCAGTTCTGTGGTGTATTTCTTGCTTCCAAAGGATAACCCTTTTATAGAACATATTAAGATCCTCGTTTCGTTAGTACAAGTCGTTATTAGTGATTGAATGGTCATAAATGAAACTATGTCACAAACTGCAGTGTTTGTTTTTTTCTCTGTCTTTCAAGCTTTTTTCACTTATTTCGAGCCGATCGTTAATCAGAAGTGGGCGAAAACCCGAGTACCTGGAGAAAACCCACTTAACCGTCCGTTGAAAACATAGGCGTCTCATATGTGACCCGAGGGAGACGCGAACCACAGTGGTGAGAGACCCATAGATTGCTGGTATTTTGATAAAGAAGTTAACTTAAATTAAGTTTCATGTTCATTTGCACTGAGCAAGGATAAAATGTTAAGTAAGCTCGGTTATTTTCCACCGAGAAACATTTTCCCTGTGGCCGGTCTATCTTTGCAACAATACAAACCTTGAATATTGCACATAAAACATAATTTTGTGTAGAATTGGCTTGCTTGACTGCTTTTCGATCACATTGTCTGTCTGTCCTGGCCATCATTTTGAGGCTAGATTATTATTATTCCCAGTTACCGCGAATAGAACTTTCCACAGAACCAACGACTTTACTCGAGCACCAAATAAGGGACATTGGTAAAACATTGTTATTCATTATTCATGTAAACAGAAAAAAATATCTTGAGCTAAAAATTACGGAACCCTGGAAGGGACATGTTTTTCTTCTATTTGTTGTGCGAACAAGATAATATCTTGTTCGCACAACTCAATATCTTGTTCGCACAACATTTTAAAAAAATACATGTCCCTCCCAGAGTTCCGCACAAACTTTCTGCTCGATGGCGTTTTTAATGCTACGGTTACTCGTGGCGATTGTCTAGGGCTGTTTTAACAGTTCTGGCAGGAAATTTCTGAACAAGATGGCGCCGTTCCTGCTGGCATTCGCGTAATAACCGTAGGCCGCAGTGCAATGAGCTGAGGTCATTTGAAAATTTTTCTGGAGCGATGGAAGGTATTTGTCATAGACGTGGGGTTTAACACGAAAGTACAGCATATGCAACAACATAAGCCTTTACAGAAAAAGAGGCCCGCGGCCAGAGTTCTTGCACAGAACTGCTATCGCATTTGCACAAACCCATATTTACAGGCTATACAAAATATACATCTACAGAATCTCGACCATGCCAGACCACTGCCTATCTTATAAGCTTCCCAAGAGCCTTCGGCTCTGGTGACCAAAAAACTTGCTTCGCCGTTAGCAAAATTATTTGGTTACTCTTCAGTTAGTTTTCTATAAAGTGTAGGAAAGTTGTCTACTTAACTTCTCATTACGATACCACACCCGTGCGATAAACTGCATTTTTTCACATCTCCAAAATGGCCATTTTTCTGATGAAAATCCTTGATATTTTTCTTATAAATACTCCAAACATAGGTTGTTGGTACTCGTTAGAACCGCCTCAATGAGCGGTTCTGAAGAGTACCCACAACCAATCTCTTGGAGCAAAAATAAGAAAAATAATGTATACCCCCGTAAACTCCAGTTTTCTCTATATAAAGTAGAGTATAGGGGGGTCTTCATTTCATGGACTTGTCCACGTGATGTCCAACAGATATTCAAACATTCCATTTGATAAGATGTTACTCACATATTGAAGTTGCACATGTGCTCTTTTAAAGATGAAAAAGTACTTTTTGATATTTCAGACAATATACTTCAGTCGGCAGGATCCCGACTGCAGACTGGCAATTAGAATATTGCCAAAGACAGTAAATTATATAAAACATATTTCAGGGATATAACTCTAGGCCCTCACAGTTAATATGTGTGAATTATATAAAACATATTTCCGAGCTATAACTCTAGACCCTCACAGTTACTATGTGTTAAGCCTTGACCTGGCTTTTTTAAAAGCTTTACTTGTGTTATACTGTTTGTGAATACCTCATTAGGAGATTTCAAAGTCTCAGGTTGATTAATGGGAGAAAAAGATAGAATATCAAGCTCATGCAAACTGATTACACAAGGACAAACTAAAGCGATAAAGCAAACGTTCTAATATGCGCAGCACAATCCTCCATTGTATTAAAAATATGCTCAATCCACCGACACCAATCACGACAGTTGTCGTTTGCCTTGTCGTCTGCCTGTTACTTTTATTTTTTTATTTTTATTATTATTTTTTTTTTTTTGCAAACAGTGTGGACCCAGATCAGACTGCTCCTCTATCCTGTTCTGGATTCACACTTTTTGCCTGTAGTATAAAATAAAGGCACTGCCTTTTGAGCAAACACACTCATTTACATCACTTAAGTTTTACAACACTTAACTTCTTTAGTTAATTAAAAACATACCGATAGTGCTAGATTGGTAGCTCAGTGGTTAGTGCACTTGCCACTGATTCTAGAGGCCTCCGGTTCGATTCACAGCAGCGACAATAAAGTTTGGTGTCTAAATATGTTCCATTGGCATCAGTTGTAGAGATGAATGCCACAAAGTGCAGGGAGAATCAACCCGTATGCAAGTTAAAGAGCCTTATCGTAATTTCATGATTATCGCCCGGGCGTTCGTCCTGTGTGTATGTACACCTGCGAGTAATGGTCAAATGGGACCTACCGCAATAATACTAGATAGATAGATAGTCACGCTAGCAAGTCCTTGGTTAACCGCCTATATACAGATGCAGATGGTATTTATGTGGGGTACTTAACATTTCTTATATCTACTCCTTAGCAAAATTAGGGGAGTCATTGACACCATTCTCCATTTTCAGTATTTTGGCAGTACTTTCTATGCGTTCCCCAACTTAGATCATTTGCATCTTGTTTGGCAGACCAAAAGTACAGATGTCAAAAGAGGCTGTCGTGCAAAAGCCAGCTTACTTTGACCAAAGTCCAGACCAGACATTGCAGCAGGAATAGCTGAAGGTCAACAGATAGACACCGCAGCTCTGGACAAAGTTCCACATAAATGGCTTGAGTAGTGTCAAGCTCAGAAATGCCAGCATGCAACCTATTACAGTGGATCATGAGCTTACCTACCAACAGGGGCTAACCAGACCTGGTCAAGGCCAGTTTGCACTATTGTCCCAGCTGTATCCGGTGTCCCTCAAGGTGCAATGCTAGGACATTTATTATTCTGCCCATGCGTAAATTACCTGCCACAGAAAGTCAGCTCTGGAGCAGACCTTCTTGCTAATCTTGCAGTCAGGGTAATAAAACGGAGCACATTGCCATGAACTGTCAGTCTAAAAGACTTGAAAGTACCTGGGTATCCTTTATTTCAGAAACATGTCATGGGGAACCAATTTTGATACAACTGCAAAAAAAAAAAAAAAAAAAAAAAAAAAGCTGCCAGGCGTTTCTTTGGAAGGAACATAAGCAGCTGTTCTGAAGATGTTAACGCATGATGGAAGAGACCATGATTAGACTTATCCTGGATTATGCCACATCAGTATGGGTTGAACATTTTGTACCCAGCGGCTGGAGACGGTGCATCGGCGAGTAGCTCGGTTTGTCAGAGTTGACTACCACACAACCAGCATTACTTCCCGAGTGATGCACACTTTGGCCGGCAAACTCACCAGCATTGACATCTTGTGTCAAAGTTGTGGTGGCATCTCTCCGGGCTAAGTGGACATCCATGCTCGCAGTGCCTCCGACCCGAAAGACGCGAACTGTATATGATACTCCTGCGAAAACATCTGTCAGCTCTCCTTCAGACTTTATGACGTCACTACAGCTGTTGTCTGGGAATGTCTGGCGGCCGTAAAAAGTCTCCCTGGCGTACACCATAGTGTGGTTTATATTTTCTTGTCCTTTGGGATCATTGATTCCATTGTGGAATTTTGAAAATATTTGAGGGTCACTGATGAGGCCTAAATGACCGAAACTAGCCAGTCTGGCCCAGAAAACATGTACACTCCATATGTTCCCGTTTTATGTTGTATTCCTTGCTTCCAAAATATAAACCCTTTCTAGAACATATTTAACGTCACTACAGCTGTTGTCTGGGAATGTGTGGCGGCCGTAAAAGCCTCCCTGCCCTACACCATAGTGTAGTTTATATTTTCTTGTCCTTTGGGATCATTGATTTTCATTGTAGAATTTTGAAAATATTTGAGGGTCACTGGCGAGGCCTAAATGGCCGAAACTAGCTAGTCTGGCCCACTCCCTATTTTCCCGTTCTGTGGTGTATTCCTTGCTTCCAAAGGATAATCCTTTCTAGAACATATTTAAGGACAAACTTCCACAGAGTATTATCACATCAGGGATCATAGATGGCTCCAAGAGGGATCGTGCAAGTCTTCCCTAAACTACGTAAAACTGTCTTTCCAAGTTTTTAATTTGTTCTGTTGTGAGACAAAGGTGTCGCTTGCATCACTGGGGAGTCCAACTGATATTGATTTACATTCTGGCAAGGCCTGCTGTCCTTGCAGCAGGTAGGGTAGAGGTTAGGGCGCTGTGACTTATGTTTCTACACTTTATTCATTTTCCATCTTCTGCCCTGTGCCCTCTCTTCTCCTCTACTACCACTTCTATCTCTTTTGTCCCTTTCTCTGAGAAACGACAGAAAATGACCTTATCCCAATAGCTTGAGCTTCAACGCCGCTTTGCACATACCCTAAATATGATGATGCTCCAATGTTTGTCCTGTGTGCACTTCATGGGAAGAAAATTAGAGATTAGGGTAACTCAGTGAGTTTGCAGCATGGATACTTTAAAGTATTCTAAAGCACTAGCGCTATGCTATGGGATTCGGGGCTCATCATCGCTTTGTAAATCTTGGGAAGGTAGAAATCAGCAGGTAGCCAGATAGCTCATTGTGTCTCTTACTATTCCCAGAACTTTATTGTATACCCGGAGTAAATTTGTGAAAAAGTTTCAATTGCTTGTTCAGGTGAGAAGCGCTTTCCACCCTACCGAGAAGTACCGGTAAATCCTTCGGTAAATCTCCGGTAAATCGTTGGTCCAAGCGCGGTGCTGTGTTTTACCGGCTAATACGTGACGTAGTTTCGAAACTTTCCCGCTGTCAAACTTCAGCGTTTGATGCAACAGTCTTTGAAAAGAACTTTTTAAAATTATTTCGACGTTTTTTGTGTTTCTGTTGTAATGGAACTTGACTCTTTTTTTGGTTTTGAGAAGCAATTTTGGATATGAATACAATTCTCATGAACTCTGTAAAGATGGCGGATTATCGCGAGAAAGTGAACGAGATTCCAGGCGAGATTGGGGTGCCTAAGTATGTTGTTCCAGCCTCTCTACAGTAAAGCAAACACTTCGTGTGTTTGCTATGTAAAAATATTTCTGGAATGTTTGCAAAAAGATTCATCAGACGACATAAGCAGACGACAGTTTCAGATGTTGTTTCCTCGGCAACTCAAGGGTTAAAATGGCATCATGATTGTGGTCAAACACGATTGTGACAAATATCACCTTTCATATTTTTTTCTTATTCTCAGAGTAAAAATGGCTTGATATTTCATGTTAACCGTGTGCTCGCTTGACATTCCACGTGAATGCTGAGCACACGATTCACATGAAATGTTAAGCCTACTTTTCTCTGAAGGACAACAAAATAGAAGTTGAGGATAACAAAATCTGCTGCTAAATTGTTTGATGTATTAAGGTGAACACTTATTTAACGAATATCACAAGAGTGTGTGTGGGTGTACAATCTGATTTTCTCCAAGTCACGCTCTTTTTTCTGCCCTTCCTTAGTAATTTATATTTTCAGTAGAACAGCCATTATTTAACCGACACTAATCTGTAGGCAAGCGCATTACGAGAACGCTGCCGTGCGAGATAAGTTTTCTTTATTTGTTCAAATTACTGGATGCTTGCTACAGAGAATAAGCGATATTTAACAATACATTTGGACTTCATTGGCTTAAACGTCCATCATGTTAAGCAGTCCGTGAAATGAACACCCCTCTAAACCCCACTTTATACAGAGAACACTGGGATTTGCTCCAAGACAGTTGTTGTCGGTACTCAGTAGAACCGGTTCTAACAAGTTCCCACAACCTATGTCTAGGAGCAGAAATAAGCAAAATAATGCATACCCAGTTTTCTGTATATAACATGTGGTTTAGAGGAATGTTCATTTCACTGAATGGTTATCATGATGAGACTACACTGATTTTAACTCTTATCTTGCTGTTCACGACAACCCTTTTCTTTGCAAACAGCGTAGATCCAGATCAGATGGCTTCTGAATCGACCAGGATATGCACTGTTTGACACTCAGTTTATGAATTTGTATGAATAAATAACGTCAAGTAATCTGATTGGTTCTAAGTCAGAAATGGGTGTGGCTAAACTGAATATTCAGCATGAGAAGTGTAAATTTTCATGTGCGCACATAGTCGAAGGTCCCGTTGTTACTTCATTCCATGATTTCTGAGGAGAACAGTCTACCTGTGACTTCATTCCATGGTTTCTGAGGAGAAAAGTCTACTTCTTCGGTAATAGTCCCCGCCCATCCGGGCTTGAAAAACGGATGGGCTGCATAATGCTTCCACGCAGAGCTGAAACCGACCCGCACACGAGTACTGGTAAAGTAGAAGTAAAACAAAGATCAGGAATTGATACAATTAACTTACTCCATCCATAAAAGACACCAAAGGGAAAGAAATACAAACATTAAGCGACCAGACCATAATGGAAACCTAAACAAAGGAAGGCCATATGGACAGTTACTTTCCCACAAAATGGCCATATGGCCATCCAAAATTAAAAGACACAAGTGATACACACAGTAAGTAACAAACAACAACATAAATAAATCGCCACAGAAGAGCCGCCTTGGAACGGTCAGTGGAAGATTTCCACTGGGGGGCTTAAATCGATTTTACGTGGCCACAATCCTCGCCCTTACTTCCGTCGCGATTTAGACAAAAAATTTGTTCAGTCCGCATGAAGGCCTCCTAACTCATCAGTGCAACATCTCCGTGAACACAGAAATCAAAGAACCACAGAGGTGAGACAACGGTGAGGACTCGACAGCAAGGAACCACTGAAATGCTGGAGCAAAAGAAAACCAACAGTTAGACTCCGATGAGCCCGACCAGAGACAGAGCATCAGGCACCAACCAACATTATCTCTTTAATTTTCAATAAGCCTTTACGTTGGAGCCGTCATAGAATCTGAGGCCTGACCCACCGGCGTGCAATTAAAGAGGGAAGCAAAGTTGCCAACCGTGATTGGGTTAACTACCATGCATGCAGTCTGTCGTATAATATCCATGTTGTACCCAATCTTTTTATATCGAAGAATGATTTTACGAAATTGGGTGCTGAAGTCATTGCGGTTAGAGGATTTAAGCCTGCCCAGGCAATGCGGTGCGAGTCGTTTCGTCCATGCTTATAAACCTTATTTGTTTCATTGGGGGACAGGGCTTGAGATGTCATTTCATCTCAATGTCGGGTAAAAGTCGCACAAAATTGGAAGCAACGTCTCCAAAATGACCTATACAGTGTTGACGGGGACGTTAAACATCAGATCAAACAAACAAATACTTCTTCGGTACATTTTAGATATCTAGCGTGCAGCTGTTTGTTTTTGACACTTGAATGACAGCGGATTCGATGTGCTGAATAAAAACAATAGTATGTGTTTTGTTCGAGTTCGAAAGAAATAACAACAACAGCAGAAACAACAACAATTAAAGCAATCAAAATAAACTAAAAACTAAAAAATTGGTTTGATAGATTTCTGGGAGATTAAAAAACTGGGCTTGGTGTCGATGTTTAAACGTCTACTGCGGCCCTCTGGTAAAGTTAACGATCTCTGTTATTAACATGGACAGAACATTTTTGAAAGATGATTTAATAAGCCATATATACTCAAAGGAAATAAAAGCTGCAAGCACTGCATGATGCCCCGCCACTACAATTACATCAAGCAAGTACCATATCACAGTCAAAAATTCGAAGTAAGGATGTATAGTTACTCTTTCTCTTATTAAAGTTGACAGGAATGCATGACTGTCTCAAAGAGACATGGCTCCAAAAGAAAGTAAACCAGAATTACAATTATTCTAATTTTCAGTTTTTGGTGGCCTGTGTCCAATAAAATAAAGGCAAGGTCATCAAAATCTAATCAAAGCTTTGGTCGACTGCAATGATATATTGTACCACATTTCATTGACGTGTTCATACGTTTGATGTACATTGAGCTGCTCTACAATAGTGCTTGACGGGAACCATCTTAAAAATCATCATCATCTTCTTCGGTGATTGCCTCCCTAAGTACTTGAGTATTCTCGCAATGTGTTGGAGAGTACCCACACTCCACGGATAATAGAGATATTTAAAACAGTTAAAAACGGTTAACAGGCTAAAAACAAGCATGGTATTCAGTAGGTGATGTTTGCCAGCTGGATCTGAAAGGCTGCTAACGGCAGTCTGTGTGAGTGGTTCCGCAAGATGATGGTGCTTGGGGAAAAAGCTCCTAAGATAGTTCGTGTTATGCCCGGAAGCGAGAGTCGTGGTCTTTGGTCGTGCTACTGCATCACGAAAACACGATTATATAAAGTTTTGACCCCTTTGAATCCCCTTTTATATAGTTAAGTAGAAGTAAAACAAAGATCAGGAATTGATACAATTAACTTCACACATAAAAGACACCAAAGGGAAAGAAATACAAACATTAAGCGACAAGACCATAATGGAAACCTAAACAAAGGAAGGCCATAAGGACAGTTACTTTCCCACAAAATGGCCATATCGCCATCCAAAATAAAAAGACAAAAGTGATACACACAGTAAGTAACAAACAACAACATAAATAAATCGCCACAGAAGAGCCGCCTTGGAACGGTCAGTGGAAGATTTCCACTGGGGGGCTTAAATCGATTTTACGTAACCTGTTTTGTTTAGGGGTTAACCATATTTTTCTTATTTCTGTTCTAAAATATATATTGCGGATACTCATCGAGGCGGTTCTAACAAGTACCCGCATTCTATATTTTGAGCAGAAATAAGAAAAATACCACAATTTTTCATCTGAATATTGTTGATTTTTCGGCGGGAAAGTTTACAATGTATTTGTATAAGCGTGTTTTCGTAATGGGTATAACAACTAGTATATGCTGAGTCCAGCATTGTAGGGTGTCCCATACTAGTCTCCCTATCATATCCGTGACACTACTTGTGCGTCGGTAGTCATTGGACACGATTCTTGCTGCCCTTCACTGTCTCATCTCGATATTGTGGTTGTCATTTTTGGTGACTGGCCCCCAAGATGTAGTGGCGTATTCCACTATTCTCCTGACGAACAATTTGTAGGCAGTCTCCTTTGCAGCTTGTGGTGCAGATCTAATGTTTCTTTTGAGGAAGCCTATTTTAGAGTTGCTATTATGCTGTAAATTTCGCATAAAACTGACATTGCTCAGTTAACATTTGTTTCCAAATGTAGCAATATTATCAAGTCATAATAAATAAATAAATAAATAAATAAATATTTTTTGTAAAGAACATTTTTTTCTTAAGCTGTAAGACAGCTGGAATTTGGGTAATGTCATATTGTTTGCTTTATCAAATAAAAATCAAAAATGAGTTCCTTTAAGAGCAATGAAAACATTCATAAGAAATAAGATGGGTCATACTACGTAGTATTACGTAAGCCAGATTACAGTTTCTATATTACTTAGGCACCAGGTCATCAAGGATCATAAAAGAGCTGCTAAACATACTTAATCATATTCTCCTCTTGAGAAGGAAATATCTAAACCATATTGGGACAACAAATGTCTAGAATCAAACAATGAGAGTGATTATAATTGATATGGACATTTTGTTGTTAAACACAAATCTGTTCTTATTGTTATCCTTGATGACCATGGCTTGGGAGGGGATAAATGCCTAAACAGGTAGCTTTCTTCTTGAGCAATGTTTTGATAAGTACATAACAACATGTTAATAAAAAGGGAGTCTTTTAGGTTATTACACACAATTGACAATCATATTATAATAGTGACTTGATGCATGATAGACTGGATTTTGCCGTCTCAATTTCTGGAATTATCTGTGTTTAAAGTGTATATTTTGTGTGACACTGGACTTTGCCGTGTAACTAGTAACAGGACATTTATCCAAGCAAGGATCTACCATCTTTACATTGAACTGGAAAACCAGTTTGAACTGTTTTATGTTACCATTTATTATATGTTGGTGAACTTGCTTAAACACAGAACATACAAATTAAACAACTGTTCTTGTAAGCAGCGTTCCTCGTTATTTTCATTAGCACTTTTGCGCCTTTCATTTAGTGCGTAATATCTGGTGGAGAACACAGGGGTACGTGAACTTCAAATACCTCTCATAAACTAGCTAAGCGAGAAATTTGCCTAAATTTTCGAAAACTATGGAACGCCGAAGCAACCAAAACTCCTGGAACAGACAGAATTCTCAAGTGTTATCAGTCATTCTTTATCTGACACTGCAAGCAATCACCACACATCACAATAAGGGATTTCAAGGTCGAAAGAGGATAAAAAGTGAAAAACAGAACCAACGGGATCAAAAGAGACTACAAAACTTTATTGAACATAATAGAAGTAAAACAAAGATCAGGAATTGATACAATTAACTTACTCCATCCATAAAAGACACCAAAGGGAAAGAAATACAAACATTAAGCGACCAGACCATAATGGAAACCTAAACAAAGGAAGGCCATATGGACAGTTACTTTCCCACAAAATGGCCATATGGCCATCCAAAATTAAAAGACACAAGTGATACACACAGTAAGTAACAAACAACAACATAAATAAATCGCCACAGAAGAGCCGCCTTGGAACGGTCAGTGGAAGTTTTCTGTTCACTATTCCCTTTATATTCATTGGAAAATGAAGACATTCAAAACATGATTCCATGGCAGGCATTTAACCAGAGCAACGCAGCAACTCAGAAAAAGAAAATAAATGAACTGCATCAGGAAATTCTTTGTCTGAATTCAGAAGTCACTGTATATCAAGAAAATGCCATAAAAACAATTAACAGTCTTAAAGCCGCTGAAAATGATGTAAGTGGCATAAAATTGCGTTCTGAACAACAGAAGCTAAAAGTAGCAGAAGAAGAAATTTTAAATCTAACAGAAACACTGTCTCAGGGATAAATAAAACTTCAGAAACAGGAAAAATGAATTTTTAACTTTTAAAGAGACAACATATAAAAGAAACAAAGAAACCGAACATCATCGCTGGATTGAAAAACAGCATCTTCAAGAGGTGGCTGATTTGAAGGAAGAAATTAACCAACTAAGAAGAGATTTACATGTATCAGCATGTGTAACAAAGGAAACACAAAGTAAAACCCAATCTGGAAGTGTGACTAAATCAAAGGCGAAAGAAAGGCATCTTCAAAAGGAAAATACAAGCAGTGTGAGCCACCTACGGAAAATAATCAAGGATGTCACAACTGTGGTAGTATTTCATATCACCCACAAAGCAAATGTCCAGCAAGGAACTTCCAATGTAAAAAGTGTCCAGCAAGAGGACATCATACATTGAATTGTCCCCACATATGTAATGGGCGTGGTTCTTCATATTGTAAGAAACTAGAACAGTGTGGTGCATATGAAATAAACTGTGATTATTGTGGAGTGCAAGGTCACTTTTCAATCATGTGTTTAAAGAAAAGGTTTGATGAACAAGGCTTTTAAATGTTTTTCATTTTGAAATACTTTTAATTTTTGGTAATAATTTTGAACTGAAGAGATTTTCTGCTATAACAAAAATTGTTTGAGAATATGTACGGAATTTTGGCCAAATGCCCACATACAAGCCAGCTATTTTTTGTATAGATATTTATTATCATGAATTATTTAATGTTGAAACAGAACGTATTTTTCCTTCAATTCTTGTTTCAAATTTTGGGGACCAAAATCTTCAAAGTAGGGGAGAGCTATTATGCTGTAAATTTTGCATAAAACTGACATTGCTCAGTTAACATTTGTTTCTAAATTTAACAATATTATCAAGTCATAATAAATAAATAAATAAATAAATAAATAAATAAATAAATATTTTTTGTAAAGAACATTTTTTTTCTTAAGCTGTAAGACAGCTGGAATTTGGGTAATGTCATATTGTTTGCTTTATCAAGCCAGATTACAGTTTCTATATTACTTAGGCACCTGGTCATCAAGGATCATAAAAGAGCTGCTAAACATACTTAATCATAATCTCCTCTTGAGAAGGAAATATCTAAACCATATTGGGACAACAAATGTCTAGAATCAAACAATGAGAGTGATTTTAATTGATATGGACATTTTGTTGTTAAACACAAATCTGTTCTTATTGTTATCCTTGATGGCCATGGCTTGGGAGGGGATAAATGCCTAAACATGTAGCTTTCTTCTTGAGCAATGTTTTGATAAGTACATAACAACATGTTAATAAAAAAGGAGTCTTTTAGGTTATTACACACAATTGACAATCATATTATAATAGTGACTTGATGCATGATAGACTGGATTTTGCCGTATCAATTTCTGGAATTACCTGTGTTTAAAGTGTATATTTTGTGTGACACTGGACTTTGCCGCGTAACTAGTTACAGGACATTTATCCAAGCAAAGTCTACCATCTTTACATTGTACAGGAAAACAAGTTTGAACTGTTTTATGTTACCATTTATTTTATGTTGGTGAACTTGCTTAAACACAGCAAATAAAAATTAAACAACTGTTCTTGTAAGCAGCGTTCCTCGTTATTTTCATTAGCACTTTTGCGCCTTTCATTTAGTGCGTAATATCTCCTTCTTGGTGACATTGACTTCAGGTCTGCTCCAGGAGAGGCCACTGCTTATTGTCACATCTAGGTATTATGCCTCGGTCTTTATTGCCAGTTGTTGGTTGTGTATGATGTAATCGGAGCCAGCGTAAATGCATCGGAGCAAAAGCGACTCGTTTTATTATTGATGGGGATTACCTCGCCCTTGTCTGCATAAAAGCCATCTGCCACGTTCGTTTCGACTCTTGGAGTTTATCCAAATCTTCCTGATGCTGGAGACGTTCGGCATTATTCTGTAACCTCATAGACATATAAAAAAGGTTGTCGTCAGCGAAAAAATTGATCGCAGATTGTACACATTCGAGCATGTCGTTTATATAGAACAGGAACAGTAGGGGCCCTAGAATGTACAATGAGAGACTCCTGATGTTTCTGAGGAGGGAAATGACTATAGGGGTTTTCTGCAAATGCATTCAGAATGTTTATATATGGCAATGAGATTTGGCCTGGCTAACGTTGCGTGCGTGTTTTTGGCGGGTGGTTCCTGATACGATTTGTACGCACAGGGAAGCTATTTGTTGCTAGGTGCGTCATAGCAACTGTAGTTTAAGTTTAATTTTGAACCCAGACTCAAATTGTCAGTTTTAATCCTAATTCCGCTGACATTACGGAAACACGCCTATACAAAATTTATGGCCGAAAACAAATGAAAATTTTAAGATGAAAAATTGCGATATTTTCCTTACTTCTGCTCAAAATATAGATTGTGGTACTCGTCTAGAACCGCATCATCGAGGCGGTTCTGACGAGTACCCACAATTTATATTTTAGAGCAGAAATAAGAGAGGCGGTTCTAACGCCGCCTCAACGAGGCGGTTCTAACGAGTACCCACAATTTATATTTTAGAGCAGAGATAATCGAGGCGGTTCTAACGACTACCCACAATTTATATTTTTGAGCAGAAATAAGAGAGGCGGTTCTAACGACTACCCACAATTTATATTTTAGAGAGGAAATAAGAATGAGTACCAACAGTTTATATTTTAGAGGAGAAAGAAGAAAAATAAGGTTTACCCCTTTCAATTCCATTTTCCTAAATAAAAGTGTGGTTAGAGTGGGTCGAAATTATAAAGGCCTGTTTTCGTGATGTGCAGAACTTACCTTTGCAAACAGTGTAGATCCAGATCTGATCAGGATATGCACTGTTTGCCAGGTAGTCTGTGAATTAAATAAATACATTTTATTATACCACATTAATATTCATAAGCTATTCTGGAATTCTGATTGGTTGAGAGCATGCCACGGGCAGGGCAATAATATTAGAATCTTATATGGGGTTCTGTTGTAGATGGGCGTTTCCAATCCGAGGGATGACCGTGCTTAACGGAACCGAAGGCATGCCGAGGTTCCGCTCAGCACGGTCATCCCGAGGGTTGGAAACGCCCATCTACAAAATAACCCCATATTGGATTCTTTTTCTTGCACAACACCTCCCAAACATTTTCTTTTTTTTAACATTTCATTTTTTGTGCACTATACTTTTCATTTTTTTTATTTAACAATATTCATGTTATTCATCCGCTGTTTTGCCGGTTATTTTTGACAGCTCGCACATGCCTATTGTTTACAACATGAAAGTAGTGCGGAAGTAGTTCCGGCAGTTGAATAGAATTGAAGCGCACTTATGTTAGTTGCCAGGGTCGAAACACCAGTGTCAGAACATAAAATTTCTATCACAGGGTAAACTCACGGATTGCCTTGTCTGGTGTGCAAGAAATTATCATATTGCCTTGCAATATTCCTCTCTATCGTCACTGCACAAAAGTACAAATGCATGCTCTAAAAGAATCTTTAGAGATTACGCCCGGGGCCATAAATTATCATAAGAGCATTTCGCTGGAAATAAGCAACAGTTCCTCGAATATCTGTTATGAACACGTCGGAATTTTGAATGACTTCAGGATAATCTACGTGAGATTCAATATCACACATTACCAGATTGTTCATTATTTCTTTTACACTTTTTCATATATGAGCCAGCGCATGACAAAACCTATAATAAGACATGTGCGCCCAGCAAAGACTCAGATCAGCCTGTGCATCCGCGCAGTCTGATCAGAGTCTTCGCTGTGCGCTCTAAGGATAGCCAAGGGCCCATTGCTCCTTCTTGCAGCAAGAGAAGTCTCTGGTTAGACTATATGGATGCGCAGGATTATCTGATTCTTCGCTGGACGCACTTGTCTTATTATAGATTTTGTCATGCGCCGGCTCATATATAATAAATGCCTTGCACCAAAAGCATCATATTGCAAGATAATTGATATCCTTTCGACAAAAGCCTACTCTGTTATACAGACGAGTGCGAATACACACTGAAGTGTGTTTAAGGTGTCCGCCTATACATTTTGGGATGGGTGAATCCATATTTGCCTTCTGGCATGAACTAAGGAAAGGCTGATTCTTAATTATACGCAGTCATCATCAGAACACACAAAACGGTTATATGTTTTGCTGGCTGCGAGCATTTAAAGACACATTTTTTGATTGCATAACACCCTAATGACCAGTTATTGAAGAAGTCAGTTTTGAGATAAGATACATTTGGGGTATTCTGACTGTCATACAGGTAGGGGACCAAGAGAGGGTAATCAGTTACATAGAGACAATTCACATCTCTTTATTTACTTGTTTGATAACCATGTCCTGGTTTAGATATTAATGGAATGTAAACTGTTTTTTTTTTTCTTTATTTTATTTTTAGTCACAATTATTGATAATCATTACTAAAAACATGCCTATTGAAATAGCTTGGTTAAATTTTATGACCAAAAAGGATAAAACTCCTGATATCTTTAATATTTCGGCTCAAACATATATTGTGGGTACTTGTTAGAACAGCCTCGGGGAGGCGCTTCTAATGAGAACCCATAATTTGTGTTCAAAACATATATTGTTGGTACCTGTTAGAACCGCATCGGTAAGGTGCTTCTAAAGAGAACCCACAATTTATGTTTTTGAGTAGAAATTTAAAAATAATAATGTTTCCCCTCTGAACCCCAGTTTTTCTATACAATATTTTTACATTGTGAGTACTCGTATAAAAAGCCTCTGTGAGGGGATTCTAATGAGGACAATATATGCTTTGAGTAGAAATAAGAAAAATAATGTATACCACTCCAAACCCCAAATAAATAAATAAATGTTCATTGAATGATTAAATCGCGGTGCTTATAAACCATATTGGTTTTATTGGGCGACAGGGCTTGAGATGTCATTTCATCTCAGTGTCGGGTAAATGTCCCCAAAAAATTGAAAGCAACATCTCCAAAATGACCTATACAGTGTTGTCCGGGATGTTAAACCTCAAATCAAATGAACAAACACAATCTTGAATTAATAAATTCATTAAGTTTACTTCTTTTCAGATTTGAATCAATGAAACAATGACTGTCAGAGTTTTCCTTTCCTTTTTTAAAAAAATAAAATAAAAAAAAAGTAATTTAAAACAACATTTTGTTGGAAACAATCTCAGTAAAAAATATACCATCACACAAGTTCCCCTTATAGAGCCCCCTTTTAAACATATCTCTCAGAGAGTCTCTGCTCATAATCACCTCATAATCACTTAGATAAGATAAGCCTTTGATGTGCCCTATGGTCCGAAGGACTTGATTATTGGAGATTATGTAACAGGCCACCCCTTTTATATAGAGAAAAAAATGTGTCTTTAATGCAAGTATGGAGAGAAACCAAATTGTAAATCATATGCAATCGGTCTGCAGAAATCTATTGCTCTATTGCTGATGCAACGATGTCCGTACTACAGCTGCATCAAACATATAGCTGAATGCCAAATGTCAAATGCGTATGTAACACATAGGCTTTTCACCTTTCCCTGAATCATATCCTAGCCGGGCGCGAAACCAGCGATAAAACCACGTGGGAAAAAGGCCCTGGAACGTGCGTCGATGCCAATGCTAAGTATACGTCGAAGGGTCGGGTGTCGACCTCACCCGATACCGTAATATCGGTGCATCTAAATGATATCATTCGGTCAAATATTATAGAGCTAAAATGATAAAATGGTATATTTTGAACAATGCTCTGAAATCACTTAGTATTAATTTGATCAATTTCATAAATTTCAAATTATGAAAGTTGATGTGAATTGTGAGAACGCCACGCAAGAACTGACCAACGCCGACCAAAACGGCGCTAAAACCACTGTCACATGACTAAACACTGACCACCTGACCATCCGTCAGATCATTTGATGAATATTCATATCATTAAGACAACAGTTTCTCGCTATAAGCCGAAACGCGAGAATCTGTTATTCTCATAAATTGATATAGATTCATTGTGTATATGAGGACTTCTAATGGTCTCATGGGCAAATAATCGGTCACTTCAGCCGTTGTTAAACGTTTCGCTTGGGCCAATCTTGCCTGTTCAGTGAATTACATGTAGCTGTATCAGTTTCGGTCAACATGAAAAGAAGAATTACGAGTAGCCTGAGTTTATGTCAGACGCTTTTATTTCGCGCCGTTTTACTTGGAGTTCTTTAGAGTTCACGCCCGGGACCAGGTCATGATAGCCAGGCGGTGATGGCCAGGTCATGAACATACAGTGCACCTTCACTAACTCGAAAACTGATGGCTCATTCACCTTTGCTAACCCGAACTCGCCCTTCAGTCCCTAGAGAATTCATTCAATGGCACCAGGTCGCCATTTACTTGAAATATTTAGATAGAGTTTATTGATTTTATTCTTAAAACTTGTGCTGTGTATACTCAATAGAATCGCCTTAATGAGTCGATTCTAATGAGTACACATAACATATCTGCATTTTATTTCGTGAATATATCCTTAAGTATACATAATTATGTCTCGTGACCTGTGTCTAAGTCGCCGTTCATGATCTTTTTTCCAGCCTACACTCGAAAAATTCGACCCATCAGTGCTTTGATTTGTTTTCCTTTCACCCCTGAGTTTCTGAAGTGCACTCTTCTATCACTGACGTTTGGCTCGGTCTTTTTTTTCTATTTTCTATTCTATTAAATGGGCGTCTGGCTTATAATCGTCAATAATATGGCAAGCACTTTATCCTGATCAGATGAGCAATCTCGTCAGAAGCTACACTGTTTACAAAGGTATCTGTGTCGAGCTACAGGGTTAAAAGTTTTGCACATTATAGTACTGGTCATGAACATACTCAACAAAACGGAGTCTGCTATTTTCGCTTATTTGATGTATTCTTTGCTTCCAAGGGATCTAACTATTTAGAAACTATTTAGCTGTTGTTGTTGTTTCGCGTATAATTATTTGCAGTAAACAGACATCCGAATCGAAATGGATGATTCGAAAGCGTAAAATTCAACAGTCTCTGTAGGAATACCGTCGTCTATTTCAACATGCATTGACATACCCCAATGGTTAAATCCGGTGATATTTTGAGTGATAAATCATTAGGCGAAAACGCGTGACGAGAAGAGCCGCCATTTTATTACGTTTTGCTATGACATCGATCGTTTCCTTGACGTTGGACAGAGTGACGTCTTTTTCACGAATAAAGTGCGTTGCAAAAACTAGTAACTGCATATGTTACAGTCAAGCATGTTGGCGGAATTTCTTCAAACAATGGCGGAATGTTGAGAGAATGTAAAGGAAGCAACAACATTTAGTCGATGTTCAGTGTGTTGGAATCGAAATAGCTTAATTTATTGCGTGATTTGTTGAGTAATATATCACAGTTTGTCAGTCAGTGGTAAATTGATAAATCACTCTCGCTACGGACTCGTGCTTTGATCTACATTACAACTTTCCTCCAAACAGTGATATATTATTCAGCAAATCACTGCTAGAGTTGATCTATTTCTTGACAAACATTCAGTGCTTTTGAGCAAAGATAAGGAAATGTCATACATGCATAATCTTTCAGTGTCGTCATGAAACGTCATCCTGTGCCTCCCTAATGATGTTTTTGCTGGGTAAATCACAGTTCTTTTTCCATTGCATATATAGGCGCGCTGTGTTAGAATTCTCTGTTAACAAGAAAAATTGTATGTCACTAAACTGACATGTATGTTACTTGTAACCGATTAACTGAAATTTGTGTTTGTGGAACACTGTGTGCTTCACATAAAGTGAAAACAAATCATAGCATTCATGCAGTGGACATCAGGGAGCTCAGCAGCATTTGTAGTACATTGTGGATACAAGTATGTTCTCCTACAACGCATACGTCTGAAAACAATGGCAATTTTCTGTGAATTATTAAAACAATGTCACCAAAAACAAACCTTATTGAATCACTCTCGAACACTCATCCCGGATGTTTTCACGCGTGCGGGAGAGAGAGGCAGTGACTATTACACCACTTCTACCCGTTTACACCTGGATGGAGTGAGGCAGTTTCATCATGTGTCTTGCCCGAGGACAGTTCTCGATACCGGGTGCCGGATTAGAACACAACCTCTCGATCATGAGTCGAACGCGTTAACCACTGTGCTATCGAGGCTGACGATAGCGCAGTGGTGAATTTTTTATCTAAAGATATATAGCACACTTGTACTGCCTTGTGGTACAAGCCGGCTTTTATAGCGATGCGGTAGAGAGTTGGCCTGTCGGTCCAGTGGACCGGGTTCGATTCCCGCGCGGGTAAAAGTGATAGGAGTTTCTTCACCTGTAGCATTTGGCGCCCATCGTAAGAAACTCACTTGTGCATTAGACTCCCAGAAATTCGAGGACGAATTCCAATGTGGAGGCAGAGAATGTCACAGGATATATGTATATACCACACTTGTACTGCCTTGCGGTTCAAGCTGGCTTTTATAGCGACGGGCTAGAGTTTTTGCCTGTCCATCTGGCGGACTGGGTTCGATCCTCGGTCGGGTAAAGGTCATAGGATTATTTTCGCATGTTACATAAAAATGTGTGCGATTTCCAAACTGATCAAAATTGACATCACGATAACGCCATATGTCTTTGCTTATATAACACAAGGGCGGAGAGCAACCACAAATAGTTCATCAGTTTGTCCGTTTTTGTTGTGTTTGGCGAAATAAATAAGTCTGCATTCGTCTATATAAATGCTTTGAGGTGTCTGACTATTTATGTAAATTCGTTATCCAGTCAAGCTCTGCAACAGGTCAGGTGGTTTTTCTCCGACTACTCTGATTAACAGTCAGCTCGAAATAAGTGAAATAATCTTGAAAGGGCCGTGAAACCAAAATAAAAGAAAATATTGAAAAAAAAAAAATTATAATAAAACTAGACATCGTCTGCTGAGTGCAATAACGGTGTAACTGACATTTTGGCCAAAATATTTTTTTTTTTGCATAAATTGGTGCCTTAGGACTTAACACACTTGGTAAATTACGGTATTTCCTTCTTTTAAGTTACTACAATTCCTCTTCAGTGACCATCACCAATTGTAGGTAATAGAAGTGAAGGCAATGATAAGGAAGTAGTTTAGGTCGTAGTACCAAAGCGTTAATCCAAAATCGTTAATCCATAGACAAAATGGCAAATATCAATGTTCGGATCAACAGACATGGACTCCAGAAGAGTGTAATCAGGCGTCCGCGGATATTAAGCATTACTTGGTAAGCAAGCTTCGCCAACCATGCCCATCGACCCGAACGAAGAAAAGGTGTAAATGCCGGGAAGGGTATGTCCGAGATTTTGGAAGTCTTCCTATGGCTTTCCATTGGCAAACATACCAGAAATAATTCTGGAAATGGCCACATTGTACGGATCCACAAGATCATGGTGCCTCCCATAAAACTTCTTTAGTGTTGATACCAGTTTGGTTTTTTGATAACCCTTGCATAACAACCTGGTAGTGAGCACCTTCCCACGGTCCATAAAGTCCTGATACTTTGAACAGGCTCTAGCATAACGGATTAACTGTGGAACGTAAACTCCATATGCTGGTGAAGGCGGGATATTACTGCTCATGAAGGGAAAGTTAACAATGGGAAAATTGAAGTCATCTCGTTTATCGTACAGCCTAGTAGTAAGCTTCCCGTTGTCAATATAGAGATAACAATCCAAGGATGAGGTTGCAGTCTCTGTCGTTTCCTTAATTTCAAGTTCACGTGGATAGATGAATTCCAAGTACTCTGCAAATTTAGCATTTTTCAGAGACAATAAATCATCTATATATCTGTAGGTGAAATTGAATTGTTGTGCAAGGCGTTTCTTGCCTGCTTTGCGGAGACCTTGTACAAACTCCGCCTCATACGAGTATAAGAACAAGTCGGCAAGCAACGGTGCACAATTAGTACCCATTGGTATGCCAATTGTTTGCTGAAATAATAGGCCACTGAACTCCACGAAAATATTGTCAATTAGATATTCCAGCATCATTATGACATCTGCATCAGTGTACTTTTGTGGTGCATCAGAGTGATCTCGAACGAAGTATGTGTCTTTGTAGCCAAGGGCAACATACTGGTAGCGATGGTTACCACTCTTGTGGAAAAAAAAAACATTGATTTATGATTTCCTTGAGTTTAGATTTCAATTTATCATGAGGAATAGTTGTGTAGAGCGTTGAGAAATCGATAGATTTTATGCTGTTTACAAGAGAAAAGACTGTGACTGAAGATATGCTAGAAGCTCTTTGGAGTTTTTCAGGATCCACATCTGATTCACACCACTCCGGGCATATGCAGTGTCACAATATTTCTGAAGGCCATCTTAAACTGCAGTAAGGATTCGTGTTAGGATCTGTGAAAGAGGCTTGGTTGAGCACTTAGCTGAACCCGCGATATATCTCTGCTTGTACGGATTCTTGTGAAGCTTAGGTATCCAGTACAACTTTGGAAGTTCCATATCTTCCTCTGGAATCAACCCACAGCTCCCATCAGAGGCACCAAAGGAAAAGAGACACAAACATGAAACAACAGACCCTAATGGAAACATCAGTAGCGAAAAGCCAAAAGGACAGTTACGTTTACCACAGAATGGCCAATTGGCTGTCCAAAACAAAATAATATAAGCGATACAAACACTCAAAGACAAATCATAACAAAAATAAACCGCGACAGATGAACCTACGTATTTATAGTTATTGAATATTGCGTAAGAATCTGCACTGGAATCATGTATTTAGTTTCGCAGATCAACAGATAAGACACCACAGAACGCGGCATCTGATCAGGGTCTACAATATTTCTTACAGTAGATGGATTTATGGCAAAACACGGCGTCTGGTACGGATTTACACATTTTGCTTACAGTACAGGAATGTAATGGTTAAACAAATTATTAACAGTCTGTGCAACCGTTCAGGATCATATTTCATTTACTATATAGTCAAAACCCTAGGCACATATTCACAGTTAACACGCAAATATCCATGCAAGTTTTAGCTTTCAAGTAAGGTGGAATTATTCATGACTATCTTCCACCTGCCTAATTACATGTTTTGATTTCAACAAATATCGAAATACCTTAAAGAAGATCTTATAATTACTTAATCATTATCATTATTTATAATTAGTGTTTAAATATAGGCGTCATCTTACCAACCTTTACTCTGAGTTTCTGAAGTTGCATCTTACATCTTTAATGTTGCAATAAGCGTGTATAAGCCAATGATATTATCATATGAAGCAAATAGTTTGTCCTAAGCATGGAACCTTCCAAACGGTGCAGCGACAGCGACACCACATGGCAACATCGTATAGCTGTCGATCCGACGTTGGCATCCTGTTGCGCGCTAGCTAGGCTGGTCATAAGAAATTCAAATATTTTTTAACACGTTTACTTCCCTGAAATTGCATATTGTAATTATCAGTTCAGTTATATTCAGATGATATTTGGTCAAGAAGTGTGCTTTTTTGTATTACGATAAGTGATCAAGTAGTCACATTATTAACTTTTTACATATGCATTCTTTGTTTATGAAATTCTTTTTTTTTTTGTGGGAACTTATCCAATTTACATCTAAGTTTATAAGGTGAGATTAGGACATACCATTCTTTTGTAATTACTAAATATGAACTGTAGTCACATTGTTACCTGAACATATAAATGATTTTTAATGCAATTCTTATTATCTGGTGCAGATACAAATACTGAAAACCATCCAGTGGCACAAAACATACCTATTAGTTTATACTAATTTATTTTAGTTTGATTGCGATGAAAGCTCCAAGCTTATTGGATCGCTCTCGAACGCTCATCCCGGGTGTTTTCACGCGCGAGAGAGAGAGGCAGTGGCTTTTACACCACTGCTACCCATTTACATCTGGGTGGAGTGGAGCAGTGTCATTACGTGTCTTGCCCAAGGATACACCTCGATACCGGTGGCCGGTTCGAACGCACATCCTCTCGATCATAAATCGAACGCGTTAACCACTGCGCTATCGAGGCTGACAACTCTATTAGAAGTATTCTCAAGTGTTATTGACTGCTCCTAGAGAAAACCTGAAAACCTTTGCAGTTTAAATGGACGGTCAGGGATAAAAAACAGTTAGACTTGAAAGTCATTTATCTTAAGTCGGATAAAAAAATCTAACAAATTCTGAAGCTACGTCTTAAATGACTGGTATGTTGTTGATTTAGATGTTGAATCTCAGCACAAATTTAGCACCAATACAAAATTAGACAAGACAGACAGAAAGAAAAATACGCACAGTATTCCACGGGTACGGTTGAAGAGGTTTGTCAGCAAGGCCTTTGTGGTATACTTCTACTAATTAGAATATTTTGTTTTTGGCCATGGCATTATACAATGCGCAATTATAGTGAACTGGATGTTCGGAAACAATACTTATAATTATGTTATTAAATGCTTACCCAAACCATTCTCTACTGTAGTCAACCACATTAAAGGTTTAGTAAAGTATTATTACACATGTCTTTGACAGAAACATAATTAACATACAATTTCACATTTTGCTGAATCTGGACTATCAGTATTCCGTCTGTTTGATCAACATGCTACCGGTTCTCAATTTGCATGAAATTTCCTCTACAGATTTTTTATATATATGGGTATATTTTATGCTGAATTGATGTCTTGACCCTATGTGACCCTTTGTAACCCTATTGAGCGGAAAGAAATATACATTTATAATAATAGTTTATGCAGCGTATGCACCTCTATAATATTTTACAGTATGAATGTTCATATGCACTAATGCTAACTGCATGTGGCCTGTTGCGTTTATATGAATAAAGACTTCGAATAAATAAATAAATAAATAGATAAATAAATACTATTATACTTAAAAAGTCTCAACCATCACGAGGGCACGCCTGTATAAATTTACACCCCCCCCCCCCTTGAATCCCACTTTTATAAAGCAAATCTGGGGTTTGCAGGGGTGGACCTTATTTTTCTTATTTCTGCTCTGAACTATGGATTGTTGGTGCCCGTTGGAGCCGCGTCATCGAGGCGGTTCTAACGGGAACCCACGGTATGCGTGTTGGGCGGAGGTGGGACAAGCATCACAATTTTTCTTTTTAAGAATTTCGTTTTTTTGGGCCTGCAGTGTGTTTGTATAGGCGTGTTTTCTTGATGACAATATAATTTAAAATTAAATACTGTTTCGCAGAGATTATGCACATCGCATGTATATCTTAGTTTTTGTGGTTGTGTGCTTAACTTAAGATAATAAGCCACAAAGGTTAAATTTCTCTTACTGTGTCGGAATTTCTGTAAGCTTTCGTGTATCTATATCACTTACCAGTCGCCGAAGAAATTTGAGTACTCCATTTACTATTTTCAATCTACGTGTCTCAATGAAAAACGTGAATGAAACAACCTTCTTGAACATGTGACAAATTGTTCGCCGCTTCATTGGCCAGCGGTTTTAATATTGACCGATTTTCATCGTCAGACAACTGCTGATTGGTCATTGGGATCTATTGTGTGCAGTTGACCGTGAAAAGCGACCGAGTTATGAATGAAATACCTAACATAATACACGAAAGCTTAAGAATATTTGATAAAATTGTTGGAATGTATTGGTGTTTGCCATCTGAAAATGACATAGTTTGGTTAATAGTTGTCTCTGTATTATCTTCTCTCTCTCTCTCTCTCTCTCTCTCTCTCTCTCTCTCTCTCTCTCTCTCTCTCTGTATATTTTTTTTCTGGGGATATTTAACCCAGCTTAAATATACTTCCAAATAAATATCACATAAAATTTCTCAAGAATACATATACTATTTATGACACAGATGTGTATACCATAGCTGACTCTCGTTTTCTCAAGCACTGATATTCCAAACTATTGCTTGAGCCAAAGTAAATTTTGGCTACTGTAGCTTGAGTTTTGCCATATGTTACCTATATTTAAACTTCTTTGTCTCGGACTGCCGTTGTCTACGGCCAAAGATTCCGGTCTCTCGTGGTTTGAGATATCGACAGTCGACTGAAATTGTTAAAAAAGTGAATGTTTTGATTGTTCCACTACCACTAAAACATCAACGAGTAATACATGGTGTCCAAGAGCACATATACAGTGAAACTTCAATGGCTCGAACACGAATATCTGTTTACCACGGATAATCCGAATTCGCTCTGCTGCAATGCCTAAATAAGTTTTCGAACAGCTGCCAATGTCCATATATTTCAGGACCCTGTTGACCTTTTTCTGCTTTTATCTCGAAAAGGCATGCAGAGTGCAGTCATTAGAATCGCCTCAGTGAGGCGATTGTAAGGAGTGCACAAAACACCCGTTAAATCTGGAGAGCGAAAGGTATACTAATTATGTACGCTTAATGGTTTGGCACTGTGGTCTACACTTCGAGGCTAGGGCTACTTCTGTCTCGGAAAAACATAAGGCTTCAAAAGTATTCGAGTTATTGAGGTTCGCTGTGTGTATTTTCTTACATAAGAACACATCCGTATCAATTAAGATAAAATAATTTAATACTATATAACGTTGTAATCTGCTCCCCTGGTACTCAGAGATCGTTCAAATCTGCGTACCAGTCAAGCTATTTCAATATATGTTCATCTGCTTTCTCTGTCTCTCTCTCTCTCTCTCTCTCTCTCTCTCTCTCTCTCTCTCTCTCTTTCCTCTATGCCGAGTAAATAGTGTTACGTAATCTTTGTTACTTGTAGCATCTTAGTTGCCGTCTGTTTTGTTATAAAATGCATGTATACCTCATATATCATGTTCAATGATCTGAGAGAATAAAGTACATGTTCTGTTCTGTTCTGACAAAGATTGGAACATGGCAAAATTACATATAAAATTTGAATGAATACAAAGCTTGCAGCTGAAATATGGGGATACCATTAAAGAAAACTGGATGTTCAGCCATTATTACACATACAGCCATTTATAGTATCAATTAACTCAACAATAATGGCTTCGATTCATAAAATATTTCAGCATTACATATATACAAAGTAGAAGTAAAACAAAGACCAGGAATCGATACAATTAACTTACTCCACCCATCAAAAACACCAAAGGAAAATAAACACAAACATGAAGCGACCAGACCATAATAGAAACCTAAACAAAGGAAGGCCTTAAGGACAGTTACCTTTCCACAAAATGGCCAAATAGCCATCCAAAATAAAAAGACACAAGGGATACACACAGTAAGTAACAAACAACAACATAAATAAACCGCCCCAGAAGAACCGCCTTGGAACGGTCAGTGGAAAGAATTCCACTGGGGGGGGGGGGGGGGGGGGCTTTAATCGATTTTACATAGCCATAATCCTCGCCCTTACCTCTGTTGCGGTATACACTAATTTTGTTTAGTCAGCATGAAGGCTTCCTAACTCATCAGTGTAACATCTCCGAGAACATACAAATAAAAAACTACAGAGATGTAACAAGGTTGCGGACTCGACAGCAAACAATAACAGAATTGCTGGAGCAAAAGAAAACCAAGAGTTAGACTCAGAGGGGCCCGACCAACGACGGAGCATCAGGCGCCAACCAACATAAAGAATACTAAAATAAAATAAAATTCCATTTATGCTTTTACGCTGGAACCGTCATATAATCTTAAGCCAGACCCACCGGTGTGCAATCAAAGAGGGAAGCAAAGTTGCCAACGTGATTTGGTTAACCACCATGCATGCAGTCTGTTTTATAACATTTATGTTGTACCCAATCTTTATATATCGACGAACGATTTTACGAAATTTGGTACTAAAGTCATTACAGGCATGTAATTTTCTAAATTTATATACTTAGTCACCATTGAATTCGGGTTCCGATAGGCCATGTTGCAGAAGAGTTTTAAGTCCAACATTGAATTTTGAAACCAAATCAGAATGACGTCTATAAAACTTAGCAAAGGCATTACATAGTTTATGATACCGATACCCCCGGGATAAGAAGTTTAGCGGTTAATAATTTATTACGAGTGTTGAAGTCGAATACATGACAATACACTCTAGCGAATCGAATTAACTGCGAAATATAAACCCCGTACGATGTCGCACGAGGAACATCACCGTCAAAAAAAGGAAAATTACAATCTCGAAATCAAAATCATCCCGTTTATCATAAATTTTGCAAGAAACAAATCCATCTACAATAGATAAATGTAATTCCAAAAAGGGGGCCTCGGTATCAGAGGAATTTGCCTTGTTTAACTGAAGTTCTAGGGGATGATTCTGACTGATCAAACGATCAAAGTAAATATTGTCAATATTTAATAAATCATCTTAATATCTAGAAGTAGAACTAAAAGCTTCAATAATTTCAGATTGGTTATCAATGGAAAGCGACAGCATGAAGTCTCTTTCATAACAATATAAGAACAGATCAGCCACAAGAGGTGCGCAATTCGTACCCATCGGAATATCCACAATTTGTATAAATAACTTAGTACCGAATCTAATATAAATATTGTCAAGCAGAAAGGTGAGGGCATCACACACTTTCTGACATAACCATAGTGTATAATTCTTATGTTCTTTAGAAGTGAAAAATGCATTTCTGACTTTACATGCAGGATAGAGAGAATCTTCTCTGTGAAAAGCCCGTGCAATTAAATCATTAACCTTTTCTTTTATAAGATTATGAGGAAGTGTAGTGTATAGAGTTGAAAATCGTAGGAAGACAGACTCGGAGATGTTGCACTGATGAGTTAGGAGGCCTTCATGCGGACTAAACAAATTGTTTGTCTAAATCGCGACGGAAGTAAGGGCGAGGATTGTGGCCACGTAAAATCGATTTAAGCCCCCCAGTGGAAATCTTTCCACTGACCGTTCCAAGGCGGTTCTTCTGTGGCGGTTTTTTATGTTGTTGTTTGTTACTTACTGTATGCATCACTTGTGTCTTGTTATTTTGGATGGCCATATGGCCATTTTGTGGGAAAGTAACTGTCCTTATGGCCTTCCTTTGTTTGGGTTTCCATTATGGTCTGGTCGCTTAATGTTTGTGTGTCTTTCCCTTTGGTGTGTTTGATGGGTGGAGTAAGGTAATTGTATCGATTCCTGATCTTTGTTTTACTTCTACTTTGAAGCAAGAAAACGTCTGTATTTTAATTTATTTAAAACCTCATTCGAATTTTAATAGACCAAAACAAAATTTTTTCCTGATCTGTTTACTCTAGAAAAGGTTTATACCAGAGTACCCTCTGTTTTGGCAGTGGCATCGTACAGAACATAATTAATTTACAATAGAATTACATCCGAAAGCAAATGCATCATAATAACAAAGGTTATACCCAAGGCAATTATTGTGCATAGTTTCATCAAATTTCAAGCGTGGGAAGAAACCAGTGTAATTCCTGTGCCCTGAACGATCCCCCCCCCCCCTGGGGTATTTCTTTGCCATATACTTGTAAGGAGCAACTGTATAGCAGACTTAAAAGGCTTGCATTACATCACAGAAAGTAATTGAAGAATACAATTTTCCTGCTGTAGTTTTCTTGTCTTTTTCTAGTTGTAGTTTCTATGCCGTGTCACAGTTGCAACAGAAACAAAATAAAATAGGTATTTATTTATTCAAAATACCTTGTTAGTCAGACGAAATCAAAAATTCAAATTTCTTTTGCAATATTATAACAAGTAATTTGTCGAAGATGACATTTTACGCAGGATATAACATTTTTTTCGTTCACGTCGTTAGGTGTCCTTCGGCAAACAATCACATAATAGGCATGTTTTTTTTTTAAAATACGCAGTTCGAAAATGTGTTTTACCGTGAAGCGTGCGATAACTTGCAACACAATTTCTGCAATCTGCACTTGTCGATAATCTGTGGATGGGTCGAAATGGGCGTTTAATGTTAAACATTTGCTCGAATGAATCGGCAGTTCATAAGACATAGAATTTTTTTAAAACTCAATAGGAGCATATAATTCTCTAAAATGGCTAGCAGCAAACTTTGTAGACTTCTCATTTTTGATTTTAATTCTATAAAAGAAGTGAAGGCAATGATCAAGAATCGATTCAACTTACCCACAGCTCCAATCAGAGAACCAAATGGAAAGAAACACACACATGAAACAACATACCCTAATGGAAATATCAATAGCGGAAAGACAAAAGAACAGTTACTTTACCACAAAATGACCAATTGGCTATCCAAAACAAAATAATATAAGCGATACAAACACTCAAAGACAAACCATAACAAAAATAAACCGCGACAGAGGAAAGCGAAACGAATTCCGCTGTGTGTGTGTGTGGGGGGGGGGGGGGAAGGGGCTTAAGTTGATTTTAGGTGGCCACAATCCTCGCCCTGACTTCCGCCGCGATTTAGACAAATTATTTGTTCAGTCCGCATGATGGCCTCCTAACTCATCAGTGCAACATCTCCGTGGACAACCACAGTGAAACAACGGTGAGGTCTCGACACCAGGAAAACACTGAAACGCTGGAGCAGAAGAAAACCAACAATTAGACTCCGGTGGGCCCAACAAAATGACAGAGCATAAGGCACGAAACAACACTAATAGAATTAGATCTCTCTAATTTTAAGCCTTTACGCTGGAACCGTCATAGAATCTGAGGCCTGATCCACCGGCGTGCAATTAAATGCGAGGGAAGCAAAATTGTCAATCGTGATTGGGTTAACTACCATGCATGCAGTCTGTCGTATAACATTTATGATGTACCCAATTTTTTATATTGAAGAATTATTTTACAATAGTGGGTGCTGAAGTCATTGCGGTTGTATATTTTTCTGAATTTATATACAAAGTCACCATAAAATTCGGGTTCCGATAGACCTTGTTGCAGAAAAGATTAAAGTCCAATATTGAATTTTGAAATTGAATCAGAATGACGTCTATAAAATTTTGAAAAGGCTTTGCGCAGTTTTCTAGAAATTCAATGCTAAAAAGTTTGCTGTTAGCCCTTCTGTCTTGGCCTTCTGTAGCACAGACAGCGAACTTGGTGGCTGAATGACAACTGTGGCCATCAACTAAAGTCCTCTCTACAGCTAAAGGCTGCAGTTCATAGGCCTTAGTACCACCAAGTTCTTGCAAAATACTCTCGTTTACGCCATCGATTACCAAATCCATTCAAAGCAGCAGCGATTTCATTTCTAGATTTATTGAAATCAATTTTAGAAACAAATCGATATTTCGGTCCTTTTGAAAATATATTACGTATCCTAGAATAAGGAATAATTTTTAAATTTCCAGTAATAAAATGACCAGCAGCAGGATGGCAATACACTGAATTTTACAATCACAGGTATCAGCAGTGTTAGTGTCAATATCAAGATCAGAAACATGTGTATTAAAATTAAAAATGATAGATATAACAGGTTTATTGTATTTATAGCAAATTATGGGTGTTTCAGTACAGCCGAACTTCGAAGGCTCGAACACCGATGGCTCGTTTACCATGGCTGGGTCGAACCCATTTTTGAGCCCTAGAGAATTCCTCTGCATAAATAAAAGTGTGGGATGATTAAGGAGATTTTCGACTTTCATCTTGCAAATGTATGCTGTGTGTACTCATTTGAATCGCCTCAATGAGGCGATTCTAATGAGTACACACAGCATACATTTATGTTACAGAACACCGAAAAGAAGTCAAAAAAATACCCCCGTTATGTTTTCTGGACGTATGCAACAGTGGCTCGAACTTCCGCTGTCTCGAACAGATTTCCATGGTCCCGAAGGTGTTCGAGCCATCGAAGTTCGCCTGTATTTTGAAAATAAGCAGGAATGGATGAAATCACCGGACCGTCCCGAAAGATACTAGGTAAATCTAAAAAATCCAAACCCTTATTAATGAAGGATATTTTTCTGTACTGACGTTTGCAATTAATTTCAGAATCAATGATAGGACGAAGAGCATACTGAGTATAACTTCTAGTTAAAAGTGCAGCTTCGCAAAACTAATGAGAACTATCGTAGAATTTATTTGCCTAGGTTAGGGACTAAGTTTTGTCAAGTGTAATAGTTATATAAACACACAGATGACAATCTTACTGCGAAGCAACAGCCAATGGAGCAACACTTTCATATCCTTAATCTGTACCCAAGATAATAGCCACGCGAGATTGTCCTGCTAAATACTTAGAAGATGCTGCAGTCAAGTAGACATTCGGGATCAGACACGTCGCATGAAGGTTTATATGAGGACACAACAATGATAAAAGGGTTTATGAATTGATAGAAGACCGACTATGTAGTTCGTCTGTCACAATACTGGACACGCTACTCGTGTGTGTCCAATAATAACATTTACCTACTATCTTACCTTGTATGTCATTCTGTGTCGTCTCCCAGAGAAAGGGAGAAAAGAAAGAAGAGATAGTAGTTGAGATGGCAGTGGGACAGGGGAGAAAAGGGGAAATGAATGGAAATGAGGAAAGAAAAAATAACACCACTGCCCTTCTACTCTTACCTGCTACAAGAACAGCAGGCCTTGCCAAACTGTAAACCAATATCAGCTGGACACCCCAGTGACGGCACCTTTGTCTCAACGAACCACTCCGCCGGCTATCTAGTGCCCAATTAATAGGTTAGGTCAATGATAAGTTCGAGTCACAAAAATATAATAGAAATACTCATATAGCGGGAACCTTTTCGTTTTCATCTGCCTTTGGAACAAGGTAAAACCACCAAGTCACACAGTCGGGCTGGGATATACAGCTATTCGATCCGCATGCAAAGCATGTGTAATGCGCGCTACCGGATCCTACTGTGGACTAGGCCCCGTCTTTCGAATCTCATCTGCGACTTATATTACAGAATATAAGAATCTTATATGGATGTGAGAGGTGGATGGAAACATCCGTCCCGAGGGACACTGTCCGGCATCACGAGGCTTGCCGAGTGATGCCGGACAGTGATCCCGAGGGACGATTTTTTCTGTCCACCCCTCACACCCATATAGGATTGTTTTTCTTGCATCCCTCTCATTTCTTAGTGGTGGTGTTCATTACGATAACACACCCGTGTGGCATAGTACATTTTTCCACATCTCTAAAATGGCTACTTTTCCTATGTAAACCCTTGAATTTTTTTCTTATTTATACAGAAAACATGGGTTGTGGGTGCTCGTTACAGTCGCCTCGTCGAGGCGGTTCTAACGAGTACCCACGACCTATGTCTTGGAGCAGAAATAAGAAAAATAATGTATACCCCCGTAAACCCCAGTTTTCTCTATATAAAGTGGGGTTAAGGTGGGTGTTCATTTCACGGACTTGTACACGTGATGAATGCTGCAGTCCCTTCGGTTACCGACATCCGCCATATTGTGATACCATTACAGGAATGTTTATTGATGCCATGCAACGTGCCGTGACGTCAACCTTAAGGACGGCGCATACGAGGTCGTAATAAACCAGTGCATTTATCAAACACGCGATTATATTCGAGTTTGGGTCGGAACAACAGGGTCAGAACATAAATTTCTATCCAAGTGTAAAATCACGGATTTCCTTGTCTGGTGTGCAAGAAATTCACATATTAACAAGTATTAACATTGTTCCGTCTGTAAAACGTATCCAATAACGCAATAACATTTGTTCACGCCCCTTTTATTTTGGTCGATTATTTGTCTATGAATTTTACCTTCTGGATGTCCACTTATCACTAGTATGTACGAAATTCAAGTTATCACGCAAACATGCCTATATAGTTTTATCCCCTTGAACCCCACTTTTGTACAGTAAAACTGGTGTTTACAGGGGTAAACCTTATTTTTCTTATTTCCTACAATTTATGTTTTTAGAAGAAATATGAAAACTTTCAGGATTTTTATCTGAAAAAAAAAAAAAAATCATTTTTTACCAATATATTCCAATAGTTTTTTCGTAATGTAACGTGATTTTAAGCCGCACTTTTCATATAACCTCAGAGGGTTAACCGCAACAGCTGGACTGGCTAATTGAAATCATGTAGACCCAGATCATTCGCCACAATACGGGACGTCTGATAAGGGTCTACATTGTTCGCCTAAAATACAGGAATTTTAGGGTAAAACGAAGCAGACTTTTCATTCGTTCAGGACTATTTTCCCAGCATAACCAGTGCCGTCATTGCTTTTATTAAGCTCATCTGTCACATAGTGACAAGGTGAGCTTTTGTGACCACTTTTCATCCGTCGTCAGTGCGTGCGTGCGTGTGTGCCTACGTGAGTCCGTAAACAAATTCTTCAAACGACATCTCCTAAACCACTGATAGAATTTTGACCAAACTTCACAGGAATGATCCTTAGGTGGTCCCCTTTCAAAGTTGTTCAAACGATTCTGGTCCGTTGCAAATCTAGGTCACAGGAGCTAAAAATAGATTTTTTACATGAAAACTTAGAAAAATCTTCTCTGAAACCGCAAGGCCCGTGTCTTTGATATTTGATACGAAGCTTCATCTAGTGGACCTCTACCAAGATTGTTCAAATTATAGCCCTGGGGCCTAAAATTCCATCGCACCGGGACCCACTGGTCTTACATGGACTTATATAGGGATAACATATAAAAACCTTCTTGTCTGAAACTAGACGGCCAAGTTGTTTGATATTTGGTATGAAGTTGTATCTAGTGGACCTCTACCAAGATTGTTCAAATTATAGCCATTGGACCAAAATCGCCCCCCCCCACCCCCCCCCCCCCCCCCCACGCGCCAGGGCCCAACGGTTTTACATAGACTTACACAGGGAAAACCTTCGAAAGTATTCTTCTCTGAAACCACAAGACACAGGTCTTTGTTATTTGTAATGAAGCTTCATCTAGTGGACCTCTACCAAGATTTTTAAATTATAGACCTGGGGCCAAAATGCCCCCAGGTTTTTGATATTTGGTTTCAAGTTGTATCTAGTGGACCGCTACCGATATTGTTCAAATTATTGCCCTGGGACCAAAAATGCCTCCGCGCCATGGCCCACCGGTTTTACATAGACTAATATAGGGAAAACCTTTGAAAGTCTTCTTCTCTGAAACCGCAAGGCACAGGCCTTTGATATTTGTTATCAACTTGACCTCTACCAAGATTGTTCAAATTATAGTCCTGGGGACAAAAATGTCCCCGCACAGGACACACCAGTTTGTCTGACACCAGATGGCCCATTTGGTTGAAATTTGGTATGAAGTTGTATCTAGTGGGCCTGTACCAAGATTGTTCAAATTATAGCCATTGGAGCCAAATATGCCCCGTCGACAGGGCCCACCGGTTTTACATAGACTTACATAGGGAAAACCTTTAAAAAATCTTCCTGCCTGAAACCAGAAGGCCCAGGTCTTTGACGTTTGGTATGAAGCCTCGTCTAGTTGACCTCTGAATTTTTTTTCTCTCAAATTATAGTCCTTGGATCACAAATGACCCCGAGCCCATCTGGTGTTACTTAAACCTATATAGGGAATGTTTTTGTCTGAAACCAGAAGGCCCAGATCTTTGATCTTTGGTAGGAAGTTGCAGAATGCCCATGTATTTGGTGTTAGGTATAAAGCTTCATCTAGCTGACCTCTACCAAAATTGTCAAAATGATAGCCTGGGGCCACAAAATTCCCCCAAGCAGGGGCCCACCGGTTTTACCTGTAAATATCTTCTCGTTCGAAACAGAAGGCCCAGGTATTGTATTGTTAGTAAGACTGACTACTGGTGCACTAGGATCTAACTATCAGTGTCCGAATAGTGGCATACAAGTCAGCTCTGTATTGTCACAGGGAACCACTGACTCATAAGTCTACTCTTATTTTCTAAACATTGCTTATTATCATCTGGTGACAGTTGAGCGATACAGGGCCATCTTGGCCCTCTTGTTTTTATAATACACTAGTTGTTGTTGGCTTCCAGTTGGCTTACAGTTGGACAAGACTTGCTGTCCTTGCAGCATGTAAGGGCAGAGGGTGGAATGTTATTTAATCTGTATTCACACTTCCATTTCTCCACTGTGCCTAACTTAAGTCTAATGTACTATCTCTTCTTTCACTTTTTCTCTCTTTCTCTGACAGACGACATAAAATGACCCACAAGTGTTGACGTGTCATTAAACTTAAAATAATCATTCTATGAATAACTTAGCTTGTACAAAATACTGTAGTGCACAGACTGGTCTGCGTGTTAACTGGTCACACACATCGCATGCACAAGTCCGTGAAATGAACACCCACTTAACCCCACTTTACACAGAGAAAACTGGAGTTTACTGGGGAATACATTATTTTTTATTTCTGCTCCAAGACATAGGCTGTGGGCACTCGTTAGAATCGCCTCAATGAGACGGTTCTAACGATCATCCACAATCTATATTTGCAGTATATGTAAAAAGACAATATCAGGGATTTTCATAAGAAACTAGCGGCCCCCGCTCATTGGAGCTTGAAGAAATATATTGGCTGCATGATGCTTCCACGCAGCGCTGAATCCGGTCAGCACACTAGTACTGGTAAACCGCTTAGAGGATCTAAGCCTGTCCAGGAACCGCGGTGCGAGGCGGACCGTCCATGCTAATAAACCCTATTGGTTTCATTGGGCTACAGGGCTTGAGATGTCATTTCATCTCAATGTCGGGTAAAAGCAACGTCTCCAAAATGACCTTCACAGTGTTGACGGGGACGTTAAACCTCAAATCAAACAAACAAACATAAGAAACTAGCCATCTTTGGGGTATGAAAAATGCACTATGTCTCACGGGTGTGTAGTTGTAATGAACGCAAGCTTGTATCATTTCATTTATCTTTCCCTGCAGGGACAAAACGTTGCCTCAACGTTGAACTAACGTTTTCAATGTTGTTTCAACGTTAGTTCCGCTGGGTTTGCTTCTCAGCAAATCTTAACTCTTCTCTTACAATTGGAAAACATTTAATGATATTTACATTTACTGATAGCTCAATTTCAACCCTCTCCGTTACGTATGAATCCGCTTTCAGACTTCTAACACATCAAATAGCAATAGTTAAGAAGCCTCCTTGGTGTAGTGGTTATACTACCTGCCTTGTAAACCGGGGGTGGCAGGATCGATCCCGCCTTCTCCAGACTTTGGATAAGTCTTCAAACCGAGGCCCTGTCTCCGTATGTCCTTAGCTGTTGGTGAGACGTAAAACTCAAACAACACACAAATAGCAATACAGCAATGTTCGGCGCCATGGATATAAAGTACCCTGTCCTTATTTCTTCACAACTATATGGCCTTTATATACAGGGAGTAAATTGTGCTAGCTGTTTGTTTCCTTGACAGCTGCTGTCCAATAGATCATAGTATCTTTAAAAAAAATAAAGTACATAAACCCTTCGTAACTTTGGGTTCTTTACAATAAATATATTCTTCAGAAGGAATGCCATGTAGATAGAAATAAGTAGGTGATATCAGAAAAGTAGCCATTTTGGGATGTGAAAAATGCACTTTGTCGCATGGGTGTGTTATTGTAATGCAAGTAAGCTTGTATCATTTCATTTGTCTTTGATTCATAACAAATCTTATCTCTTCTCTTACAATTGGAAAACATTTACTGATAGCTTAACTTTAACCCTCTCTGATACTTATGAATACGCTTTCAGACTTCTAACACATCAAATAGCAATAATTAAGAAGCCTCCTTGGTATAGAGGTTATACTACCCGCCTTGTAAACCGGCAGGGGTCGCAGGACCGATCCCAGGCTTCTCCAGACTTTAGGATGAGTCTTCAAAGCGAGGCCCCGCCTCCGTATGTCCTTAGCTGTTAATGAGACGTAAAGCTCAAACAAACACACAAATAGCAATAAAGCAATGTGGTGTGCATGGATACTCGTATAAAGTACTCTGTCCTTATTTCTTTACGACTATATGGCGTATATTTACATTGGGGACAATTGTGCTAGCTGTTTGTTTCATTGACAGCTGCTGTCCAATAGATAGTATCTTTAAAATAAATAAAATACATAAATCATTCGTAACTATGGGTTCTTTACAAAAATATATTCTTCAGAATGTATGGCATATAGATAGAAATGTGTTGGTGATATAACATGATAAACGTTGCTGGCATCACGTGAACAATTAAGTCCGTAAAATGAATTTCTCATAAATCCCACATTACATAGAGAAAACTGGGATTTACTGGGGATCCCATTATTTTCTTATTTCTGCTCCAAGACAAAGGTTGTGGGTACTCGTTAGAATCGCTTCAATGAGGCGGTTCTAAAGAGCACCCACAATCTATGTTTGCAGTATACGTAAAAAGGAAATATCACGGATTTTCATCTGAAAAGTAGCCATATTTGGGATGTGAAAATGTGAATAATGCACTATGTCGCACGGGTGTGTTATTGTAATGCAAGCAAGCTTGTATCATTTAATTTATCTTTCCCTGTAGGCACAAAACGTTGACTCAACGTTGAACTAACGTTGAAACAACGTTTTAAACGTTGTTTCAACTTTAGTTCAACGTTGAGTGCCTGCTGGGTTTGCTTCTCAGCACATCTTTACGCTTCTCTTTCAATTGGAAAACATTTATTGATATTTACATTTATTGACAGCTCAACTATAACCCTCTCTGATACTTATGAATCAGCTTTCAGAACTCTAGTACATCAAATAGCAATAAAGCAATATGCTGTGCTATGGAGTAAAAAGTCTTTTGTCCATATTCCGATTCAACTATATGGCCTATATTAACATGGTGAAAATTGTGCTACCTGTTTGTTTCTTTGACAGCCGATGTCCAATAGATAGTATGCTTAAAATAAATAAATAAATAAATAAATAAATAAATAAATAAATAATTCCTTTGTAACTTCATGTTCTTCACAATAGATCTGTTCTTCAGAATGACTGCCATGTAGATAGAAATGTTTTCGTGATTAAAAAGGATAAACGCTGCTGGTCCGGATAAAATGTATTTGTGATTAAAAAGGATAAAGGCTGCTGAAAAGGACTAAATTGTGTTTTTAACCCGTTTAACTTGAACTGATTTTCAAATTATGAAATTGCAAGCTATCAAATTTCTCTTACGACCACGAAGTACAGAAAAATTCCTATATTAAAACCACCTTTGGGACTGTTCAAAAGTGGTATTTAAGACCACTTTTGAACAGTCCCAAAGGTGGTCTCTGCCCAGAGAACACTGTATGCAGAGAATACAAAGAAAGAATAACTGCAACTTACTAAATACGCTTTTTAAAGCAGAATTGGACTTAATTATAGGTGGTCTTAATACCGGAATTTTACTGCACTTCAGGGAAATGACACAAGCTGAGTTTGACAGGTTTTTAATGCCACGATCGAGGTCAAGTTCTTCTCGGTACTATTATGTTTTTTTCTCGTTTTAAAGAAGAAAATTTTGAGTTGGTGAAGTTTATGTGAAACCTAACCTGGAAGTATTTGTGCAATGCTTATCCAAGTAATCTTTACAGCTTCATTAATTGGACTAACTGTGGCGGAAGGATATATCACTGAAGAGGTGGGTAAAAGTGTTTTTCAAGTACGCATAACAAGTCCGTATAATGAACATCATCTTCAGAGAAGAGTGGGGTTTACAGGGGTATACATTATTTTTTGGTATTTGTCCATCAAAACATGGATTGTCGGTACTCGTTAGAACCGCCGCGCTCTAGCACGGCGGTTCTCACGAGCACAGACAACGTGAATGAGAATATGGTCTCTATATAATAGAACACCACATAAGAAAATCCATAGATTTAGCTTGGGATAGAAAGTCTGTTCTAACCCTGGCGTTCTTATCCACAATCGAATATGCTCGCGTGTTATATAAATGCACTTCATATGCGCCGTCGTAAATGTTGACGTCACAACACGTAACGTCACGTCACTAATCATTACAATGTGGCGGACGTCGGCAACCGAAATGACTGCAAAAAGCCACTCTCATAAATTGAAGGTATACAAGAAAAAGGATCTTACATTGGTGTGAGGGGTAGATATAAAAATGCGTTCCTAGGGATCAGTGTCCGGCATCACTCGGCAAGCCTCGTGATGCCGGGCAGTGACCCTCGGGACGAACTTTTCCATCAACCCCTCACACCCAAATAAGATTCTTATAATATCACACGCATCACGTGAACAAGTCCGTGAAATGAAGACCCCCTCCCTATACCCACTTTATATAGGAAAAAACTGGGGTTTACGGGGTATACATTATTTTTGCTCCAAGACAGAGCTTGTGGGTACACATTAGAACCGCCTTATTGAGGCGGTTCTAACGAGCACCCACAACCTATGTTTGCAGTATTTATAAGAAAAAATATCACGGATTTTCATCAGGAAAATGGCCATTATGGAGATGTGAAAAAATGCACTTTGTCGCGCCCGGGTGTGTTATCGTAATGGGTGTGCTACCGTACTCAGTGCAAATGGACATGAAACGTGTTTTGATTATAGTATTCGCAGATAAGTTTGACAGGGCGGAGCTGCCTTTAACAAAAGGAATAGGTGAATTCAACAGTAGTACAAACACGGCTATGGTGTATATGGTAACTCGGCCCGCTTGTAGAACTCAACCAATTGACAATACCCGAACTGGAAAGCCCAGCCAGTCTTATCTGCGAATGCTTTAAGTGAGACGTGACTGCACTTTTAATGAATGCACTGGCAGCACTAGAGGGTTGATTTGAGGGCGAAAAAAGGTCCTGAAAGGGGACTTAGACTGATTCGTTTAACTTTTAAACTGTGGCGTCTGATCTGAGTTTACACTGTTTGTCAATTCCCAATACACGAGCCTAGTCCAGATTTTACTTTTTACACAACAATCTGGAGTCACAAGGAAAAGACTAGCGCTGCCCTAAATAACCGTTGCCTGGATTTTGAACATGGTCAGTGAAAAGCAGGTGGTAAACTGTTGTATTTATTATCTTACGGTCGATTGTTTGAGAGAGAGAGAGAGAGAGAGAGAGAGAGAGAGAGAGAGAGAGAGAGAGAGAGAGAGAGAGAGAGAGAGAGAGAGAGAGAGAGATTACCGCCATTTAAACAACGAATGTGACGGCAAACACTTACCCCTCTCTCTCAATATGAAATTCGTCTTCTTTAAAACCTTGTTTGACGCTTTAAGGATAATTAGCTGACACAAAGTGGATATCCATTTTTCGTTTTTCAAAAAGCATGTGTCGTCTGGTCATTCATGGATATTTTCAACTTAAACCAAGGTATGCATAAAATCATGCATAAAATCATGCGCGAGAAAATGTTCAAAAGTATAATTTGAGTGAAACTGCGTCTAAAACTGAATATAAGCCGGACTACATTTGTGCGGACTCACATTTCTATGGCGGTAAAAACCATAGGCATCTTGAAAACGCGTGTGCTAGCATAGAATGACAGATAGAAACTGCTTTTGCTTGTTTGAGTTGTGGTTTAACTTCCCCGTGAACACTATAAAGGTCATTTTGGAGACGTTGCTTCCAATTTTATGCGACTTTTACCGGACATTGAGATGAAATGACATCTCAAGCCCTCTCGCCCAATGAAACCAATAGGGTTTATAAGCATGGACTGTCCGACGCGCACCAATTTTACCCGGGCAGGCTTGGTCTAACTGTTGGTTTCTTTTGCTCCAGCATTTCAGTGGTTTCTTGCTGTCGAGTCCTCACCGTTGTCTCACCTCTGTTGTTCTTTGATTATTTGTGTTCACGGAGATGTTGCACTGATAAGTTAGGAGGCCTTCATGCGGACTGAACAAATTATTTGTCTAAATCGCGACAGAAGTAAGGGCGAGGATTGTGGCCACGTAAAATCGATTTAAGACCCCCCCCCCCCACCCCCAGTGGAAATCTTTCCACTGACCGTTCCAAGGCGTTTCTTCTGTGGCGGTTTATTTATGTTGTTGTTTGTTACCTACTGTGTGTATCACTTGTGTCTTTTTATTTTGGATGGCCATATGGCCATTTTGTGGGAAAGTTACTGTCCTTAAAGCCTTCTTTTGTTTAGGTTTCCATTATGGTCTGGTCGCTTAATGGTTGTGTTTCTTTCCCTTTGGTGTCTTTGATGGGTGGAGTAAGTTAATTGTATCGATTCCTGATCTTTGTTTTACTTCTACTTAGATCCTCTAAGTGGTTTACCAGTACTCGTGTGCGGTCGGATTCAGCTCTTCGTGGAAGCATCATGTAGCCCATGTATTTCTTCAAGCCCCGGTGGACGGCGGCCACAGAAGGAAACTGCCATTGAAAAGGAACATAAGGTTCCACTTAAATGGGATTGCGAATTTCTATAATCACATCACGAAAACACCTCTATATAATTTTGACCCCACTGAAATTCAGTTTATATGGTAAAACTGGGGTTTACAAGGGTACACCGTGGTTTTAACGTGTACCCCCAATCTATCTTGAGCAGCAATAAGGAAAATTACACAATTTTTCTAACAATTTCATTTTTGGGGTGGTAAAGTTTACAACGCATCTATATAGGCTTGTTTTCGTAACGCAGGGGCCGGATCTCTAGCGCCCCCCCCCCCCCCACCCCCGCGATGTAGGATGATTGATTGATTATGTTACTCAGCATTATTTTTGTTTTTCATCCTTGCTTGGTACTCATCAACACAAAATCTGCGTGTATGTGACGTCAGCATATGTTCCGCGTTACACATGGCTGCTTAGAAATTCCAAGTCTCAGAGTTGGCCTCGTCACAAAGGATGGTAATGAGGAATCGGTAAACGCTTGTCCCAGTAAGCATTCTACATAAATCTACAGCGGGCCGTTAGCGGCCCGTCAGGGTAGCTGACGGGCCGCTAACGGCCCGCTGTAGATTTATGTAGAATGCTAGCAGGGGTTGTACAATTTAGGAATTCTGTATTTTTGTTTTGAAAAACATGGAGAAGACATCAGTATTTTGTAGGCCAATACATAATTTACGCTCAATGGGCATAATTGTTCGCCACCCAAATAGAATCTCCACAAACAGCTATTGCACCCTGTGATACCTGTGAAACTGCGCTTTATTTAGACCAGGGTCAAAACTTGGAAATTCGATTTATAAAATTTCAACATTTCATGATGACATCACAAGCTGATAAGATGATGTCATATCAGTCGAAAGCAGAACATTATTGGATTTTAATTTTAAAATGGCTTCCGAGACAAAAACGGCAGTGGTATTAATTAGAACATTGGATTTAAAGTTACTTTCAGTGCTACCTTTCCATTGAATTGGGTAAACGTTTACTACTGACTTTGCAAGGCAGTTGGCAGTTTCTCTTGTTTACCAGCTGAACATGCATAGAAATCAAGACAGAAGATACAATACAAGAGAAAACTGTCCTTCCTTTCTTCATCATGATGAAAGATTCGCGGGATTGGAAATTTTATTCTTTTACCATTCATATAATTTTATTCTTTTACCATTCATAGTGTTGTGTATGCTAAGCGATAGCTGTTTAAAATGTTTTCATTTTCATTTGACAGGTACCTATTAAAGCTTCAAATATTATTTTGAACAAGTCTAGGTCTACGCTTAGCACACATTAAATGTGAATGTCTATAGTTACATCCGAGAAATATGTTTTATACAATTAACTGTTTTGTCAGTATTCGAATTGCTAGTCTGCACCCAGGATCCTGCCGACTGAGGTATAATGTTGAAAATGTCAAAGTTGCAAATGCTGTAATTTTGTCAAAAAGTACTTTTTCATCTCTAAAAATGCACATGTGAAACTTCAATATGCTTTTAACATCTTATCAAATGGAATGCTTGAATACTGTTGGAGAAGTTAAGAAGACAACTTTCCTATGCTAAATGGAAGGCTTATTGAAGATTAATCCAAAAGTTTTGCTTTCGGCGTGACGAGTATTGTAGCTCACCAGAGCCGAAGGCTCCTGGGGAGCTTATAGGATATGCATTGGCTGTATATGTTGTATTAGCCTGCACAAATATGACAACAAATATGGGCTTGTACAAATGTAATACCAATTCGGTGGCAGAGCTCTGCCCGTGAGCCTCTTTTTGTGAAAGTTTATACTTGTTATGGGCCGCTTTTCTTTCTTCTTGTGAAGCTTATACTTGTTAATGCATATATAAATATAAAGGTCAACCTGCATTGTGGGTATCTAATGGCTGTAGTTCAGTTCTACGACTATAATATCTAAGCCCATGGGCGTTGACAGCGAGAGCTGAACGTGAGTAATGGGCGAATAAATTTATTTATTTATTTATTTATTTATTTTTGTTTTTGCCATCGTAAGCACCACAAACCATTATTTAATTTTGAAATGCATTACTTCAGCAAACTGGGCCATCAGCTTTAAGCAACACAGGACCAAACAAAGCCCTTTTCTTGCCTAAAATAGTGTATCTTGACCGGGTGTGCGGAATTAGCCGACAAAAAAAAATAACGTAAGATGTGTGTGTGTCTTTTTAAAGACAGACTACAGCATAATCGCCTCAGAGACATTAATGGTTGCTATTGCCTTTAAACAAGCTAAGAGAACTTATAACATACTGCTGCAAAACAGGTTTTGGAGCATTGGAATGGATGAGCAAGCTCAACGTTTTAAAGTGCGCAGAAGTAGCCTACAGCACTGTATATGGAGACTCTAGTGTTTAGACTGAAATTACTTCATTGGTGATTTACTGTTGTTTTAATGGCTAGTCCGGGACCACTTTATTCCATTTTTTTGTTTAGGATTGTTTATGCGTATGTGGTGAAATGGCGGTGAACTGAGTTCTTCTCACAGACGTTTGATTGATAATATGTCAAACTAGTTTCGTATTGTCTTGAATGGACTGATGTTGAGTCCTCACCCCGCACCCCCAGTAGTTTTATTACTGACCATCCCATTGCAGTGTCTTATTTGTTAATTGTCTATTGGTTCATTTTTCGTCTGTTTTGTGTGTGCCTCCATGTCACTTACGTTTTTAGATGAATTGAGATGGCTGCGTTCTTTGATTGTGGCCTTTCCTGCGTGACCTTTTCTTACTACTTGGTATAAAAGATAGAAAAAATAATGCAGCATAAATGGTTAAAAAACACCATGACAAGAGTCGAATGTGATTCATATACATGTAATTCTGACATGAAATATGCAGCTTCATAAATGGGGCTTCCAACTACATGTATATATGGTACAAGTATGGAAACACCACAGTGAGTATTAACAAATAAAATACACTAAAACAGGGAACATAGATTGTAGATATTTAATTTAATTTACTAAACATAATCAAATTTCACATCGGAAAAAGAAGAATTTAATGTCGCCTCTCTGATATTCTTTAAAAAGTCAGATGAAGAATTCCACGGTTCCTGTACACGAACATACACAGCTAACAAAATTTTGTATTTGGTAAGAATAAAGGCAAGCCTCACAAAATATTAAGGTAAGCTATTCAGTAACAAAAATATTGTTTAATTCTGCAGTCCTTTTCAATAATGACGTCGAACATCTTGAAAGTGGCGAACGATTTGGTCCTTTGTTTGTACTTCTGCCGTCTGGAATGAATTTGAAAACTGTCGACAGAAAAGGTATTTTGTAACATTGGCGGCCATTAAAGGCTCGAATCAGCATGTGTGGATGCATTCTTAGCTCATATACGAAGTTTCAAGTTGCTTCCGGCTTAGACTACCATAGAAATATATGTCCGCACAATATGTAGTCCGGCTAATTTACAGTTTTAGACGCAGTTTCATTGAAATACTATTTTGAGCATTTTCTCGTACAGGTTTGTGTACATGTTTTGGTTTAACCCATATCCTGCTGAATATTCAATTTAGCCACACCCATTTCTGTTTCTGAACCAATCAGATTACTTGATGTAGTTTATTCCTACAAATTCATAACTGAATGCCAAACAGTGTAGATCCTGATCAGATGATTTCTTCAGAAGCCATCTGATCTGGATCTACACTGTTTGAAAAGATAGGGGTTGACGTGAACAGCAGGATTAGGGTAAAGTTGAAAAACCCATGAATGGTAAAACGACACATGCTTTTTGAATAACCCGAGGTGTCAGCTTAACAAGCGTCGTATGTATCCTTTAAGCGCAATAGAAAGTTTTAAAGCAGACTCAGATTTTTGAGCGACTGTCCGCCACTTCATATCACCTAACCCGAACCGTTACCTAACCCTTACCCTAATGATTTGACTAGCATAATCTAACCCTAGCCACTAGTGACCTACACCTAACCCTAACCTAACCCTAAGCAGCAGTGACCTAGTCCTAACATATTAAAGCCGGTATACTGTGGCGAACAGGTTTTAAAATCTAGCCCTCTGTTTTACTTGATTTTTCAGGGAAGATCAGATTCAGCATTGTATATGAATCAGCTCCAGCAGATGAATCGCATCTATTTATCCCAGCCCCCATGGGCGGGGGCGATAGAAAGCAAACTAATAATACTGTCTAACCAGTTATCAAAATTTATACGTAGTTTCCGAGTAACTCACAAGCTGGCCGTGATAATAAATTAGTTACGCGCAGCAAAAAAGGGAGTTTTCCTTGATATTAGAGCATGACATAAGATAGGTTGTAGATAAGGCTGCGCATCAGGTTCGGTAATTTGCAAGCGCATGAAAATGCCGGAATACATCATTATATTTCATAAACGAATCAAGTGAGACGCAACAGAAAACCATTGAACTTTTTTTGCGTTACATGTTACATATACATGTATATATTTACATTTCCAGTGTAAAGTCTGATGTAAACCTATAGAAAACAATGTAGTTCACACTTCCATGAACGCATCGAGTCACATGTTTTTTCAGTGGCGTCAATCTAAACCATGGTTCTCTACGGGCGCTGGTGACGTCAGTGCTGTTCCGCTCTTTGTAGAAAAACAGCGTGTAAAAGTTTTTTAGCTTTAAAAGTTTGTCCTATAAGCATTTTTTTCGCCCAGTGATGAGGGGCAAAGAATGTAAAAATAAAAAATAAACTTAATTTTTCTGCTTTTCATGAAAGTATGAACGACAGCAGGTCTACAAGAACACCAAATTTACTTTGCACGCGACCCACTGCGTTCATACTTTCATGAACAGCAGAAAAATAAAGTTCATTTCTTAAATATCTTTAAAACTACACTGAAACTGAAAATACGAAAACTGCACTTACGGTTTTCATCAGATATATTACTGAATGCATTATTCTGATAAGTCGCGAACTAGTGCGAACTAGCGGCATTTAGAATTTTGCCAAAAGACAGTAAATTGTATAAAACATATTTCTTGGATATAATTCTAGACACTCATAGTTAATATGTGTTAAGCGTAGACCTAGCTTTTTTTTTTCTAAAAGCTATACTTGTTTTGATTAGGCGTTAAGAACCATTTTAAAATATTCGAAAAGATAAGGATTGAATTTGTCTGGATTTCTGGCCCAGTTTTCATTGCGCAGACCGTTTGTAATCATTTTCTTGTTTTGTCACCTGCAACATTTCCCACAAAGTATTGACAGAAGCTTCTAAGAAACGCAGATTGCATGTAAAATCGTGACCCAGTCGGTCATATCATTGATGTAGTGTACAGGTGAATAATTGAATTAACACAAATTCTGCATTTTCAGGACATTTCGAAAAAAAAAAAAAAAAAAAAATTTTTCCACGATGACAAGTTTTTTTAATTTACAATCAAGATAATAGGAAGAAATAGTTCTGAAAAATGAAATCGAATATTTGCATATAAGATGAGCCATCTCACGACAAACCCTAATCCAAGCACTGAGAGCCATGATAAGTCGATTGCCACTGAGTGTGGGCTTCGAAAACGGCCATGAATCGGCACTAAGACTGTTTCGGTAAACCCTTAAATGACTGCACTTTAAGGCAAACAATGTAGACCCTGGTCAGATGCCTGTGTTGCCAATGTCCCAGTACAATAGTGCAGCCCAGATTTTACAGATAGCCAATGTGTGCTATAAAAGGGTTATCCTATGGAAGCAAGGAATACACCACAGAACCGGAAAATATGAAGTGTACATGTTTTCTGGGCCAGACTAGCTAGTTTCGGCCACAATGGAATCAATGATTCCAAAGGAAAAGAAAATAAAAACTATACTATGATGTACAACACTAAGCCGGGGCTTGAAGAAATAGATGGGCTGCATGATGCTTCCACGCAGAGCTGAAATTGACCGCACACGAGTACTGGTAAACCGCGTAGAGGACCTAAGCCTGCCCAGGCAAAGCGGTGCATGTCCTCCTGTCCATGCTTATAAACCCTATTGGTTTCATTGGGCGGCAGGGCTTAAGATGTCATTTTAGCTCAATGTCGGGTAAAAGTCCCACAAAACTGGAAGCAACGTCTCCAAAATGACCTATACAGTGTTGACGGAGACGTTAAACCTCAAATCAAACAAACAAACAAACTACACTGAGCCTTTTTACACAGCGCTCAGCGCCACAGGGAAAGTAGTGCTGTTATAAATACCATACGCGGAAAATAACTTTGGTCGATTGATTACCAGGTCGATTAATAAACAAGTCGATTGATAAATAATCGACCAGAAATTAATTCTGTGAGACAAGCAAAGACTTAGATCATGCTGTACACGAACACAGTATGGAACAAGGTTTCGCTTATCTCTGTTTGGAAATTCCGTAAGCTGTAGAAGGCTCATCTGATATTAACTTTCGCTACAGGACTTATATTGCCCGCAAAAAAGCGGTCTGTGCAGTCCTGTATTAAAACCACCATTGGGACTGTTCAAAAGTGGTCTTTAAGACCACTACACTTTTGAACAGTTTCAAAGGTGGTCATTTACAAGAGGGCATTGTATGTAGGAGACAGAGAAATCTGAAACCCTTTAAACGTGTGTTTAAAAGAAGAATTGGTCTTAATTTGTATATATGGAATTTGTTGAATCTTTGGTTTAAACTTTATTTCTTTATAGAACACATACAACTTATACATACATGTTCAAGCTGGTGGCAAATCTACAAATATCATTCAAAATGGAATGAAGAAAAAAGGCAGAAAGACCTATTAAAATATATATCAGTGGATTTCAATATCATTTTGCTAATGATACTGTCAGCAGCTCCTCCCTCATCTGAAGAATACACATAGCTGAAATGTTTATAACCAGTCTCTGACAACAGCCTTGGGGATTGGTCATTGAAGCAGTTCAGATGAGCACACACTATCAATGCTAAACTGGCTCCCGTCAAATGAGCACACACTATCAATGCTAGACTGGCTCCCGTCAAATGAGCACACACTATCAATGCTAGACTGGCTCCCGTCAAATGAGCACACACTATCAATGCTAGACTGGCTCCCGTCAAATGAGCACACACTATCAATGCTAGACTGGCTCCCGTCAAATGAGCACACACTATCAATGCTAGACTGGCTCCCGTCGTCAAACTATTAATTAGTCAAACTTACAAAAATATGTTTTCACTGATGGCTGAGTTCTAAGAGTAGAAAGAAACACAACTTTAAAGGAAAAGAAATGTTTGGATTGTGTTTCTTGATCAAGTTTACATAATCCAGGAGAAAAATATGAACATACGACCGGGGACCAGTCTATATCAATGTTTTTGTGCAAAAGTAAAGGAAATTAATGTGTAGCCTTGCCTATATAACGTGCATCCATTATACGGAAGTGACACATTCAGAATTTCAGACAACCAGTCGCACAGGCAGGTCGTTACCCGGCAGTTTGTTAAATGGCATTTATTTAAAGTTTGCGCGAATTTAATTGAATTTGTTATTGAATCTGAATAGTCTGACTTTCAGTGACATTTCTCGTTGAAAAAAAAAATCCAGCACTTTTGAAATAGATTTCAAACTGGCTGAGTTTGAGTGAAAGCAGAATTTCCATTTAGAGCAGTCGCTGTAAATTGAATTGTATAATCAGTCTATTTCTTATTTCTAGGTCACAAAAGGTAAAGCGAACTTGGGAATATAGGGATCAACCATGGTTTTTCATGCATTCACCCATTTCGTACCAAATGGTATCTTCCACCTTATACATAGCAGGAGTCCATTTCAAAATTTAGTGGTGTCAGATTGTGTTTTCTTCAAATTTTATTTGGGAAATGGCTGAACTATTCGCAAACAGTGTAGGCCCTGATCAGACGCCGCGTTCTGCGGCGTCTGATCTGGGCATGCACTGTTTGACTATTACCCGTTTTGGGGTTTCTGGTTCAGAAAGGGTTAATAGGGGAAGCTGTTTGAACACGAGGCTGCTAGGCCTCTGCAAATGTTATTGCAATGAAATACCAATGGTTGACCGTTACTCTTGATTCCAAAGCCAATTGTGACGAAAACGCCCATAACTTCCGAGGTACCCGGCAAATGATATTTCAATAGAGTAACCATGGATGACTGTTATTTTTTCCAGAAGAAAACTGTGTCGAAAACGCCCAAAAACTCAATATAAACTCTTCAAATCATACCGTAAACCCAACATGGTGGCTAGTTTAGAACGTTTTTAACGATGACGTCAGTTCCGAATTTACGTTCTGTCGTCATGAAATTTTAGAATTCTACGTCCAGGGCGTAAAACGTTACGTCGCTCAACGTAACGCAACAAAGCATGGCCCATCTTGTAAAATAAAAAAAATCAATTTTATTCATTCATGATTTGAACAAGGATTTTGTTGTTTGATTTGTTTGTTTGATTTGAGGTTTAATGTCCCCGTCAACACTGTAAAGGTCATTTTGGAGACGTTGCTTCCAATGTTGTGGGACTTTTACCCGACATTGAGATGAAATGACATCTCAAGCCCTGTCGCCCAATGAAAGCAATAGGGTTTATTAGCATGGACGGTCCGCCTCGTACTGCGGTTCCTGGACAGGCTTAGATCCTCTAAGCGGTTTACCAGTACTAGTGTGCGGGCCGGATTGAGCTCTGCGTGGAAGCATCATGCAGCCGATATATATTCTTCAAGCCCCTATGGGCGGGGCCGATCATTCATGATTGACTTCAATCAGCTATGTTCATATGGTTTTATGGAAGAGCACAGAATTAACCAGTCTTTAGAGTGCCATGATTGTTCAACAAAATACTGACGGCACTGGTAGGTCGATTGTCTTTGACAGCTGAGACCCGTATATCTATATATAGGTCCGAGAGTAGGTCGGAAAATGGTCCGGTGGTTATTTTGTTTACCTTAAAGGTCCTGTATTATAGGCAAACAGTCAAGACCCTGATCAGACGCCGCGTTTCGCGGCGTCTGATCTGGTTCTTCACTGTTTGCTTCACCCAGCAATGGGACCAGCCCAGCCTCCTCACACAACTCCAGCGCTGCCATAATTGTTTTCTGAATTTCGCACAAAAGCTATTTTCGCGGTCAGTATTAGTCACGTAGACATAAGCATCTGAGCTCTTGGTCGATTAAAAACAATATGTAAAAACTGAACGCCAAAAGAAACGCCCACAGTTTCAAGTTCTGATTATTTCTGCAATCGGTTGAAATTTCGTTTCAAATTTCCTTTAATGAACTTCTCGGTCGTCAAACTGTAGTCAGTCACTGTATTGACCTTGACGACACAGTCTGCTTAAGCGTAGCTACACATGTATGGTAAACAGCTTTTCCACGTGCACTGATCTTGTGCAATCACATGTTAAAAAATTCAATATGAAACAACAGCAATTTGGGTATGTAATAGGAATCCGAATTAAGGTTCCTCAATACATTTGCACAAGAAAAATATAGGTGTCAGATTTGCATGTTATTTTTCCCAAAATATGATCCTGATTTCCTTTTAAAATGCATGTCCTAGAAGAAGAATGTTTGGAGATGCTAAAGGTTATTGCAGCAAAGACTTTCTTGCATTAGCAACATCTCGGTGCCTTTGAAAATAAATGCATTTCTATATTTTTCACTTTCACCAGGAAACAAATGAAAACGCCTTCTAGACGTTTTAAAAGTTACTAAAACAGCTGCAGATCAATAGTTCACAACAAATACTAGCGACTCGGACAAAGCTTTCTATCAAAAGCCTACCTGAATTGAAAACCAGAATTTTTTTTGACATGTTTTTCTTCATGGTCGCCGCCATCTTCCTTTTTTGCGGTAAATCTGAACTGCTCAGATTTAATCAATTATGCCCTTCCACATTCTATTTTGCCCATCAACAATGAATATACCTTGAAAATTCAGCTTTATAGCCTTCTTCCTGCATATAATGACATCGCCTATCTTGGAAGCATGTCATCACTGATAAATTATTGTAGCTGTCAAGTTGAGAGAGATATCCATCTTGCCAAGGAAAAAACGTATTCATACGCCTTGGAACTAATTTCCAAAAATTACAATAGTACACCATTGTTTTAAATTTAAAACATAATATTCATTTTTGAAACTGTATTGCAACTAATTACACGTACTTTCTAACATAACGTGTTCGTTAATTCATGTATAGTATGCATTCATTTCCGAACTGTTTTTATGTGTAACGTTTCCCAGGTTGGTGTTGTTCGGCCCAGCTTCTAGTAAACAAATTGAGAAAATATGATTTTTGAAACTTTTTCATCAAAACATATTAAATGCATTGGGCTTCTATGAGTTTTTACCAGCCTAAACATTGGTAAGTAGGTGACATAACAGATCATTTATTGGATTAGATAAATATAAACTTTGTGTTGTCCAGAAGTTCACCTGTGCAAAAATCAATTATTTGTTTATGGTGGCTCATGTGAACCAATGTAACAAATCAATGGGTAAAAATAATTTATATACCATTGCAGTTATTGGCTGTGATCAGAAGCCTTTTGGACAAAGTTTCAGGTGCTGAACAGGCTGCTTTCAGTCCTTCAGTTCAAATACGGGGATAAACTGTTGGCTTATCTTATTTTCAATTATTTGATTTTGATTTAGCCAATACCAAAGCACCCATCCTGTAAACACAATCAGTAACACAGTGAAACTTTTGTGCAGTGATTGCATAAATTGTTATAAACTGCATGAATGAAATATATAAAATGAAGTACTAAAAGTACCGAGGAAGGGCAATCATTTTACAAGCTAAAGCAAGAGATTTCAACATCTCAACCCAATCAATGAGCTTGTTGCCAAATTGGTAGAACTGGTCCTTTTTGGCTACCATACACTGAATTTAAAATAGTACCACGTGAGATAATTACCCTTTTTTGAATTTTTGGGAATCATTTATTTTCAGTCGTTTTAGGTATTTTATTTGAAATTCCTCTGTTGCACATTTCTATGATAGTATTTTACACATTGTGGTTCTGTGAACTGAGATGTCATTTTTTTGCAAAACCAAGGAAAAATGCAATAATTTACTAAAATGGTGACTTTCGAATAAAAATCTTTGGCTTTCATATTCTTACATTTACATGGACTACCATCTGATGAAAAATCTTTTTGGGTAATTATTTGCAAATATGATTTTTTCAGTACCCCCAATGTAGTGAAATAACTGTATTGAGGAACCTTAAAGGCAAGATAGGCATATCCGACTTGCACATCTTCGTCATCTATCACAGTATAGTATCAATGCGTTAATCGGAGCCATGCAAAGACGCGGTGTCGCTTGTCTTGCAGCTAATGGAGACCGTACTCGATACGTATGGGGTGCCGTTTTACCATTTAATCCGTATTTATAGATATCCATAAATCGAATTATGGATATCCATAATTCGATTTATAGATATTCATAAAACAACCGAATAATGGATATCAATAATTCGAATTATGGATATCCATAAATCGAATTATGGATATCCATAATTCGATTAATGGATATCATTTATTCAGATCGATTTATGGATATCCATAATTTGATTTATGGATATCCATAATTTGAATTATGGATATCCATAATTCAATTTAAGGATATCCATTATTCCTCTGATTTATGGATATCCATAGTTAGAATTATGGATATCCAGAATTCGATTTATGGATATCCATAATTCAGAACGATTTATGGATATCCATAATTCGATTTGTGGATGTCCATAAATCACCGCCAAAGCTTTTGGTTTAATGATTTCTCCCTAAAACACGTTTATTGATTTGAGGTTTAACGTCCGCGTCAACACAGTACAGGCCATTTTGGAGACGTTGCTTCCAATATTGTGGGACTTTTACCCGACATTGAGATGAAGTGACATCTCAAGCCCTGTCACCCAATGAAACCAATAGGGTTTATAAGCATGGACTGTCCGAGTCGCATCGCTTTGCCTGGGCAGGCTTAGATCATCCAAGCGGTTTACCAGTACTCGTGTGCAGGTCTATCTGCTCAGCATGGAAGCATCATGCAGTCCATCTATTTCTTCAAACCCCGATGGGCGGGGGCCATCCCTAAAACACGTGATTATTTATTGTAAAAATCTTCAAGTTCTTCATCATCGCTCGAAGATTATGGCCAGTCAAAGGGACCTATCTGCCGTGCAGCCTTTTCAGCCCCTAAGGCGTCCAAAGCAACGGACGGCATACACTGAACGCCCACCATGTGTGCAGTTAATTATCGGAACCAGCCGTAAGATCAGGAAATTCCGGGAAACCGTTCGTTCCCTCTGGAATCACCTCTATGAGGACTGCGCACCTAAGGACACTGAGAGTCGGACGTAAGATTATAATGATCCAAACAGGCAATCCGTGCATGCTTTGTGGAGAAAAATGTATATAGTCGTTATATATAGTATTAACATATATCCATATAATACTCTACTTGAGATGTATGGGGTACCAGGCAGATGCATATATATATATCTCCTGGCCCCCGCCCAGTGGGGCTTGGAGAAATAGATTTGGCTGCATGAGCTGAGAGTACTGGTAAACCATTAAGAAGGTCTAAGCCTGTGCGAGTCAATGGGCGACAGGGATTGAGATGTCTGTTTGTTTGTATTTGAGTTTAACGGCCCAATCAACACTAAATTATGTCATTTTTGAGCCGGTCAGTTTACCTATCCACACTTTTCCTGGGGAGGCTTATATGTTTTGTTTTTGTTTGATTTGAGGTTTAACGTCCCCGTCAACACTGTAAAGGTAATTTTGGAGACGTTGCTTCCAATTTTTTGGGACTTTTACCCGACATTGAGATGAAATGACATCTCAAGCCCTGCCGCCCAATGAAACCAATAGTATTTATAAGCATGGACGGGCCGACTCGTACCGCTTTGCCTGGGCAGGCTTAGATCCTCTACCGGTACTCGTTTACCAGTACACGTGTGCGGGTCAATTTCAGCTCTGCGTGGAAGCATCATGCAGCCCATATATTTCTTCAAGCTCCGTTGGGCTGGCTTATTTGTAAGCAGTTAACCAGTACAGTGCACATGCTTTCGTCAGAAACTGACAACTGCCCTTCTCGAATGGGATGGGATGAGAATGACCGTAGAAAAGATTTCATTATCAATTTCCACGAAAGAATGCTGCCGAGCCCGGCAGGTATCGAACCCGCGTCCTCCTGATCACCGGTCAGTCGCGCACCCGACTGGGCTACCGAGGCCGGCGGGGTTGAGATGTCGTTTAATCTCAACGAAGGCCAAACATAATTGGAAGCAACGTCTCCAAAATGACCTAAATAGTATTGAAGGGGACGTTAAACATCAAATCAAACAAAACATATCTCTCCCACACCATAGGCACCACTAAGCATATCCTACATTACCTCCACCTCCATCCCGGCTTTTATCACACACCTAAATCAGAAATCTGACGCGAATAGTCGAGTTTGTTCTTTTTTGCAAAGGGAACAGTCATTATTCATTAGGTTTATTTGCGGAGGAGAACTATGGATATCCATAATTCGATTTATGGATATCCATAAATCCGCCGAATAATGGATATTCATAAATCGATTTCAGGATATCCATAATTCGATTTATGGATATCCATATTTCGATCTTAATTAATGATATCCATAAATCGATTTATGGATATCCATAATTCGATTTATGGATATCCATAATTTGATTTATGGATATCCATAAATCAGCCGAAAAGTGGATATCCATAATTCGATTTATGGATATCAATAAATCGAATAAAGGATATCCAATATTCGATTAATGGATATCATTAATTCAGATCGATTTATGGATATCCATAATTTGAATTATGGATATCCATAATTCGATTTATGGATTTCCAAATAATAATGATGGTTATCCATAAATAACAATGGATATCCATTATTCGAATTATGGATATCCATAATTCGAATTATGGATATCCATAAATAATTATGGATATCAATTAATACGGATTAAATAGAAAAACGGCACCCCATAGATACGGAGTATATCCAATGTGTATCTGTGAACTTTTGTTTTGAGGGTTGTGCCACATGGGAGAACATTACAGAATAACAGCAGTGAATAAACTCATTTTTCTTCGCGTGAAATTAAGAACATTTTTCTACCAAAACAAATGATGAAATTTTGATTGGTCTGTTTGGGAATAAATTTACTGTGATAAATTTGTTGTGGGCGTTTCTTTTGGCGTTCAGTATTAATAAGTCATTAAACTGCCTGGCGTCCTATGTTTTTGGGATATTGGCAAACAGCGTTGACCGAGATCCGAGGCCGTGCAACGCGGCTTCTGATTGGGCTCAAAATACAAGGATCTGTGTAAAAAGTAGAGCAAATGAACACATCGGCTAACTTATCGGCTCATTATAACCGAAGTAGTGTTGACTGAGTCTTTAAACTCTTAAAAAATAGAAAAAGAAAAAAAGGAAACGAACGAACTAACAAAAGCTCATTTTAAGACGTCAGTATTTTTTTTTTCTTTGACATTTTCTTTTTTTGTAATTTTGTATCCGGTTGTAAACATATCATATTTCCTGGAAGGTTATGTGGGTATTAATTATCACCGTCTATCATCACCACCGGAAATAGAATCCCGGTGAATCGAAAGTAATAGCTGCAGGTGAAGGAGTGTCTCTTGAAAATGGATTATTTTTCTGCTTGTAAGCTTTAGATTAAGATTACTGTTATCAAATATCAGCAGTGGACATAATTTGCTGCTGCCATGAGAAGTGCTTTCTTATAAGACGCACAATTCTGCAATTACAGACCGAATATCCGACAGCTGGTACCGTAAACAAAATGGATTTGGCAAGTTCGTTGTTGTTTTGTTTAATGTTTTTGCCTTTCTTCTGAAGTTTTTTTCACTTAATCAGAAAGAACAATGATGGAAAAAATAATCTGCAAAAGAAACTCGCCTCAAATTGTACTTTCAACACAAATGTTTGCCTAAACGTAAATTACCTGTTGTACGGCGAATAGTAGTGTGGTGTACGGCGTGTTGCAAATTAGCGTAAACGAAAGTGTACGGCGAATAGTTCCATGTTTGTAGCTGATAACATTTCAAAAGAATACCGACCGGCCTTCCGATGCTTCTCTCACATCCACGAGGACTATGCTGCTCTGCATGTATGTCCTGTCAAAGTCGGTAGGTATATTTTGTCGAACATGCTGCTTCGAAATGTAAACAATGGCCGGCAAGACCTGGGGCTACATAAATAGATTCACCTGCCTGTCACAACATCTTTGTCCAGTGCCATCAGAATTTTATAAACACACTTTAACAATTTTCACCCATCACAATATAGTAATGTTAGTTAGGAACTAATGCCTGTGTATAGTTTTAAGACCATATTTTGCCACAGAGGCGTTATTGTGGGTTAAAAAGAAGTGCGCATTTTGAAATCACGCCTGTTCAAATATACACGCGTGGAAGACTCGTAAGGGGTAGATGGCGGTTATGCACTTAAAATCCTTACGGGAACTCTCTGCCATGACTTACGAGTGATTACACTACATTACGAGACTTCACTAGGAGGGTGACAATGGTATACCGATTAGGTATCGTTTTGATGGGAAGTTTTCAATGCTACACTGATATTATTTGCCCGGATAAATGCCCAAAAATGCACCGTCTATCGGGTCGAGACGTTAACTGGAGCCCTCTACCCCCGTGCAGGGAGAATCCTCCCCTTTGCAAGTTAGAGATCTTTGCGTATTTACACGATGGGCTTAAACACTGGTTTAATAGTTAACTATATACGATCATTAATAAACCATTGTTTAAACTAAGCATGTAATGTAATCACTCAGATCCAATTCCTGTGACAAATGGAGTCCAGAATGGTTGTGTGATAGCTCCAACACTGTTCAGCATGATGTTCGCTTCCATGCACAAAGATGTTTTCCAGGAGGGTGACAATGGTATACCGATTAGGTATCGTTTTGGTGGGAAGCTTATCTATCTCGGAAGGTTGCAAGCCAAATCAAAGGTGCAAACAGAGGTGCAAGATGAGTTCCTCATTGGGGATGACATGGCAAAAGGTGCATAATTACTGTGTAGGCTTTCATCCTGCAACTCTGGAGTATGTATAATGTACACCTGAGAGTAATGGTCTAATGTGTCCGATCGCAGTAGTTGTTTTTAGGGCAGTTCAACGGCCAAGTCAACACTATTTAGGTCATTATTCCAAACAGTTTACCTATCCACACTTTGACTGTGCAGGCTTATTCTTTCATTGTTCCATTGTTAAATTTTGAGAATATATGAGGGTCACTGATGAGGCCTAATTGGCCGAAACTAGCTTGGCCCAGAAAATGTGTACACTCCATTGTTTCCAGTTCTGTGGTGTATTCTTTGCTTCCAAAGGATAATCCTATCTAGAACATATTATATGTAAGTGGTTACTCTTCTTGAATCAGCCGAAGGGTGACAATGAGGGAGAGAATGACCGTAGAAAAGATTTCATGATCAACCTCCACCACAGAGTGTTGCCGACCCCGGCATGTATCGAATCCACGTCCTCCTGATCACCAGTCAGACGCACATCCGACTGAGCTCCCGAGGCCGGCCAATCGCAGTAGATAGATAGATAGATAGATAGATAGATAGATAGATAGATAGATAGATAGATAGATAGATAGATAGATAGATAGATAGATAGATAGATAGATAGATAGATTTCTCCATGATCCGTCGGTCGGGAAAAGCATATATACCCTTAAAAGTGGGGGGAAATTAAGTTGGCGTTTAGCAATAAATAATAAAATATAAACTCTTCCTCTTTCGCAGAAGAAATAAGATTCATGACCAGGCAAAAAAAGACGGGAAGTGGTAAACTCCGGACAAAATTTGAAAACTTGAGACGCGAGATCAAGACTGATATAAATATAAAAAAGTCAGCATGATTTGTTTGTGAATAACTCAGTAGGTGATGTAAAGGCAAATCAAAGAGGTTCTTCTGTCGCGGTTTATTTTTGTTATGGTTTGTCTTTGGGTGTTTGTGTCGCTTATATTATTTTATTGTGGATGGCCTGTTGGCCGTTTTGTGGGGTGGGGGAGTGGGGTGGCTGTCCTTTTGGCTTTCCGCTGTTGGTGTTTCCGTTGGGGTCTGTTGTTTCATGTTTGTGGTTCTTTTCCATTAGTGTCTCTGATGGGAGCTGTGGGTTGATTGTATCGATTCCTGATCATTGCCTCCACCTCTATTTTCTACAGATATTTCAATAGTCAGAAGAAAGACAGACAATGTATTCGACCCTTTAATAAAATAGGAGGGAGTGGGGTTTCTGAATCAAACTCTGAAAGCCCAGGGAAACTAGTTGGTCAATTCAATGATGCGTTTAATAAAACTGAGTACACGGAGGTTCCATTGACAAGAAGATCGGTCCCATTAATGGATACTATTGTTGTGTCATCGGCAGGAGTGATCAAGTTACTTAAAGGCTTAAACCCCACTAAAGCTGTAGGACCTGAGCTACATCCTAGATTCCTGAAGGAGCTAGCAAAAGAGTTAGATCCAGTTTTTGGCCACCTGTTTTAACAGTCACTTGATACAGGTGAAATCCCAAAAAGAATGGCACTTAGCAAACATTTGCCCACTCTTCAAAAAAGGAGATAGGGCTCTTAATCATAATTATCACCTATGTCTCTGACTTATGTTCTGTGTGTAAAGTGCTTGAACATATAGTCTGCTCAAACATCATGGCCCACTTGGATGAACATAAACTTTTGTCAGAAAGATAACATGCATTAAGGAAAAGGCATAGTTGTGAAACTCAGTTGAGAACAACTATTAATGACTGGGCAAAACTCTTGGACAGAGGGGGACAGGTAGACACATTTATTCTGGACTTCAAGAAAGCTATTGACACCACATCACATGAACTACTGAAATCTAAGTTATTTGGTTATCGCATTGGGGGAAATACTCTCATATGGATAGATTCCTTTCTTTGCTACAGAAAACCGCGTTGTTGTTAATGGCGAATCTTCAGAGTGGGCACCAGTTTTGTCTGGAGTCCAACAAGGGACTGTTCTTGGTCCATTGTTATTCTCCCTGTACATCAATGATGTCTCAACTGACACTGACTTAGCAATAAGACTGTTCGCAGACGATTGTGTTTGCTACCAGGAAATGAGAGATCAGATGATTCACTGAAACTTCAGAATGATATAGATAGATCAGGATGTTCGGCCCGAAAATGGGACATCAGATTTCACCCCGTTAAATGCAATATTATGTATATAGCTAGGAAGAGAATAGATACAATTGAGGCTTCTTACACCTCAGAGGGAACAGTCCTCGGAAACGTGGATTCCATTAAATACCTTGTGCGACACAATTTGAGATTGAATACACATATTACCAACATGTTTACTAAGGCAAATAGAACCCATGGTTTCCTGAGGCGAATTCTTCATTAGTGTCCTCATGATGTAAAAGAGGTAACTTATAAAGTTCTTGTTCGCCCAATCTTGGAATATGGTAGTTGTATCTGGGACCCCAGCGGATTGGTCCTTAATGAAGCAATTCAAAACGTTCAGAATAGAGCTGCTAGATTTGTAACAAGCAATTACTGCTTTGAAACTGGGAGCATGACTGGACTAACAGGAAAATTGAGATGGGAGGTTCTCAAGAAAAAGAGAAAACAGTAGGTTCATACTTCTATACAAAGGTCTAAGAGGTGCTGCCATCATCCAACAGATGACCTTGTTCCCGAAGCTAGGCACTGTAGAAATCATCATTTCATTGGAGTTTCAGACCCTTACTGCAAAAACTGACATTTATAAAGAATCATACTTCCCCCGAACTATTAGAGATTGGAATGCCTACCCAATTCGATTATTTCAGCAGCTGAAGATGCTGAGAATTGTGTATCTAAGTTTACCTCTTTATTACTCTAGGGACTATTTTACCATCACAGGTCCTGGTGTATGAATGTCAATTGACGTGTCACCAGTAACATTTCTGATTCTGAATAAAGGAGTAGCCATACCTATTCGCAGTACACTTTTTGACTATATTCCGTACAGCTATCTGTTGTAAACAACTAAACGCCGTACACGTGGATTTTTAGTTTTTAATAAATACCCTTAGTGCATGATAAAACCATGACCAGAAAAAGTTTTCATTTACTACTCATTATTAACGCAAACGGGTAAAAGAAAGTTTAAGCGGAAATAAATCAAGAAATTATAAAACTGAAACTGATTTTCGAAAATGCTGGTCTTCACTCAGTACCAAGCATCGATAAACTTGTGTTCTTGGCTTTAAATCGAAACATACAGCTTCGAAAACGCATTAAATGTTGCAGAAATCCCTCTGTTATTTCAAGGAAATCAATTTACCCTGCACTTGCAGAAAATAGATCAGGAATAAAGGCTACACTCACCGTGCTTCATGCCTACTTTCGCTTTGTATCGATTCACCGGTATTCTATTTCCGGTGTCGATGACAGACGGTGATTATGTAACAATTGTCATGTCAAGTGCGCCACAGAATATGAAAAAAAATACCCTAAGTTTTAACACTTATCTTGCTATTCACGACAACCCCTATCTTTGCAAACAGTGCAGATCCAGATCAGATGGCTTCTTCAAGCCATTTGATCAGGATCTACACTGTTTGGCATTCAGTTTATAAATTTGTAGCAATAAATTACATCGAGTAATTTGGTTGGATGATAGAGATAAATGGGTGTGGCTTAAATGAATATTCAGCAAGATAAGTTTTAATACAACGAATTTAAAATTTTCAGCTTGCGAAGAATTTAAGTTAACCAGGGAAGGGGCATACCAAGCGTCTCTGAGATCGAGCTTTTACCCAATGGCTAAGCCGTCCCTGCTCATCGGGGCTTGAAGAAATAGATGGGCTGCATGATGCTTCCACGCAGAGCTGAAACCGACCCGCACACGAGTACTGGTAAATCGCTTAGCGGATCTAAGCCTGCCCAGGCAAAGCGGTGCGAGTCGGCCCGTTCATGCTTAAAACCCCATTAGTTTCATTGGGCGGCAGGACTTGAGGTGTCATTTCATCTCAATGTCGGATAAAAGTCCCACAAAATCGGAAGCAACGTCTCTAAAATGACCTGTACAGTGTTGACGGGGACTTTAAACCCAAAATCAAACAAAACAAAACCCAATGACTAAGATTGTAGACCCAAACCGAGTTGGACCCAGTTGGTCAAAGCATCGTAAGCTTAACGAGCTCGTTAGTGGGTAAATTGTTATCCCATCTAGCAAGTGAAATATCTAAAATTTTGTTATTTTTGCAGAAAAATAGTATTATTTTTACCATACTGAATGGTCAAAGTTTTAACGATACGTTAGCTAACGACGTTGTTAGTTTTGAACAACTGGCCCCTGGTCTTTCTCCTGTCGGTTAGTTGCTGGTATTTGTAACATGTACACATGGCTTTATCACCTTAACAGTGACCGAACAATGAAACCATCTATTGAGGCGATTCACATTACGTTACAAATTATCCCTGCCTGGCCCCACATGTATTTCATAGACTTATATAGGATCCTCTTGTCTAAATCCGAAAGGCCCAGCTTCGTCTAATGGACCTCAATCAAGATTTTTCAAATTAAACCCTGGGGGTAAAAAAAACTGGTCCTGCCCTGGGGCCCACTTGTTTTACACAGCGCTATTTCATGTGTAACAAGTTCATGTAAAGACAATTCCACGTTATACATGCTGACATGTTATACATGCTGACATGTACAAAGAAATAAGGGTTTACTGGGTCTTAGAGCATAAATGTCGCAGCAAAAGAAAGAAGTATAGCTGAAGAAAAATACCGCCTATGGTGGGATTTGAACTCGGGCTGCTGTGGGGAAGTCCAATGTTCTAACTACTGAGCCAAAGAGATGACTCCCTGACGCTGTTTTCATTGAGAGGACATAAACCTATAAGATATGCATTCATCGTATGATGTCGCGTCTGTTAGTGTAATAACGCCATGCAATATTTTCGATAATCCACTAGTGGATTAAATATGCAAATTAGCTAGATACGTTCCGTGACGTTACATGTACGACGTCCTTAACGACTTCACGTTTACTATTGGCGGATTATTGACATTTTTGAAAACAATTGTGAATAAAATGCGTTTTAAATGTCATATGATAAATAGAATCTTGCATTCGTGCCCATGTATTATTCAATTTATTAAACTCGTTGAGGAAAAGGGATAAAACGCTCGGCAAAGCCTCGCATTTTATCCCTTTTCCTCAACTCGTTTAATAAATTCAATAATACATGAACACTCATGTAAGATCTTCTATATAATCTACCAAGGAAGATAATTTAAGGGAGGCATTGCGGTCCGTGTTACACACACCCTCTTCAAGGAAGTCATCATTTATGATGACGCGAAGCCAACTTCGGCACGAAGCCAATTTCGGCGAAATAAAGTCCGATCCCGGACGAGCCACCATCTTACGATATAAAAATCGCAACTATAAGGAAAGACGCGTAGCTGAAGAAAAATCTTGTCTATGGTGTGATTCGAACCGTGGCCGCTCGTAGGAAAGTCCAATGCTCTAGCCACTGCGGTCCGTGACAAGGGATATACACTTTTGTCCAAAAATAAATTGTGGGTGCTCATGAGCAAGAATACGACAAATGGATAAGCTCAAGGGGATAGGTTCTTCATCTCATAGGCGACAAGCACAGACTCAGGCGAGCCTGCACATGTATCACGTGAACAAGTCCGTGTAATAAACACCCCCTGAAACCTTTTTTTTTAAGTGAAAACTTGGGTTTACGGGTATATATATTATTATTTTTTTTTTTTTGCTTCAAGTCATAGGTTGTGGCGACTCGTTAGAACCGCTTCTATAAGGCGGTTCTAACGAGCACCGACAACGTATATTTACAGTATTTACAAAAAACAAATATCACGGATTTTCATCAGAAAGGTCAGAGTCATTTGGAGATGTGAAAAAAATGCACTATGTCATACGGTTGTGTAATAGCAATGTACGCGCAGTCTTACCAGAGTTGTTGCAGTTTGCTGGCATGAAGAATAGACCTTGCGGTAACTTCATGCAAAACTTCTCATGTCTAGCTCTACTAGTTGACAGCGCATGCTCATTGGAATATCGTAAAAATTAAGGCCTCTAAGGGCTGTTTTCTCACTAGTCGGTGCAAATAATGAATAAGTTCTGAATACCGTAATTGGATCCTTTGGAAGCAAAGAATACGCAAAATAAATGAAAATAGCAGAGTCGGTTTTATTGAGTCTGCCCATGGCCAGTTCTGAAATGTGCAACACCTACCACGCCCTCTAGCACCGGAATAACCCGTTAGACTCATCACGTGAACAAGTCCGTGAAATGAAGACCCCGCTATACCCCACTTCATATAAAGAAAACTGGGGTTTACGGGGATATGCATTATTTTTCTTATTTTTGCTCCAAAACGTACGTTGTGGGTACTCGTTAGAACCGCCTCAATGAGGCGGTTCAAACGAGCACCCACAACTTATGTTTGCAGTATAAATAAGAAAAATGTCACTGATTTTCATCGGAAAAGCAGCCATTTTGGAAATGTGATAAATGCACTATGTCGCACTCGTGTCACATACCACATCCGTTTGTTTGTGCATTTAGATAACACACCCGTTTGACAAGTTGCATTCTTTCATATCTTCACCAATCTTCTTATTTCTGTTCTAAACATAGATTGTATCGTTAGAATCGCCTCGGTCGGGCGGTTTTGACGCTTGTCCAAAATCTATGTTTTTGAGCAGAAACTGTTAGAACAAAAAAGAAAAAAAAAAAAAAAAAAAACCCTGTGAAACCGAGTTTTCTCTATATAAAGTATGGTTTATAGGGGTCATCGATTCACGGGCTTGAAAACATAGGTAAAACATATAGACAAAACTAGGGTTTACGACGTTTTATGTCTGCACAGAAACATGGGTTTTTGTACAAAGTAGAACCGCAATGGGTCGTTTCAAACGAGCATCAATAACGTATGCTTTGGATATCAAAAAGAAAAGAGTCGCAAGTGTTCGTTGCATCATTTTAGTTTTTGAGTACGGTCGTGTTCCAAGGTCGTGTTATACTGATGTAAAGCGTGGTGCTAAAAATGGCGTCTGTCATATTTCCAGAACTTGCATATTCGTTTCATATATATTGTGTTGGTTTTTTTTCAAACCTAGAGTGTGCGTGCTCGTTAGAACCGCCTTATTGAGGCGGTTCTAACGAGTATCCTCAATCTATGTTTGTGAGCAAATATAAGAAAAATAACGTATAAACAATACAAAATGATTTTTCTTCTATTCAAAGTGGAGTTTACAGGGGTTTTCCTTAGAAGGACTTGGTAAACTGTTGACAAGTGTTCAAGATGTTGTATGGACCTGGTCACATTATGCGACTTTGCCATATTCAACAAAACGTGTATCAATTTAAAAATAAGAGTCGTTAAAACAATGATATCAGTTGTAAAAGAGCACAGCTACGTGAACATGTCCGTGAAATGACATCCCCACCCCCCTCCCCCCACACACACACAAAAAAAATCAAAGCGCCCAGGGGAACGAAAATGAGAGATTATATGAGAAAATCAAAACACTGTGAAAACTTACAGATAACCTTTCCAAAAAGATCTTAAAATTTAGAAAAATACTTCTGCAAATTCCATTTGTATGATATGTTTGCAGATGTCTATACACCGGTGATATTATGAAATGCCATTCGATTTTTCAAATTTTGGAAAGAAACTATTTACGTTTTCAAAACCAAACATTAAAATCAAGATTTAACAATGCTACTGTCAATAAGTAACATTTTTGTCTGGTCGGTTGTGGATACCTACCCCCAAAAGATACGTTATGGGAAAGAGATCGGAGGAGAAAGGCTGGTCAGTCCAGTACATAAATTCCATTGGCTTGAAGACATTTTTGAGCAAGAACAGCACTATAACCCAGCGCGTAATCCTGCTGGATTAGATAGTCCGGATTCTGAGCGTAAACAAATAAATGGAACCACGTGAGACGGACGCACTTGATTGATGTACGCCTCGCTGTTCGGTTAACGTCTCAGCATGATCTTGAATGTTCTTAATGTCTCTAGCTACATGCAATAGCTCGACATACCATTTCGCTTATTCCATCCGATATGCCATGCTCTATTACGCACGCGTCGCCTCGGCATACCTTACACCTATATGTCGAAACATCCCGAAACGACAATCGGCGTGATTCGCGCTGAAGTGCGATGTGTCACTGAAACGCATATCACGCGAGTCGCTTAGACGCCAATATACATGTACGTATTTCATGCACCAGCGTAATTGTTCCGTACTGTGTCGACGTCTTAATTTTGGTCACGACAGGGACGTCTAGCTCTCAAAAGTGCATCGCATAAGGGCGACGAACAGTGTCAGTGCTTATGAGTCGGTAGTTGAAACCCTTTGTTTATCTACAGGTACAGTGTAGCAGATGCCGGCGGAAATCTGCTTCGCATATGCGTCTGTCGGATGAATCGATCTTGACGTACTGACGTCGGTCTTCCGCTACGTCGACGTCCACTAGCGTCTTCTGTTGATAGTAAGATGTCGCTCCAACAGACAAATAGATCACACACATGTGGCACCCAAAATCAACGCCATCCGCTTTCCGACCAGCTTCTAACTGTCCATTAGAAGCCTCCGTGGTGTAGTGGTTATGCTAATCGCCTTGTAAACCAGGGGTCGAATGATGGATCCGGGACTTCTCCAGACTTTCGGATGAGTCTTTAAACCGAGGTATCGTCTCCGTAAGATCTTAGCTGTTGGTGGGACGTAAAACTCAAACACTCACTCACTCTAATTGTCCAGGGTTTAATGAAAAATGTTGCAATACGTTCTCACTTGATGCTTTTTGAGAACAAAATACAATTTCTTCTTTTCTAGGCACGACCTTACATCACGCATCAAAAGTTTGATCCTGAACATGTGGTTTCTATCAGTGCTGGTATGAAGGTGGTACACAGGATCGTTGGCCCCCGCCCATCGGGGCTTAAAGAAATAGATGGGTTGCATGATGCTTCCACGCAGAGCTGAAACCGACCCGCACACGAGTAGTGGTAATCTGCTTAGAGAATCTAAGCATGCCCAGGCAAAGCGGTGCGAGTCGGACCGTCCATGCATATAAATCCTATTGGTTTCATTGGGCGGCAAGGCTCATTTCATCTCAGTGTCGGGTAAAAGTCCCACAAATTTGGAAGCAACGTCTCCAAATTGACCTATACAGTGTTGACGGGGACGTTAAACCTCAAATCAAACAAAACAAAACACAGGATCGTGGCCGGACTGGTAACCACACGTCACGGTTTATTGATTTAACCTTTTTAGCTTAAGGGCATGGTGCCTAAGCGTCTTGTAATCATGCAATCGTTTGGTTTCAGAATCAAAGCACCGAAAGTGTTGGTGGGATGTAGGTTGGGGTAAAAGTCCTGGGCTGAGATTAAACTGTTTAATTTAACTCTGAAATTCCAAACAAATAGTGAAGATTTTGATAAGAAGCGCATTCTGCAGCGTCCGAACTTGGTCTACACTGTTTGCCAAGCTCACCCTATGATTCAAGGATGACCCTCTTCAGTCCTATGGAATACCCTGATCTCACTGCGGCTATTTTCTGCAAGAAAAAGGTTATTCTGAGAAGTCAGTGATAGTCACGTAGATGTTAGCTCTGAGTCGCTTTCCATATTAGACCTTCGGGTCGAATGCCAAACAATCCGGCAACCCAAACATAGCCGGGTCGTTTGTAAGTCTTGTGTACATGTAAGTGTTATCTGTAAAACTGCCCTTGAATAAAATGTTCGATCTGGCAAACAGTGTAGACTAAGATCAAACGCCACAGAACACGGTGCTGATCTTGTTCTACATTTTTTGCATCAGTTACTAACATTTTAAGTTTAAACGGATAAGTCCAAGTCCTCGTTCATGACCAGCCTGCATTTAGAGACAATCGGCATGAGTGTTGTCAGTGCTTTGATTTATTCACTGTCTTGAGTTTCTGGAGTGTACTCTTCCATCACTGAAGTTGGGCTCGTCCATTCTGTTAAATATGGCACCCAGAATTATATCACAGGACCTACACTGTTTGCATAGGTATCTGTACCATATTTCAGGGTTGAAAGGGACAGCCTTTCTCGCAAAGTCTGATATACACCTAGTTGTAACTGACCTAGACTTGACCTCGAAGGTCGGAAAACTCATTAATATACTGGTCTGCAGCTGACCGGCTGGTCTTTGAGGATTAAATATTGACAGCAATGTTAGAAAACAGTGTAAAACCTGAGCAGACGTATGAGCAGACGCCGCATTGATCTGAGTATACAGTCTCGCATGATGCAGCTGATTCATATGAAATGCTGAATCTATTCTCTGAAAGTTAAGATAAAATCGCCAAGTCGTCTGCTTCAAAAGTTTGTATTGCGATTATAGGATGTACAATTTTGATAACCTCGCCAAACCGGACTACATTTTGTGCAGACTCATATTTCTTTGGCGGTCAAAGCCGGAAGAAAGTCTTAAGAAATCGGAACTACTTTACAACACGCGGGATAGCTAATCAAAGCGCCAAAAGGCACTGAAATGACAGATTCTATGAAAAACCAGTGCTTCAGCTGAAGTGAACGACCCGCCGGATGCTTTTAGCTTTATGAGTGTAACCATATATGGGTATGGCGGCCATTTTGGTCATGTGACCTGGACCTAAAACGGCTCCCCCAATAAATGCGCCTTATCGTAAGGAGCAAAAATATATCTTATACTTTAGTACTGTATTCTGAATGGTTTGCAGGATAAAATGCATTCTCACTTTTCCAATACAAAAGCATATGGGTCAAAGTTTGACCTAGGCACAAAGAAGGTCAAGGTAAATCCAGGGTCACCATTTTAGCAATTTATGATGAGCCTACGTCCCAGATGCTATTTATCAAGTTTCGTGGAAATCTGCCCAGTGGTGCTGGAGAAGACTATTTTTGAAGGGTTTTTACCATATATGGCTTGGCGGCCATTTTGGTCATGTGACCTGGACCCCATGAGCAAATATTGGTTTCCCTCATCCCATAGAGGCCCCATATGAAATTTGACTTCAATCGGCCCAACGGTTTCCGAGGAGAAGCAGTTCGAAAATTTTCACATTTTTCGCCTCGGCGAGGCTATACTAAATGGAATGTGTTACTTCGCAAGTTCATTGGTTAGATATCATTGATATCTATCAGTATGCCAAAAATTGTTTAAATATTCCAAGCCGGGTTAAGTCACTATCACCAATTTTAACAAACGGGTTACGGACGGACAGACAGACAGACCATATATGGCTTGGCGGCCATTTTGGTCATGTGACCTGGACCCCATGAGCAAATTTTGGTTACCCCCATCCCATAGAGGCTTCATATGAAATTTGACTTCAATCGGCCCAACGGTTTCCGAGGAGAAGCAGTTCGAAAATTTTCACATTTTTCGCCTCGGCGAGGCTATACTAAATGGAATGTAATATTTCGCAAGTTCATTGGTTAGATCTCATTGATATATTTCAGTATGACAAAAATTGTTTAAATATTCCAAGCGGTTAAGTCACTATCAGCAATGTTCACAAACGGGTTACGGACGGACAGACAGACTGACAGACTGACACGGTGATTTTAGGGCACTCTTAGAAAATCAACCGACTTCAGTCGGTCGCTTTTCTGCGGGTCGTGCAATTCAGATTTACTTTCTTAAGTGATAAGGACAATGGCGCTGGAGTGCTGATTTTTAGTTTGGTTCACAAAACTTAGGTGAATCGGCTGTTAAACACTTTCATCTTCATTTTACTTGGACATTATAAATAAAACAACATGCAAATGACTACCCAGCAGGCACACGTCGCTAGGGCAACGTAAAATCAACGTCGATGTAACGTCATGACGTTGCACCGACGTTGATGTGACGTCACAATTACGTCATGTGCCTGCTGAGATAGTTGCCAGTTTTATGACAACACATAGTCGCAACTTTCTTGTAAAAGCTTACACTTGTTGACTGAGATGTGTTTCGCGGCTTAGTCAAGAACCTGCCTTATGTCGCGCGCTACAATAAAGGAAAACACTTTTTGTGCGATGTTTGAAGTTTTGCGGCATGTGACTAATTATTTATCACAACATTGTGCTTACATATTCAGTTATTTAAACCTATACAATAGAATTGGACAGTGATAATTGTTAGGAATTTATTATTGCTGGCTTGCTACCGTACGGTAAAGTTTCTAGCGTCACGTACTTCGCATTTAATTAGGTCATGTAAGTGTTATGAGTCTGTACCCTTTCAGCCCTTTATAGCCAAATACAGATACCTACAGATGCAAACAGTGTAGAACCTGGTGAGATGGCTCATAATGATACACCGCATTCGGTTCTACATGGTTTGACATGCTATTGACGACTATTGACTAGACACCCAATTTACATGTGTAGAATGGACGCGTACAAATTCAGTGACTGAAGAGTGATCTGGAGAAACTCGTGGGTTGAAGGGGTAAAATCTTAACCTGGCCTGTAACTGTTGTGTGCGGGTCAGGACCAGACAAAGCGGCTTGGCCGATAATCAAAAGTTAAATACAGCTTATTATACGGTCTATTTTCTTTATTTTTCAAAGTTTATCTAGATACTTAAATGGTGTGCACTGATTGTAGCTCTATACATATTGTTTTTTTTTTTTTTTTCTTTCTTTTCTAAAAATATACAAAGGTACTTTAATGGCGTATTGATACAAATATAATTAATCATAACCCATTTTGTACTGAATGTAATATTATCACTTATCTGACGAAGATTTCATTTCGAAATCCCGGTTCAAAATTAAGGGGCGTCAGCTAGAAATATAGGAATTAAAAAGGGAAAAAAATGGGCTAACTTTCGACAACAGTGAAGCCCGCAGTGAAGGCCGTGGTTAGACGCCGCCTCCAAGATTCGCCAATGACCCATTATGCGGTCGTCTGTATAAAATGGGAACTTTCCTCATGCATATTCAATTAACTTTTCCCGTTTTGTTTGTAATTTGAGAAAGATCATTTTTGTATCTTGATTACAAATGAAACAAAACATGTAATCAAAATGCGGAAATAATGCCATGAGAAATTAGTTTTGAGACAGCGGGCATGAAAAGTCAACAAACAACGGACTATTTGCGCGGAGTCATATTTCAAAAGTAGTGGAAGCCGGAAGTTCGGACGTTAAAATTGTAAACATGCAGCACGACGAAGAATGACAGAAAGAATCTGTCATTAAAAATGACAGATTGAATCTGTCATTAAAAACTACTTTATATAGAGAAAACTGGGGTTAACAGGCATATACATTATGTTCCTTATTTCTGCTCCTAGACATACGTTGTGGGTACTCGTTAGAACCGCTGGGTACTCGTTAGAACCGCCTCATGGAGGCGGTTCTAACGAGCACCCACAACCTATGTTTGGAGAACAATTAAGTCAAAGAAAAGAAGCCATTTTTGAGATGTAAAAATGCACTATGTCGCGCGTACATGTTTATATTATCGCTATGTGAATATTTTTTTTATGGAATTTATGACAGGTGCTTACAAGGAAAATGCGCAGCTATTTGAAAATTAGTTCAATAAGTTGTGCGACAACAAAAGATAAGTGAACTGTCTGACAAGTAGGGCTCAAGGAATCTTTACAGTTTCAATAGAAGGAGATTTACCTAGATTTAGAGTTATTGACAGACTCACTCATTATTATTGCTGGATATAAGAACGTTCTTGAGTGTTTTCGAAACTCTCAGATATATATTTTATAAGTTCAAGTAAATCAAGTAGCAATAAAGAAAAAATATCTTGGATATAATTCGAGCCTCGTTTAGATAAAGTCTAACATCGGACGTGGGTGTACAAATGAGACAAGATCAGTCTGTTGATCCGCATGGTAAGACTACAGCCTTACTTCGCTGCATGAAGAATTTTGGGGTCAACGGTCATTCAAAGAGCGCAACGCGTAGACTCTGATCAAACTGCACTGCGCGCAAATGTTTGACTACAAATTTTGCTTTTTTGCGACTCAAACATCTGGGACATAAATTGCTGTAGATTTAGTTAATTGCTATATTAGGATAATAAATGCATTTGCTTGGCTTTTCCATTCCATTAATCTGGTGCGAATTGCTAAAATATAATAACCTAATGACTTTGATCATTTTATATTGAAAAAATGCTAAAATGTTTGCTGGAAAAATGTGAGTAGCTTTTGCTACTCATTTCTGCTGCAAGCATTTCACCTCATTAGATAAAGTGCTCACTGGTACAGTTAAATCATGTCGTACCAGAAACCCCCAAAACGGGTACTTGGCAAACAGTGCGAACCCCGATCAGACGCCGTAGAACGCGGCGTCTGATCAGGGCCTACACCGTTTGCAAAATAAATAGCCATATTCCAAAATAAATTTTGAACAAAACACAGCCTGACACCCCTAAATTTTAAAATGGATGGACTTGGGCTAATAAAAGGTGGAACAAAAAGGGTTAAAAGTTCGTCAATGACGAGCTCGTTAAGCTATCGATGCGCTGGGCTCAATTGTTATGTACTCGTAAGAATATCGTTATAAAGCTCTGATACTCCGGGAAGATATAATTAGCTGCAAACTTAGGCACATTTAAAACATTTTAACTTTCAAGAATTTACAGAATACTGTAAACACTAGTTTTTAAAAGTATCCCATAAAGCAAATACCAGGAAACAAAAGTCTTGTTTCGCCAGTTACTGAAAGTCCAATTTGCTATTAAAGGGATCGCGTATTCTCAGAAATGTTTTCTGCAGTCAGCGAGAGCCTAATACTAAACTACAAGCATATTAGCGCATTTAATATATTGATAGATAGGAGGATGGATTCTGAACAAATAGTGTAATTCCCAAGAAATAAGGAATAACGCGATGTTATCATTAAAGGTGGCTTTTGTTCAATCGAAATGTCTTCAGTGGATGGAAACTGACCAGTAATAACTGTGCAATGCTTATTCGAGTAATTTGGATTGTGCCATTAACGGGAATAATTGTGGCGAAAAGTTTTGTTACGCAAGAGGTGGGTCATAATTATTGTCACCACCAACCCTTTTATAGCCAGTTCATCATGTGAACAAGTCCGAGAAAGGAATAACCCAACCCCCCTCCCCACAAAACACTTAATTCTTTGAGGTTTACGGGGGGTATGCATTATTTTTCTTATTTCTGCTCCAAGACATAGGTGTGGATAGTCGTTAGTAGCGCCTCAGTGAGGCGGTGCTGACGATAAGCCACAACCTATATTTGCAGTGTTGATAATAAAAACATCAAAACATATCACGGATTTTCATAAAACAAGTAGACATTTTGTAGACGTGAAAAATGCACTATCTCACACAGGGTGTTTTGTTTGATTTGAGGTTTAACGTCCCCGTCAACACTGTAAAGGTCATTTTGGAGACGCTGCTTCATATTTTGTGGGACTTTTACCTGACATTGAGATGAAATGACATCTCAATTCCTGCCGCCCAATGAAACCAATAGGGTTTATAAGCATGGACGGTTCCGACTCACACCGCTTTGCCTGGGCAGGCTTAGATCCTCTAAGCGGCTTACCAGTACTCGTGTGCAGGTCGGTTTCAGCTCTGCGTTGAAGCATCATGCAGCCCATCTATTTCTTCAAGCCCCGATGGGCGGGGGCCGGGGTGTTATCGTAATATTTATATAGTGAAACTTAAATTACTCGACAACTGATATCTCGTTTACCATGGATGATTCGAATTCGGTCTTGAATTCCTAAAGGGAAATTATCCTGTAACTCGAGGCCCCAAGGTTATAAAACATTGTTCATGCTCAATTCGGCTAAGCATGAAATTTATTTTGCTCATAACTAATAAAATACAAACAAATCGGGCAAAGTTTCTTGCTCAGGTCAGCACAGAATGTCATTTATCCTGCCCAATAAATTTAACATTACCCAAACCCGCCTATACAAATACATTGCCACCTTTATCGCCGAAGAAATGAAATTTTTATGATGAAAAATTGTGAAATTTTCTTAATCCTGCTCAAAATATAGATTGTGGGCACTCGTTAGAACCGCCTCGATGAGGCGGTTCTAACGAGTACCCACAATCTATATTTTAGAACAGAAATAAGAAAAATAATGTTTACCTCTGTAAACCCCAGTTTTACTATATAAAAGTGGGGTTGGAAGGGGTCAAAATTATATAGGCGTGTTTTCGTGATGAATGCCGACATCTGTATGAGCTGGATAAATTTCATGCTCAAAATAGTTGAGCATGCTATTTTTCATAACCTGACCTGATATCGGTTAATGCAATATAATTTGGGGGATTTTCTTATTTTGTCTTGAAATTGTGTGTTTATTTTGAAATTGTATGTTGTGGGTACTCATTCATCATGTCATCAAGTCCGTGAAGCGAAGACCCCTCAAAACCCCACTATATACATTATCTGCCTTATTTTAGCTCAAAACATTGATTGTGGGTACTCGTTAGAACCGCCTCGATGAGACGGTTCTGACGAGCACCTAAAAGCTATGGTGAAAGAAAAAATAATAAAGATGTTACAAGTTTTACCTAATATTTGTGATTTCTGACACCATGTTGGAGGCCATTATTTCATACCGACATGTTTTCCTAATGTTAGAATAGCATCGCTGAGGCGATTCTAATGAATACAAACAGCATACATAGAAAATCGAAAAACATCACGAAAACTTGCCTATATACTTTTGACCCCCTTGAACCCCACTTTTATATAGTAAAACTGGGGCTTCAGGTGGTATAACTTATTTTTCTTATTTCTGCTCTAAAATATACATTGTGGGTACTCGTTAGAACCGCCTCGATGAGGCGGTTCTCCGCCTCGATGAGGCGGTTCTAACGAGTGCCCACAATCTATATTTTGAGCAGAAATAAAAAAAATATCACAATTTTTAATCTTAAAATCTTCACTTTTTTCGGCGATAAAAGTGGCAATGTATTTGTATAGGCGTGTTTGCGTAATGGATACCCCTAAATCATTCCCAGTATTCCGCTGACATGACGTTATGATTAACCTTAGTGGCTCGAACCACCGCTGTCTCGAACAATTTTCACAGAAACAATGATGTTTAAGCAAATGAAGTTTAACTGTACTGAGAACGTAACGTAACTTACCTTTGCATTATTTCGAACATTCCTGATATTACGTCTCTGAAATACCGGCTCATGTAACGTCGTTCCTAAGCACAGTAGCTTTTCGTTTATAGCAAAACAATAAATAAATAAATAAATAAATAAATAAATAAATAAATAAATAAGAAAGGCGTTATTCTTATCGCTTAGAGGTCCGAGTGTTGCGTAAGATGATTATCTACAGAATCTGGATTGAGATCATTTGTTGGGTTTGGCAAACGGTGTAGACCAAGATCAGACGCCGCAGTATGCGGCTTCTGATCAGGGTTTGCACTGTATGTTTAAATACTGGTTCAAATTCAAATCGATGGTTAAACCATAACGAAAACACACCAATATAATTTTGATCCCCTTGAACCACACTTTTATATAGCAAAACTGGGGTTTACAGGGGTAGACCGTATTTTCCTTATTTCGGCTCTAAAATAAAGATTGTGGGTACACGTCAGAACAGCCTCGATGAGGCGGTTCTAACGAGTACCCACAATCTATATTTTGAGCAGAAATAAGAAAAAAATCACAATTTTTCATCAGAAAATTTTCATTTTTTCGGCGATAAATTTGTCAATGTATTTGTATAGGCGTGTTTTCGTAATGGAAGCATTTTACATTGTAAGTCTCAGTTCAGGACCATTTACTCAGCCTGTATTCAGAGACAATCCACCCACCAGTGCTGACAATGCCTTAATTTTCATTGTCTTTATACGTTCGATTTTGCTGTGAATCGAACCTAGCACAGATGCAGCGTGCAGCGTCTGAACGTCTTTACCAGGGGTCAGTTGTTCAAAGCTGTGTGTGAATTCGGGTTTAACGTCGCTTTCAACAATTTTTCAGTCATATCACGACGGTGTCTGGTTGCGACAGGGAGCTCAATGCTCACTTTTATTGTGCTGCCTCACTGAAGTATCATTTCCCAGACACATTACATGATACCGCACCCAGTCACATTATCCTGACACTGGGTCGATCAGTCCTAGCTCTTCCCCGTAAATCTGGAGCAGCTAGTACCATTTTTAACGACTTTGGTATGTCGCGGCCCAGGATCGAACCCGTGACATCCCGTTCCCCGGAGCGGGCACTCTACCAACTGAGCTATCGGGGCCGGTCTGTTCAAAGCTAACGACGTCGTTAGTTAACATATCGTTAAAACTTTGATCATTTATTATGTCAACTTGATTATGCTAATATTTTTGCTGAAAAAATTTGAGCAGCAAAAGCTGCCACTAACGAGCTCGTTAAGCGAACGATGCTTTGAACAACTGGCCCCAGGACTCGAAATCAGTACATGTAAAGCTACACCGCAGGACTGTATGTATATAGGATGTGTTTGTTTGAATTGAAGTTTAACATCCTCGGCAACACTATTTAGGTCATTTTGGAGATGATACATGTATTTCCAACTTTGATGGACTTGTACCCCACACTGAGATGAAATGACATCTCAAACTCTACCGTCCAATGAAACCAAAAGGGTTAGTATTCAGCACCACCTTTTTTCTGGGCAGGCTTAGACCTTCCAAGTGGTTTACTAGTGCTCATATGCAGTTGATTTCAGCTGTGTGTGGAAGCCCCTTGCAGTCTAATCAATCTATTTCATCAATCAAAACCCGATATGCGGGGGCCATTTTCCAAATAATGGGTATTTGGCTCAGCAATTGCAGCGATTTATTTGTCTTTACTACATGTACCATAGTGGTGATATAATCAGGTGCGAACACGTGCGCAAATGCGGCGACGTTGCCTCTGCATGCACAAATAGACTGACAACATCACAATACTCTGTAAATAAGGGGTTTGTCTGATATTAGTCAGTATGTGTTCGACCCAAAGCAAACCCTAATTAGTCGCATTTATTTATCACACAGCCGTGTGACAAAGTGTATTTTTCATATCTTCAAAACGGTTATTTGCTGAGGAAAATTATGATATCCCGGACATAGGTTGTGGTGCTAACGAGTACCAATAACCTATGTTTTGGAATAGATATAAGAAAAACAATGCATTAACCCTGTAAACCCTAGTTATCTCTATATTAACTGGTGTTTACATGGAACTGCATCGCAATATGTATTTTAGGGGATTGTATTAAAATAGAAATAGAGGTTTGTACAATGGCATAATAATATCTTAAACACATTAAATAACCGGTCATTGCCCATGTTGTAAGACACAGTAAATTAGTAGACCGTTATTGTTTTTCTGTAAGAGAAACTTTAACGGGCCTCCGTGGCCTAGTGGTTAAGAGCACTGACTCCTAATCATTAGGTCTCTCACCGCTGTGGTTCGAGCCACATGTGAGACGTCAAATTCTGCAACGGAAGGTCAGGTATTTTTTTCTCCGGGTACTCCGGTTTTCGCCCGCCTCTGATTAACGATCGGCTCGATATGAGTGAAATAATTTTGAAAGGGCCGTAAAACCAAAACCAAAAAAAAAAAAAAAAAGAAAGAAACTTTATTGTCATTATGACAGTGTTGACCCCGATCATTTGCTACAGGTCTTAGTCAATAAATCCTCACATTGTTGTCCCCCGACGTAAGTAATGGATTCGTCCGTCCGTCCGTAGACACAATCTTGTCTCTGCAACTCCTCCTACAGTTTTCAAGGGATTTTAATGAGACTTTTTCCGCTATTGTTCCTATGATCTAAAGCTGATCATATTTTATCAAGATCATGCTTGACTGATTTTACCAGGCTTGACTGATTTTGGACCTTTGTCCGTCAATAGAACTTCCTTTCTACATTTCTGAAGGGATTTTGATGAAACTTTCCAGTTATTGTTCCCATGACCTGAAGATTATCATATTTTATCGAGTTATACAGTGTCCCATCAAACAAAGCCCCAGATATAAAGGCTTCCACACATTATTTCATTTTATTTATTATTTCATTTCTGCATAAAAACGTATGTTGTGGGTACTCATTAGAAGCGCCTCGTTGAGCCGTTTCTAATGTGTACAAACAACATACTGTCTTCGTGCAGATATAAGAAAAATACATCGGAACTTTTCGGATGCCAACTGCTTATCTGGAGCTATGATTGAAATATTGAAACTGCTTTTCCTGCTATTGTGGTTTCGAGTCTTGTTCTATTCACATGTGCGATGAAAAGTTCTGCAACGAAGGGTCAGGTGGTTTTTCTCCGGGTACTCCGGTTTACGCCTACCACTGATTAACCATCGGCCCGATATAAGTGTAAAAATCTTGGAAGGGCCGTAAAAGCAAACAAAAAATGTTATAATAGATTATAACACTTTGATACTGAAGATATCAGATGATGATAATGATGATGATGATGAAGACGAACATCATCATGATCATTGTTAATGTTGTTGTTATTATTTTAATTATGGTGCTGCTGCTGCTCATGATGATGACGATGGTGATTTGTTTGTTTGTTTGTTTGATTTGAGGTTTAACGTCCCCGTCAACAGTGTATAGGTCATTTTGGAGACTTTGCTTCCAATTTTGTGGGACTTTTACCCGACATTGAGATGAAATGACATCTCAAGCCCTGTCGCCAAATGAAACCAATAGGGTTTATAAGCATGGACGGTCCTACTCTCACTGCTTTGGCTGGACAGGCTTAAATCCTCTAAGCGGTTTACCAGTACTCGTGTGCGGTTGGTTTCAGCTCTGCGTGGAAGCATCAGGCAGCCCATATATTTCTTCAAGCCCCGATGGGCGGGGGCCGCTGATGATTGTGCTGATATAGCATTACTGTTGCAGTGTTATTTTCGATATTCGCTGACTTGATCTTGCAACAGCTTATTTTTCATTTGAATGATGATAATTATGTTGTAAGATCTGTCTGTCGAATTTACTTATAGAGATATATTACCGTGGTCATGAAATTTACATGCATTGGCCGCCCCCGCCCACCGGGGCTTGGAGAAATAGATTTGGCTGCACGATGCTTCCAAGCAGAGCTGATACCGACCGCACATTAGTACTGGTAATCCGCTTAGAAGGCCTGCCCAAGAAAACTGATGTGAGTCGGCCCGTCCATGCTTATAAACCCTACTGGTTTCATTAGGCGGCAGGGATTTAGATGTCATTTCATCTCAATGTCGGGTAAAAGTCCCACAAAATTGGAAGCAACGTCTCCAAAATTACCTAAATAGTGTTGGAGGGGACTATAAACCTCAAATCAAACAAATACATGCAGTGGTTTCCATGTCAAATATTTACATGCAAATGTACGTTTTTGAAAGCCAATTTAAGCAGCTCTCTGGAAAAATGATTAACAATTTTCTTCAGAAGGTACTAACTTTTTGTTCTGTTACAATTGTGTGGAGGTGCTATTTTGCTTATTAATTTTCTGTATTCTTGGGAAGTCTTTGCAAATAGTTTACCATTCACAACACATTCTTTAAAGTTGTTGCTTGAGAAACAATAATCATTGAGGGGGTTGAAACCTTGACAAGGAAATCTTAGGCTCGTTTTCAGTTAATTTAAATCCCATGCTTGGCAAAGCCTAACATGAAACTGAAAATTTGCCACAGAGATTTCCTTTTATCAGTTACCCCCATATTGATTGCATTGTAACATATTGACTTGATAAAGGTATGCTTTCTCAGGACAAGTGAGCTTTATTAGGTCACATTGCACTTCTATGAACTTGAGCAGTGGAAAATTTGACAAAATTGTAAGTGTACAAGGGGAGTAATTGATAAATAGAACCAGTGCTTCAGCTGAAGTGCACGACCCGCTGGATGCTTTTAGCTTTATGAGTGTTACCATATATGGGTTTGGCGGCCATTTTGGTCATGTGACCTGGACCTAAAACGGTTCCCCCAATAAATTCGCCTTATCGTAAGGAGGAAAAATATATGTTATACTTTAGTACTGTATTCTGAATCGTTTGCAGGGTAAAATGCATTCTCACTTTTCCAATACAAAAGCATATGTTTCAAAGTTTGACCTAGGCACAAAGAAGGTCAAGGTCAACCCAGGGTCACCATTTTAGCAAGTTTTGATGGGCCTACGTCCCAAATGCTATTTATCAAGTTTCGTTGAATTCTGCCCAGTGGTTCTGGAGAAGACTATTTTTGAAGGGTTTTTACCATATATGGCTTGGCGGCCATTATGGTCATGTGACCTGGACCCCATGAGCAAATTTTGGTTTCCCCCATCCCATAGAGGCTCCATATGAAATTTGACTTCAATCGGCCCAACGGTTTCCGAGGAGAAGCAGTTCGAAAATTTTCACATTTTTCGCCTCGGCGAGGCTATACTAAATGGAATGTAATATTTCGCAAGTTCATTGGTTAGATCTCATTGTTATCTATCAGTATGCCAAAAATTGTTTAAGTATTCCAAGCGGTTAAGTCACTATCACCAATTTTCACAAACGGGTTACGGACGGACAGACAGACCATACATGGCTTGGCGGCCATTTTGGTCATATGACCTGGAACCCATGAGCAAATTTTGGTCCCCCCCTATCCCATAGAGGCTCCATATGAAATTTGACTTCAATCGGCCCAACGGTTTCCGAGGAGAAGCAGTTCGAAAATTTTCACATTTTTCGCCTCGGCGAGGCTATACTAAATGGAATGTAATATTTCGCAAGTTCATTGGTTAGATCTCATTGTTATCTATCAGTATGCCAAAAATTGTTTAAGTATTCCAAGCGGTTAAGTCACTATCACCAATTTTCACAAACGGGATACGTACGGACAGACAGACCATACATGGCTTGGCGGCCATTTTGGTCATGTGACCTGGAACCCATGAGCAAATTTTGGTCCCCCCCCCCCCTATCCCATAGAGGCTCCATATGAAATTTGACTTCAATCGGCCCAACGGTTTCCGAGGAGAAGCAGTTCGAAAATTTAACATTTTTCGCCTCGGCGAGGCTATACTAAATGGAATGTAATATTTTGCAAGTTCATTGGTTAGATCTCATTGATATCTATCAGTATGCCAAAAATTGTTTAAATATTCCAAGCGGTTAAGTCACTATCACCAATTTTCACAAACGGGTTACGGACGGACAGACAGACTGACAGACTGACAGAATGACGGAATGACAGAATGACAGAATGACACGGTGATTTTAGGGCACTCTGAGAAAGTCAACCGACTTCAGTCGGTCGCTTTTACTGCGGGTTGTGCAATACCAGACTCGAGTCATTTGATGTCAAGTTTATCAGGCTCGGCTTCGAGAACGCATGTAGAATCGCACAAGTCTACTACAGTCTACGGGCGTTTGCAAAAACAACTCACGGTTTGCAGCAAGCTTTTATCCCGTTGCTGTCAACTGCTGGATGAGATTTAGAACTTTTTGGAGTAGAAGATCACGTGACAGAAGATCCGGAATCACGTGACAGAAGATGTGCAGAAGATGGAAGAACGAAAACAAATCCAACACGCCGAAAAAAAAAAACCGGAAGTGGGAAAATCAAAGGAAGCTCTCCGAAATCGGAGAAATAGTAATGGCTGCCCCCATAAAAGTTGCATGTCATTGTTCTGCATTTAAAAACCTGTCTCGGTGTGGGCAGATGTACAAACACTAGTCTAATTTTATCTCCCTTAAATAGATAAAATTGAATATCTGTTGTACAGACAGATTTTTATACGCACAACGATGGATTGCAACGTTCGTTGGGGCAGCCATGATTACTATTTCCTCCAATCCAATTGTGAGAGCTTATTTATTTGAATTTCGTTTAAATACAAAGGACCCTAGTTATAACGCCAGTATTTGTTCCCTATTATTGTGCCGCTATAAAGAATTTCCCAGTATACAAAGAATCCCAGTTAGGAGGATGATAGGTAAAAAAAGGCCTTTTCCCCATTATAACTCCAAGAAACAAATGTTATAGACATTTGTTAGAATCGCCTCGGTGAGGCGATTCTAACAAATGATAACATTTGTTTCTTGGAGTATTAGATTATAAGCCCCTTTCATGACTATGGACTCGGTTTGTGCATTTCCAACTCGAGGGAAGCCCATGCCGTTCGGGACCGACCCTAAGCTTTTAGCCAAGTAGTCATATCATTCAAATTGCCGTTATAACGAGTTTTTTCATTTCTTTTCGGTTTTGGTTTTACGACCCTTTCAAGATTAGTTCACTCATATCGAGCTGATCGTTAATCAGAGGTGGGCGAAAAGCGGAGTATCCGGAGAAAAACCACTGACCTTCCTTCGCAGAACTTGGCGTCTCACATGTGACGCGAGCGAGGCTCGAACCCACAGCGGTGAGAGACCTAATGATAATTATCGATTGCAAAAAGATTTAGCAAAACAGGCGAACAACTGTCAATCGATTGGGCTCGCGTAATCACAGGTTGTTTATAAATGCGTCATACTGCTTAAGCATAATAACCAATCAGAAGTAGTTTTGTGCAAGAGCGTCATCGATGATTATCTATAGTCCGTTTTGCTTCACACAAGTTTTCATTGACGTTCTCCATAACATCAGCCCTTATTTTGACTAAATTGGATTTCAACTCCAGCTTGTCGATTGATTGGTTGATTTATTGATTGATTGATTGATTTGAGTTTTAACGTTCACGTCAACACTATTTATCACATTTTGGGGACATTGCTTCCAATTATGTGAGACTTTTATCCGACACTGAGATAAAAGACAACTCAAGCCCTGTCGCCCAATGAAGCCAAAGGCTACATGTATTAGACAGCCTGGCCTGGGCAGGCTTAGTCGTTCTAAGCGGTTTACCAGTACTCATGTGTGGCCAGTTTCAGCTACGCGTGGCAGCATCATACAGCCTTTTTTTTCTCCAAGCCCCGATGGGTGGGGCGGACTGTCGCTTGTTGTCATACGCGAAAGGGAGAATTAGCCGTTGAATTTCTCCGCGGGCAGAAAACTCAATTTGCTTATTGGCGTATACGGTGTTTCATAGGCAAATATTGTTTGATTTGAGGTTAATCGTCCCCGTCAACACTATGTAGGTCATTCTGAGACATTGCTTCCAATTTTGTGCGACTTTTACCCGACATTGAGATGGAATGACATCTCAAGACCTGCCACCTAATGAAACAAAGAGGGTGTAAATGCTCGCATCACTTTGCCTGGACAGGCGTAGATCCTCTAAACTGTTCCAGAACTCGTATGCGGTCGGTTTCAGCTCTGCGTGGAAGCATCATGCAGCCCATCTATTTCATTAAGCCGGGTGCCCACCCCCACCCCCCCACCCGCAAATATTGTGGGTGGGGCCAGCAATACAGATGCGGTTTTTGATTTTTTTTTTCACGAGGCCGTGCATTCATTTGACAATAATGGAAATATTTGTTTAAATCCAGAGGACCTGGTTAGAATAGACAAACTGTGCTATACACCGTTTGTTTTGATCTTTAACCTCCCCTTCAACACTGTGTAGGTTATTTTGAAGACGTGGCTTCCAATGTTGTGGGACTTTTCCAAGCCGGACAGATTATGGTTGTAATGTTGGAGCAAGCAGGATTTGAATACGTGTTCGCGCCTGTTTTCGCTTCCACCCTGTGGAATTGTGTTTTCAGTACATCAAAAGACTTCTTCACACAAGCGAACTTCGGTAAACAGTTACATCTTCAGACTGTGCTGGATAGCAGATATAAACAGTGACACTATGCCCAAGTGATTAACCGGGCCTTCCTGGCTTGGTTAGTAAGGGTGCCGACTCTTAATCTTTGGGTTTCTAACCGCTTTGATTCGAACCCCACTGAGATCACATGTGAAACGCCAAGTTCTGCAACGGAAGGTCAGGTGTTTTTTCCCGCGAGTACTCCCGTTTTCGCCCGACTCTGATTAAGGACCGCACCGATATGTGAAATGATTTTAAAAGGTCCGTAAAAGCCGAACAAAAATATCCAAGAGGACATGGTTAAAAAAATATGACATGCATTTTAGCGGGATTTGGTCCATATAGATATTTTAGCTCTAACGTTCTCATTTAGGCTTCCATCTATTTTGCTTTTCATAATTTTTAGGTCTAGCAACACATACGAATGCACATCTGTCGCACTGAATTCGGTAAAGTTACACTCATGATCGAGTAGCCAACACTTAACGGCCGGCTTCGGTAGCTCAGTCGGATGCGCGTCTGACTGGCGATCAGGACGACGCGGGTTCGATACCTGCCGGTGTCGTGGAGATTGATCATCTTTTCTACGGCCATTCATTCCGCTGATTCACGAACAGCAGTTGTCAGTTTGGGGCGACAATAAGCACTGCACTGGTTAACCGCTTACGTATAATCATGAGAGATATTATTCCTTTTTGCATCTCTTGTACTTGGTTTAAAGTATTAAAGAAAGACATACCTTGGCAGGAGCTGGCGAGGTGCCCTCCGTTACTATGATATTAATTCTCAATTAATCAGTGCTCCCACAAGATTTAGTTGCTAGTCTCACAAATGTGTGATAGTTACGTTCTATGTACTCGTTTTCCAAATCCAGGAAAGAAACTCGCAGAACCTAAAACTTACTTAAACGAGTTATTTCCTCTTGCAATAAGTTGCGAAATTCAGTATACGTCATACTGTATAAATTCCCCATTGACGCTTCAATTAAGGAGCAACGGGTGTCCTCATGGAACTCCGTGTAGACCTCAATGTCAACGAGATCTTCTAGGACCATTTAGTTGCCATCACTGATAGCAGATGCCTAGCGAGTTGTGATTTAAAGAAATATTCCGCGCTTGTGCCCGTGTAGAGGCCCAAAAGACACTTTTATATGGGCTCAAGGGGACGGCGGATAGATTGAAACACCCGCTATATGTACACTAGGCCTGTGATTTGTTAACAAAATGTCAGAAACCAATTTAAGCAACTGACCAGTATTCTGATTAGAGGGTAGTTCCCGACATATGTAAATTAGAACTAAACGTGAGAATTTCAAGTGTACCGACGAGTTTTGAAGGACCTATTAACTCATAATCATGGCTGATATGCTGTTGCAAGATTAAACGTAGGTCATAAAGATTATCATGTTATGATCTCGAAATGGTCAATGAAAATGTGTAATTTAACCAAGGCAGCAATGTGCCTCGTATTTGCTCCTAACAATAACAGAATGTGGGAATTCTTGAGAGCCGCCTAGTCTTCGTCTTCCATGAAATGGTCAGAATGTGAGCGTGAACTAGCTCGCCATACTTCAAGTTAAGGTACCTGAAGCATTCAGCTTGCTTTGACCAAACCATGGACTTAGGACTACTTATGGTTTAATCAATCCAGATCGTCAAAACCTCGGTGTCAGTGACGGAGGATCTGATATTCCTCTACGCCCAATGCCATGACAGTAATTTGTCGAACGAAAAAAAAGATAGCGTCTGAGACTACTAATGCTATCCGTCATACATACTGTCTTCTTATTAGCAAGACAGAGGCCTCCGTGGTGCAGTGGTTAATGGTTATGCTATTCGCCTTGTAAACCAGGGGTCGCAGGATCGATCCCGGGCTTACCCAGACTTTCGGATCAGTCTTTAAACCAAGGCCCAGTCTCCGTATGACCTTAGCTATTGGTGAGATGTTGAATTCAAACACTCACTCACTCTTTTAGCAAGACACAGAGTGCTCATTCGTTTTCTTGTCTCGACAGAAGACTATGGGGCAAAGCCATCGACTGAGAGAGAGAGAGAGAGAGAGAGAGAGAGAGAGAGAGAGAGAGAGAGAGAGAGAGAGAGAGAGAGAGAGAGAGAGAGAGATTAGAACACTTGCTAAGATTTTCAACTTCGGTTTTTATGGCTCTTTCAGGGCAACAGGGTATATTTTTGATTGTTTGATTTGAGCTTTAACGTCTCCGTCAACACAGTAAATGTCGTTTTGGTGACGTTGCTTCCTGCTTCCAATGTTGTGGGACTTTTACCCGAGATTGAGATGAAATGACACAATGAAACCAATAGGGTTTATAAGCATGGACGGGCCGACTCACACTGCTTTGCAAGGGCATGCTTTCATCATCTAAGCGGTTTACCAGTACTCGTGTGCGGGTCGGTTTCCGCTCTGCGTGGAAGCAACATGCAGCCCATATATTTCTTCAAACCCCGATAGGCGGGGGCCAGGCAACAGTGTATGACAAAATTAATCTCAAAACTTTTCGAAATGGTACTTAATCAACATACTGACGAAAAATCAAAGCATTGAATACCGGTGGTTCGATTGTCTCTGAGTGTAGGCTGGGAAAATTGTCCTGGACTTAATATGCTTTGTTTAACCCTTATATTCAAGTTTTTAAGCAAAAAGTGTAGACCCTGATCAGACGTTGCGTTTTGCGTCGCCTGATTCTTAATTCCTGTACTGCGAGAAAAGAGTCCAGATCCTGATAAGACGTCGCGTTCTGCGGCGTCTGAGTTTGGTCTACGGCATTTGTCAAGCCCGACCCATGGTTCCAGTCCAGTATCTATAGATAACCTACTACGATAAAATTAACGCTTCTGTTTTCTATAAATAAGTTTTATGAACTTCAGCACTGAAGCGTTTTTAGTGCTTGGTAACTTTGAGTCGATTGTCGAACAATGGACCCATAAAGTTGTTGGTGCTTGAAAGGTCCATGTCTGATTATAGCCTGCGCATAATGCCTTGTCAGAGCTTTTGATGCTCGTGTATATCAACAGGGAGCTTTTGTGGTTTCTGTCCATCGCTGTCAACATTAATCACTAAAGCTGGCGATGGCTGATAAAACATAAATTGACACATTCATCGCAATTATCATTTTCAGATTTAAACTTCTTATACTTAGGCCCCGACCATCGGGGCTTGGAGAAATGATCTGAAACCGACCGTAAACCGCTGAGCCTCTCGTCGCGTTTATGAAACAGACTAAAATGATTTGTAAATACCCTCATCACGTCACAATTTGACACATCAAGTTTGCGCTAGGATCGTCTTTCTGCAATGCGTAGTAAACCTCATATCAAACTCTCTCTCTCTCTCTCTCTCTCTCTCTCTCTCTCTCTCTCTCTCTCCTTCTCTCTCTCTCTCTCTCTCTCTCTCTCTCTCTCTCTCTCTCTCCTTCTCTCTCTCTCTCATACAAACACGTGCGCGCACATGCACGCACACACCAGCCCCGGTCAAGAAATAGATTGGGCTGCATGATGCTTTCACACAGAGCTGAAACTGACTGCACATGAGTACTGGTAAACCGCTTAGAGGTTCTAAGCCTTCCCAGGACAATTGATGTGAGTCGGGACCGTCCATGCATATAAACCCTATTGGTTCATTGAGCGGCAGGGCCTGATATGTCAATTCATCTCAGTCCCACAAAAGTGCAAACAACGTCTCCAAAATGACCTATAGAATGTTGACGGGGACGTTTTGTTTGTTTGGTTTGAGGTTTAACGTCGCCGTCGGCACTGTACAGGAAATGCTTTGGAGACATTGATACCAATTTTGTGGGATTTTTACCCGACATTGAGATGAAATGACATCTCAAACCCTATCGCCCAATGAAACCAAGAGGGTTTGTAATCATGGATGGTCCGACTCGCACCGCTTTGCCTGTGCAGTAGATCCTCTAAGCGGTTAACCAGTACTCATTGACGGTCGGTTTCAGCTCTGCCTGGAAGCATCATGTAGCCTATCTATTTCTTCAAGCCCCGGTGGGTGAGGACGGTGGCGTAAAACCTCAAATCAAACACACAATCGTATGCACGCATGTTCCTTCGGGCCCCACTCATCGGGGTTAGGAGAAATTGACTGGGCTGCATGGTGCTTTCACACAGAGCTTAAACGGACCGCACATGAGTACTGGTAAACCGCTTAGGATGTCGAAGCCCTCTCAGGCAAAGTAATACGAGTCGGACCACCCATGCATATTAACCCAATTGGTTTTCATTGGGTCGCACTGCTTGAGATGTCATTTCTTTCTCTCTTTTTTGTATTTCTCTATATACTGCCATACGCCATCGCGCACATTCTAGGCAGGTGTACTACTGAGCTACCACGCTCCCTTTGATATCATCTCATTGTCGGGTAAAAGTCCAACAAAATTGGAAGCAAAGTCTCCAAAATGACCTAAATAGTCCTGACGAGGACGTTAAACCTCAATTCAAAAACTGATATTCATTCGACGCCGTTGATCATCAACCGTTCGACGCTTATGACCCACAAATAGGAAATGCGAAATCAACGTTCGCTGCCGTGGAGTTTTTGAAATAGGCTATAATTACGCTCTAACTTTCCATCTGAAAATAACTTGCCTACGTGACAAAAAACGACAGATCAGGTGCAGTTTGTGGGTCAGTGCAATTGCTAAATCTTTCTGAAATCAATAGTAAGAGTCAGCGCTCTTATCCACTAGCCACGGAGGCCCGTTTTATGACGAATTTTGCAGTTATAACGAATGTCGGTATAAAGAGGGATGACTGTTTTCCCTTTAGTTTAGCTGTTTTAACAATTGATTCATTGTCATCGCCAAGCAGGACGCCATTTTTTGTCAGGGTGAACGTCTTCTATCTTCCAGCTTCTGCTCAAAATTCGGAATATTCAGATGTATGATTTGACGGAAGCAAAAGTATTTTTCAACTTCTGTTTTCATAAGCCTTAAATCGAACAAATCGCACCCGACAAACATGTGTCAATTTCGCGGAATTCACAATAAGATTCGGTAGTTTGTTTGTTTGTTGATTTGAGGTTTAACGTCCCCGTCAACACTGTAAAGGTCATTTTGGAGACGTTGCTTCCAATTTTGTGGGACTTTTACCCGACATTGAGATGAAATGACATCTCAAGCCCTGTCGCCCAATGAAACAAATAGGGTTTATTAGCATGGACGGTCCGCCTCGCACCGCGGTTCCTGGACAGGCTTAGTTCCTCTAAGCGGTTTACCAGTACTAGTGTGCGGGCCGGATTCAGCTCTGCGTGGAAGCATCTTGCAGCCCATATATTTCTTCAAGAGTGCATTTCGCATGCTTTTTGGAAGCGGGCCAAATGGCCATGTCGAATGACTTGGTTACCTCTATTCCAAAGGCAGGTGCAAACGATAGCCTCGCTCTATAAATCTTACCTGTTCATTGAAACGATGTTCCCCGGAGTTTATGAAATTTAAACCACCGCTTCAGTTTCAATGTCATCACGAAAACACGCCTATATAATTTTGACCCCCTTGAACCCCATTTTTAAAATAGTAAAACGGGGGTTTCCGGGGGTATACCTTATTTTTCTTATTTCTGCTCTAAAATATAGAAATAAGAAAAATATCAAAATTTTTCATGAAAAAAAAAATCATATTTTCGGCGATAAAGGTGGCAATGTATAAGCGTGTTTGCGCAATGGATTGTGGATACTCGTTAGGCGGTTCATCGAGGCGGTTCTAGTGAGTACCCACAATCTATATTTTAGAGCAGAACTAAGAAAAATACACGAAAATTTTCATTTTTATTTTTTTGGGTGGTAAAATTTACAGTGCATTTGATTTCGTAATGGAAAGTGATCTTGTTTTGCGCATGAAATGCCTCTAAGACACGGCAATTTCAATATCGTATTTAGTCCTAATTAGCAAACCTATCCTCCGTGTGAAACGCAATCTCCTATTTTATCATCGAAGCGCTGTGTTCTCAGTTTTCTTGACTTTTCACAGAGAGCGCGTGAGAATGATTCAATTTTACGCCCTTAAGACCGAATCAGATAATGTTTATTTTATAAACTTCCAGCTTAGTGAACCCCGCCTCGAGAAACCGTTAATTAGACATTCGTTACGAAAATATGCCTATGCAAATGCATTGTAAGCTTTTCCGCCGAAAAAAACGAACATTTTGAGATGAAAAAAAAATGGAAAAATGTAGACTCAAGCTTTTTGTGAAAGCTCATACTTGTATATAGCGAAGGGTTTAACACGGAAGTGCAACCATTAGTTACCCATAATGCGGACTGACCTTTATATTTATGCAACAACAAGTATAAGCTTTCCTAAGAAGAAAAAGGCGGCCAAATGTAAGTATAACCTTTTACACTAAAAAGAAGCCCACGGGAAGAGTTCAGGCACAGAATTGCTGTCACATTTGTTCAAGCCCATATTAGCTGTCATATTTTTACCGGCTAATACAAAATAATCACTCGGTCCCTGCCCATCGGGGCTTGGAGAAATAGATTTGCCTGCACGATGCTTTCACGCAGAACTGAAACTGACCGCACATGAGTACTGGTAAACCTTTTGGACTGACTAAGCCTGCCCAGGCAAATTGGTGCGAGTCGGACCGTCCAGTGTATATAACCTATTGGTTTCATTGGGCGGCAGGACTTGAGATGCCATTTCATTTCAATGTCGGGTAAAAATATCACAAAACTGGAGGCAACGTCTCCAGAATGATCTCAATAGTGTTGACGGGGACGTTAAACCACAATCAAACAAAATAAGCCCTACCTCTCCTATACGCTCCACATGGGTATTCGAATCAATTGAGCTAACCTATTGGTTACTCTTCGATTAGTGTAAGAAACTTCTCCAATAGTTTTCAAGCATGACGTTACTTGTAAGCATATTGTAGTTGCAGTTGTGCCTGTTTGAGGATGAAAAATAATACTTTTTGACAAAGTTACAGCATTTGCAACATTGGCATTTCACACATTATACTTCAGTCAGCAGAATCCTGGGTGCCGACAGACAATTAGAATATTGTCAAAGACAGTTAATTGTATGGAACATATTTATGTGATGTTACTCTGGACCTTCACATTTGTAATGTTCTAAGCGTAGACCTAAGCTTTTTATAAAAGCTATACTTGTTTTGGATAATACTGCTTTGTTGTGGTATTGTTTTGTTTGTTTTATTGGAGTTTAACGGGCCAGTTAACGTTTGAGCCGGTCAGATTACCTATCCACGCTTTTCCTGAGCAGGCTTATACGTAAGCGGTTAACCAGTACAATGCACATTCTTTTGCCAGAAACTGACAACTGCCCGTCTTGAATCAGCGGAAGGGGGATAATGACCGTAGAAAGGATTTCATGCTTAATCTCCACAAAAGATTGTTGCCGACCCTGGCAGGCATCGAATCCGTGTCCTCCTGATAACCAGTCAGACGCGCATCCGACTGAGCTACCCAGGTCGGCATAGATAATCCTGCAGTAAAAGGAAAAATGACAAGAAATGAGGGAGATGCTCTATATTATTGACATTTATTTTAATACATCGATACTGAGCTGTCTTTGGTGTGACTCATTTTTTGTCTGTTTGCATCATGTCAAACATCATCTCAAGGTATTTCCACCTGAACAGCCATCTAATTTTAGCAGTCGGCTTTGAAGTTTTCTGTAGGTGAATGCCAAATAGAGGTTACACTCTATTTCATTTCCGATCAGTGAATTTGGTTTGGTTGACAAAAAGCACATTTCAACAAATTTGACAGCTACATGCTTTGTTACTGATGACACGATACCAAGAAGGGCGATGTCATATATGCAGGTTTCGATCGTGCCCCACGTAGATATCGAGCTAGAGGACAATAAGCAATTCTTTTCGAACATTCCTCGTACATTACGATTAGATACCCGTACGATAAAGTGCATTTTTCACATCTCCAAAATGGCTACTTGTATAGGGCTATTCAATATCTACACAATAGGGGTATAAATGTACATGTTGGACTAAGTGTAAGACACAAAATTTGCCATTTGAATACACCATTGCGGTAAAAATGGTTGGTAGAAGCGTCGACTAAAATGGTGAAAACAGGTTTACATCAAAGCTTGCTCAAAACTTCGAAAACGCTGATGACTGAAATTCCTATTGCTTTTGGACCTTCTCGTGTGTGTTATGACACAGTTCGGCGGTGGAAAAAGAAATTTGAGTCCGGTGTAGAGTCACTCCAAAAATGCACCGAAATCAGGTAGGCCAAAATCTGCGTCTCGTAAAGAAATCGTTTCCAAAATAAAGGAAATCATTGAAGGAGATGCCAGGTTTACAGTTCGTGATATTGCAGGAAAAGTAGACATATCACTATCAACGGTTCACCTTATTTTGAAGAAGCATTTGAAAGTCAGAAAGATTTCTGCTATATGGGTGCCACATCTGGCAACAGGTTAAAGTGGCCAAAAAGCTGCTTCAAATGTTTCCAAAATATGACAAAAAGCAGCTTGCCAATGTCGTCACAGGTGATGAAACCTAGGTCTATTATTTTGAGCCCGTCAGAAAGGTTAGCTACAAGATCTGAGCCACTAAGCACAGCAAACGCCCAATAATTTGCCAAATGTTCTTTGAGTACAAAGAAGGTTTTGTATGCAATCTTCTCTCTGTTGAAGGTGTCACTATAAAAGTGCCGGTGAAAAACCGGAAAGTACCAAAAAAAAAACCGTAGTACTGAAGAAACTGGAAATGTAATATCAAAAACGACGCCCTGCCACTGGTTTTAAACATGTCCGTCTTCTATATGACAATGCAACCTCTCATACCTTCGCAATAGTTACGGCGTTTTTGAAGAAAGAATAAAGTAACTGTTTGGTCTTAACCCCCCCCCCCCTGTGTTCCCCAGACCTTGCCCCATGTGATTTCTTTTTATTTCCGAAATTGAAATCATTCTTTGCTGGGCGGAAATACCAGTCCCGACAAGCACTTAGATCTGCCATTCATTAGTACCTTTTTACTGTGCCCAAATCAGCGTACCGTGACGCCTTGAAGAAGTGGATACATCGGCTGAAACTTTGCATTTCTAGCCACGGGAAGTATTTCGAGGGCATGAAATGAGCACTTTTGGGCTAACTTGAAATTTGAAGTCTTCAGATAGAAATAAGCAATTCTTTTCGAACATCCCTCGTATGCCTTTCAAATTTACAGTATTTTTAAATAGCGGCTCCAGTGAATGAAACTTTTCTGGCTTTTTGAACGCAAGCTTTTTCCGAGACCTTTGTATTGGCCTTGGTCCGAGTCGTTAGTATTTGATCTGTAGCTGTGTTTGGAAAATATGGTTTCATTTCCCTGTAAAAGTTAAAAATGAGAGAGATGCATTTATTTTCAAAGGCACAGGGATAATGCTAGTGAAAGATCAGGATCACATTGCGGGAAACAATAACGTGCAAAGCAATTGCCTATATTTTCGTTTGCAAATGTATTGAGTAACTTTAAATGTCCATTATGATATATTTATTGCGTCATCCGTATGATTTAAAAGTCATTTACTTCAAGCTAACCACTGACCCATGTATGAATAAGAAAATCGGAAAATGTTTTAGCTCCCCTGAGTCAAATAGAAGTGAAAGCAATGATCAGTAATCGATACAATTATCCAACAGCTCCCATCAGAGACAGCAAAGGGTAATAAACACAATCATGAGATAACTAGACCCCAACGGAAACGTCACTAGCGGAAAGCCAAAAGGACAGTTACTTTCCCACAAACGGACCAATTGGCTATCCAAACCAAAAATATAAGCGATACACACACTCAAAGACAAAACTATAACAGAAATAAACCGCGACAGTTGAACTGTCTTGCAACGGTCAGTGAAACGATCTTTTTTCACTGGGGGGAGGGGGGGGGGCTTAAATTGATTGTACGCGGCCGCAATCCTCGTCCTTACTTCCGTTGTTCAGTCCGCATGCGGGCCACCTACCAAAGGCTCCGGGGAGCTTATAGCATGGTAGACCTGTCAGTCCGTCGTCCACCATTTTCAAAGGTCTTCTTCTCTGAAACAACTGAGCTAATTTTAATTCAATTTCATATGCAGCCCCTGGTAATGTGGGAACGAAGGTTTGCAAGTATGGTCTATGTTACATGACCAAGATGGTCGTCATGCCCAAATGTGGTAAAAAAAAGCTTTAAACAATCTTCTTCTCCGGCACCACTGGGCCGATTGTCTTTAAACTTGGAATGTAACATTGAGTGACTAAGTACTTCTAAGTTTGCAAAAATTATTACCATAGATTGACTTTAACCTATTTTACGCCAAGGTCAAATGTGGCTCACTAGGCTTTTCAATGGTATATAGGTAAACCAATGCATTTTTCGAAAACTGTTTTAGTCTATGATCTTAGAATATGAACAAAACGAATGTCAATAAATGAGTAAGGTCAAGGTCATTCGGTGACAATAGAATCTCCCAACTAATAAGTCTGGAGATGTTTGTTTGATTAGAGGTTTAACGTCCCCGTCAACACTGGGACGTTAAACCTCTAATCAAACAAACATCTCCAGGCTTATTAGTTGGGAGAGTCAATTTCCAATTATAGGGGGCGTTAGGTTTGTTTTGTTTCAGGTAAGTTGTAAAAAATGCTTGTATTTTGAGCAAACAATATATACGCTGATCAGACGCCGCGTTCTGCGCCGTCTGATCTGGGTATATACTGTTTACCAATGTTCCAAAAAGGGCCGCTAGGCATATACGGGTTAAATAAACAAAGGTAATTCAGACAACTTAAGGTATCTGAAAAGAAGAGTATTCAGTTAGGGCATCAAAATGCAGCAAAATCTTGATTTGCCGTTGCTGATGGACCCCTTCCCCGAGCCGCCCAACCCCTTCCCTGTCCCCGATAAAAAGGCAAACGTGTTAACACTTTTATTTCTTATTGCTCTCAAGGACAAGGGTTGGTTTTGTTTGTTTGATTTGAGGTTTAACGTCCCCGTCAACACTGTAAAGGTCACTTTGGAGCTAAGGAGACGTTGCTGCCAATTTTGTGGGACTTTTACCCGACATTGAGATTAAATCAAATCTCAAGCCCTGCCGCCCACAAGGGTTGGTTTGTCCGAAAACTTAGCCCCTGCAAAAATGTCTGTTGTTGGAAAAGCGATTCTAACATGTTTGGGTAACTAAGGGAAAAAAATATTTATTATGTATTGAACTACTCCTTAAGTGGGATTCTTTAACGTGGCGAATTCTTTATGGCAAAATCTTTTGGAACAAATTTTGACATTATGTATGTTGTTCATTAGTAATATATTCTAGAACCGACAATTACCTAAAATGACCCCATCATTACGAAAACGTAGCCGTGCGACATGGTGCATTTTTCACATCTCCGAAATGGCTACTAATTTGATGAAAATCCATGACAGTTTTCTTATAAATGCTCAAAACATAGGTTGTGGATGCTCGTTAGAACCGCCTCAATGAGGCGGTTTTAACGAGTGCCCACAACCTATGACTTGGAACAGAAATAAGAAAAATAATTTTTACCCCTGTTAACCCCAGTTTTCTCTATACAAAGTGGGGCTTAGGCGGGTCTTCATTTCACGGACTTGTTCACGTGATGTATTGTAGTCTAGCAATATTTTTTTTCACTCTTTGTCCTTTATAGCATAGTTACAGAATTCGCCCGTGAAACTATAGTATACAGCATAGTGTTTATAACTTAACGGTTGCTCTCCTGAACTGAGATCATTCAATCCACAGCTAAATATTTACATTATCAATTTACACTACTTTACCTGGCACATTCTTCCGTGTCTTTATGGTCCATATGGTTAGGAAATATGCCCTACAGAAATACTGCATTACGATTACACACCCATGCTACATAGTACATATTTCACATCTCAAAAACGGCTACTTTTCTGATGAAAATCTATGATATTTTTCTTATTTATACTTTAAATATAGGTAATTGGTGCGCGTTATAACAGCCTCGTTGAGGCGGTTCTGTCGAGTACCCACAACCTATGTTTTGGAGCAAAAATAAGAAAAATAATGTAAACCACCTTAAACCCCAGTTTTCTCTATATAAAGAGGGGTTTAATGGGGTGATCATTTCACGGACTTGTTCACGTGATAGTAAGTGTTCATGGCGTGAATAAATTCGTGAAATAAATGGCATTGCACACTTCAATCCAAACAGAGAAAACTTGATATATTTGATTATACATTTTAGGATCGATTGTTTTACAATCGACCCAAAGTTATAAATGACAGAAGCTGAATTTGTGCTGTTGTCCACGTGACTATCACTTATTTGGGGAAACCAAAGTTATCGTTATCAATAGAAAATAGTCGCGCTATTTTTATCGATGTTACAAGTATGTCAGAAGTCTCCGAGGGAACATATTGTATAGGTAGTGGCCCTTCGTCGTCAAAAGGCATCTTCTCTGAAACTACTAGGCCAACTGAAACCAAATAACATGTAGAGCCTACATATGGATGGGGTGGGGTGACAAATGTTTCTTTCATAAGGACTGGGTCACATGACCAAGATGGTAAAAATCTTTAAAAATCTTTTTCACTGGAACCAAATGGCCTAAGACCTTGAAACTTGGTATTCAGCATTGGGGACTCTGGCCCTACCAGTTTTATACAAATGATGACCTTTGGTTGACCTTGACCTATTTTACGGCAAGATCAAATTTCGTCACTTAGGCATTGGTATGGGGCAAAGGCAAAACAGGCGATATTCAGCCTGTGGCATCAGAAGTAATATTTGTAATCACCTGAATGGCAGTTTATTAAGTCCAAATGTCAAGGTCATTTTAATCAAGCCACTGATGTCAATATCTTATATTTGAATCAAACATTGGAATACGTAAGCCTTTATAACCACCTCGGTGCAAGATAGCTTTGAACTTACAAAAATGACAAAAATACAATCAACACAATTCATATCAGTTGAAATTCGAAACGTCCATTAACGAATTACGTCAATGCAACTAAAATTGGCGGTAATGATATTTGTCGTCTTAAGCGGTTCTTAGGGAAGCGATCTTTAGATATCAGATTCTGTTTTCAAACCCTAAAACAGCTGATATCTTCCTCATTATCATAGCATAGAATTTTCTGCAGAAATCGAAGGTTATAAATGGCCCAAATACATCCGTTGCCTCGATAAGAAAAGCATCCAGCACATTCAGCTAGATCACGTAAATGTAAACAAGTAATGTATTAAAATCTTTTCAAACTTAACCAGCATAAATTATTATCACTCTTTTACATTAGGAAAACATGTCCATGTCAGATAATGGCGTCCACCATGGTGTCAGAAACGACAAATATTAGGAAATAATTGTAACAACTTTATCATGTCTGCTCTTAACATAGATTGTCGGTACTCGTTAGAACCGCCTCAATGAGGCGGTTCTAACGAGTGCCCACAATCTATGTTTTTGAGCAAAAAGGCAGATAATATATATCCCGTTAACCCGAGTTTTCTCTATATAAATTGGGTTTAGAGGGGTGTTCATTTCATGGACTTGTTATCGTGATGAACTTATTTTTTCGTATCCTCTTTGTCAGATCGAAGAGCATTAATCCGGTAACGATAATGAAATAAACATATTCTATTTTCATCAGGTGATCGACATTGAAGACAATGAAAAAATCAGTTTTCGGCCCAGTTTTCATCTTTTGTAAATATTAAAACTAACCTGGTTGCCTTCGCACGACATTATCATCGGGATGAAAATGTATTTGTTATTGCCTGAATATGCTACCATAATAGCGCTTTGTTCTTAGTTTCCATTCAATTATTTTAGCGTCTATCAAAACTATTCAAGCATCGTCAGAAATGTGCACGATACTCGGTGCAATTTTAACGTTGTTTCCGTAGAATAATGACAGAACGTCAATGCGATTTTTCAGTTAAAAATCGTAACCTTTACTTAAGTACCAACGCTTTCAACTTTGATGCCGATGGCTACACCAGGGAGATATCCCACTTGCTTTTCAGATAGCCCACTTGCTTTTCAGCAGTTGGAACCAATTGTGCCAAATCTTACAAGAAAGAATTTGGACTTGAAATGAATTCTAATAACAAATTCGACGAAAATAGTTGAGGCCCCTGGCGTTGGGATCATTTTCCTTAAGAGCACTTAAAGTAGCATTTCAGATAGAATAAAAAAGAATACGCCATGGAGCATAAAATGACAGACAGAAGCAGAAATGATATAAAGACAAGGATAGTGATTTGATCTTGAAGTTTGTATCAGATACACCAGACACACGATTCATCTATTCACACCGAGTTGACAAAATAGAAGTGAAGGCAATGATCAAGAATCGATACAATTAACCAACAGCTCCGATCAGTGACACCAAAGGATAAGGAAACACAAACATGAAATAATTAAATAACTAGACCCTAATGGAAACATCAATAGTGGATAGACAAACGGACAGTTACTGTCCCACAAAATGACCAATTGGCTATCCAAAACAAAATAATTAACCGAATACAAACCATAACAAAAATAAACAGTGACAGAAAAACGCAGCTGCAATCCTCGGCCTTACTTCCGTCGCGATTTAGATAACTAATTTGTTCAGCCCGCATGAAGACCTCCTAACTCATTAGTGCAACATTCCGAGAACACAAAAAAATCCAAACAAAGACAAAAACAACGGCGAGGAGCAAGAAACCACTAAAATGCTGTAGCAAAAGAAAACCAACAGTTAGACTCCTATGGGCCCGACCACAGACAGAGCATCAGGCGCCAACCAGCATTACATAGAATCTGAGGCATGACCCACCGGCGTGCAATTAAAGAGGGAAGCAAAGTTGTCAACCGTGACTGGTTTAACTACCATGCATGCAGTCTGTCGTATAACATTTATGTTGTGCCCAATCTTTTTATATCGAAGAATGATTTTACGAAATTGGGCGCTGAAATCATTGCAATAATATTTTTTTCTGAATTTATATTCTAAGTCACCATAAAATTCGGGTTCCGATAGACCTAGTAGCAGACGATATTAAAGTCCAACAAGAAGTTTAGCAGTTAACAATTTATTTCGAGTGCTGTAGTCAGGTACATGACTATACACTCTGGCAAATCGAATTAATTGCGAAATATAAACGCCATAGGATGCCGCAAGAGGAACGTGATCCATCAAAGAAAGGAAAATTTACAATCTCAAAATCAATATCATCGTGTTTATCATTAACCCTTATCTTGCTGTATATTCATTTAAGCCACACCCATTTCTGTCTATCAGCCAATCAAATTACCTGATGTAATTTATTGCTACAAATTCATAAACTGAGTGCCAAACAGTGTAGATCCTGATCAGATGGCTTCTTCAGAAGCCATCTGATCTGGATCTACACTGTTTGCAAAGATAGGGGTTGTCGTGAACAGCAAGATAAGGGTTAATTTTGCAGGTAACAAACTCATCTACAACAGATAGATGTAAATCCAAAAACGGGGCATCGGTATTAGAAGAATTTGCTTTATTTAACTGAAGTTCTGGGAGTTAAATGTGACTGATCAAACCATCGAAGAGGTATTGTCAATATTTAATAAATCATCCAAATATCTAGAAGTCGAGCTAAAGGCTTCAATGATTTCAGATTGGTTTTCAACACAGAGGGACATCATGAAGTCTCTTTCATAATAAAACAAGAACAGATCAGCCACAAGGGGTGCACAATTCGTACCCATCGGAATACCCTCAACTTGTCTGAATAACTTAGTGTCAAATCTTATCTAAAATTTGTCAGGTAGAAAGGTGAGAGCTTCACCCACTTTCTGACATGACCGTAAAGTATAATTTTATGCTCTTCAGAAGTGCAAAAAGCATTTCGTACATTACATGCAGGATACAAGGAGTTTTTCCAATGAAGTCCATAAATTGAATATCCGTTGAAACACTAAAACGGGTTTTACAGGGGTATAGATGGGTTGTCTTATTCTTGATAAAAAAACGTAGAATGTAAATACTCATCGAAAAAAAATTAGTACTACGTCGCCACGGATCGGGCTATTAATAATTGTGAGTATATGGCATGCAATGAATAATCAATACTATAATGCTGATTATCATTGGAACTGTCTGTCTGTCTATCTATGGTCACTCGCTCGAGCGGTCACTGACTGACTGACTGACTGACTCACTCACTCACTCGCTCGCTCGCTCGCTCGCTGTCTGTCTGTCTGTCTATCTAATTAAATAATCTATCTATCTATCTATCTATCTATCTATCTATCTATCTATCTATCTATCTATCTATCTATCTATCTATCTATCTATCTATCTATCTATCTATCTAATTATCTTATGTGTCTATCTGTCTATCTATCTATCTATCTATCTATCTATCTATCTATCTATCTATCTATCTATCTATCTATCTATCTATCTATCTATCTATCTATCAGTTCTCTTGATGGACCATTTACGAGCATATAGCAGCAGTTAGAATAACCAGTCACTAAAAGGACTGAGTCACCAATCAAAGTAAAGACTCTGATCTCTTCTATGGGTTAGGCATACAGAGGAGAGATTATTTCAGTGTGGGCATGCATCCCTACAGCACTTACGCAATTGTTAAATGGCCATGGTGTTAATCATCCGAAGTATAGATTCCATCGTTGTTACAAGAATGTTGAAGAGTGCACGACATTTGCTAAGGTCGCATCCTCAACTGCTGTATGTGCATGGTTTTATTGGTAATCACAGCGTTCCTGCTAGTTAACTGATCATCACAGAGTTTCTGCTAGTTTTAAACATAGGCTTTTAGTAGGCTTTTTTTAGTATAACACTAAAATAAGTAGCTACAACACAAATCAGCCTTATCCAATAATTACTGCTCCTGGACCGATGGGCAGGTGGTGAATAAATCCACTTAGAGTGTATCTTATGTCGAAGCAAGTCCAAAGGGCCACTCCAGTACATTAAGCATATTGTTGAAGCCAAAATTGCCTGCAAATCCATCTAGCTGCTGGTCTCTGCATCATCTCGGAAAAAAATGAAATGATACTACATAGGTCTTTGAGTAATTACAATTGTTGTGCAGATAAACAGCGAAATAATGCATAGGGTGTAAACAAATCTTCTATAAAAAGACTTCCAAAGTATAGATTGTTTCCATTAGGGTCAGTTATTTCATGTTTGTGTTTCTTTCTCTTTGGTGTCTCTGATGAAGATTCTGAAGGCGGTAAGCAAGCTGATTGAAGTTTTTGCTGAGCACACTTGTTAGAAGATACGTTTTCACTTGTCTTTTCCATTTATTCATTACGATAACACACCCGAGCGACATAGCGCATTTTTCTTACCTCCAAAATGGCTACTTTTCTGATGAAATCCGTAATATTTTTTTTATTCACATTGCAAACATAGGTTGTGGGTGCTCGTTAGAACCGCCTCATTGAGGCGGTTTTAACGAGTACCAACAACCCATGTTTTTGAGCAGAAATAAGAAAAAAATAATGTTTACCCCAGTAAACCCCAGTTTTCTCGATATAAGGTGAGGTTTAAGGGGTGTTCATTTCACGGAATTGTTCACTTGATGATTACGAAAACACGCCTGTTCAAATATATTGAAAATGTTGCTACCAAAAATGAAAATTTTTCGATAAAATATTTCGATATATTTTTCATATTTCTGCTCTAAAGATATATTGTGGGTACTTGTTAGAACCGCATCTGCGAGGTGGTTCTACCGAGTACCCACAATCTGTTTTTGAGGAGAAATAAGAAAAATGTAATGTATACCCGTGTAAACCCCAGATTTACTATATAAAAGCGAGGTTTGACGGGGTCTAAATTATATAGGCATGTTTTCCTGATGGCGATATGAACGTGTTTTTCAAACGTTGTTTCTATAGAGGTCAAAATCATGATAACAGTAAAAATAATGAAATGATAAATGTTGATTTATATTCGACAAGATAAGAAAAAAGTCGATACAAAAGGTTTCGCCATGTAGAAATAAAAGGGGTTATTGACGTCGCGTCACACTTCTGTCATAAATGAAACTCCCAACATATGTCAAACATCATTCACTGTTTTTGTTTACTAAACAAAGGCAGAGGTTTATCTTGTGAAAGTCAAATGGCCTGCCTTATATTCTTATCTTCTCGAATTATAACGATTGTAGTGAAATACGTAAATATTGTAAATAAGTTGATATTTTAGACAGAAAACTCAACTCATCTGTCTTCGGAAAGAAACAAACCGACCACATCATTGCGAAAACGCGCCTTTTCAAATATATTGAAAATTTTTCCACAAAAGAGTGAAAATTTTAAGAAAAAAAATTCTGATATTTTTCATATTTCGGCTCAAAACATAGATTGTGGGTACTCGTTAGAACCGCCTCGCCTAGGCGGTTCTTACAAGTACCCACAATCTATGTTTTTGAGAAGAAATAATAAAAATAATGTATACCCCTTTAAACCCCAGTTTTACCATATAAAGGTGGGGTTTAAGAGGTCAAGTTGTAAAGTCATTCTACCCATTACGAAAACACGCCTATATAATTTTGACCCCTTTGATCTCCAATTTACATTAGTGGCTAACGCGTTCGACTTATGATCGACAGGTTGTGGGTTCGAATCCGGCCACCGTAGCCAAGGTGTGTCCATGGGCAAGACACGTAATGTCACTGCCCCACTCCACCTAGGTGTAAATTGGTAGCAGTCATGTAAAAGTGCGCGCGTGGTAACATCCGGAATGAGTGTTCGAGAGCGATTCAAATAAGCTTGAAGCATTCATCGCAATCGAACTAAAATAAATTAGTTTACACTAACCCCAATTTTATATAGTAAAACTGGGGTTTACAGGGGTAAATCTTAGTTCTCTTATTTCCGCTCTGAAAAAAATAGATTGTGGGTAATCGTTAGAACAGCCTAAATGACCCACAAGCAGAAATAAGAAAAATATCACAATTTTTCATCTTAAAATGTTCGTTTTTTCGGCGGCGAAGTTTACAATTCATTTATATAGGCGTGTTTTCGTAATCTTACGTGTATCTGTACATGTATCTTCAACTGTTTGCATCTAGTTAATGGGAAAGGATACACCTACAGAGGAGACAACTCCTTCAAAAGTATTTTTGTCTCCCATGTCAATAGGGGTCAACTCTTAAAAGAAAGAATTTGCTCCTGAGGAGCAAATTCTTTCCTTTAAGAGTAGACCCCTTTTTCAGTGGAACAGGTCTTACAGAAAAGCGAACAGGAAGTCCCGAAAGTTGTCTCCCTTTGAAAAATGGCGTAAAAATCTGCCAGGTGTTCCCATTCCCCTAAAGCAGGACAATGGTTTACTTAAAATGTTTACCCCTGCAAATACTTAATTCCTTACATAAAGGGCGCTCAGTGGGGTAATTTTTTAACCCTTCATTCCCGATTCAAAGACATCAAATAAAATTCAACCCTTCACGGAAATGCCCCTTAATAATTCTGACCCCCTTGAACCCCTCTTTTAAACAGCAAAACTGGGGTTTACAGGGGTAAACCTATTTTTCTTATTTCTGCTCTAAAATATAGATTGTGGGTACTCGTTAGAACCGCCTCATCGAGGCGGTTCTAACGAGTACCCACAATCTATATTTTAGAGCAGAAACACAATTTTTCAGCTCAAAATTTTCAGTTTTTCGGCGATAAAGGTTACAATGTATTTGTATATGCATGTTTTCGGAATGCATGAAATGGACCTCTTTGAAACCCTTAGTTAATATAAAGAAACGTCGCTTACAATAATGCCGGTGTTCTTTTTGTTGCGGATATACTAGTTAGAACCTCGTCATTGGGAAGGTCTCAATGAGGCACTTGAATTTACATGTATGTTAAGAGAAGTCATGAGAAAAATATTATTCATTGCCATCATTGCATTAAATGGTTACTCTTTTGTAATACGATTGTCCATAAATCTGTATTTGCATTTTTGTCTTATAATATTGTACATAAAAATTATATTCACAACATTTTTGTCAAATGAGAGGAGATAGTTTAGTTTTACATACAAATCAGACAACGTCCCGCTTTTCTTTCGGAGATGGCCTTGAACTTGGGTCTATGTGACAGGCGAGCTAAAAACAAGGGTGTCATGTGGCAAATTTCAAGCATTCTTACAGTCCAAGGGAGGTAACCCTGCCTCAAAGTGAAAATTCAGTCTTTGAAATTGAGAGATACTACATGTATAATTATAATCACAGCAAAAACTTCAGGAGACATATAACTTTGTTTCAGTTATGTGTTTACTGCACATGTAATACCCTGCAAGAAAAATAACAGCTAATTGTTACTCATCAATTTCATAATTATATCCAGTCAAATGTGACTATTGTCCCATACATGGCTAAAGGCTGGGTCCACAACCTCCTTTTCCAGGATCATAACCTTAAGGCCTAAAGTCGATTTTTTATCGGCGATAACTTCTATATATTTTTATTTTTCATCACGAAAACGCGCCTATACAATTTCGACCCCCTTGAACCCCACGTTTATACAGTAAAACTGGGGTTTACAGGGATATACCCTAATTTTCTTATTTCTGCTCTAAAATATAGACTGTTGATACTCGTAAAAAAACGATTCTAACGAGTACCCACAATCTTTATTTCGCGCAGAAATAAGAAAAATATAAAAAATTTCACCTAATTTTTTTTTTTTTTTGGTAATGAAGTTTACAATGTATTTGTATAGGCGTATTTTCGTAATGTGATCAAAATATCCAGCGAAAAGGTTGTAGAGATTCAAGTCCCTCAGTTACATATCAATGTACAGCTGTAATCAGATGGAGATTTCTGCGATTTCAACTTTATGCCAAATTTTCTGTGCCTTGATGGTGTGATTTGTCGATTTTTCGTCTGTTCAGTGCTTGGCTGATGGCAAAATTGTCATTTAAATATCCTGCACGTTCGAGACTGAAAGAGAAAATCGCAATTGCTGGTGAAGTATTTTTAAATATTTAAACAATAAGGCTGTCATTACTGACAAGTTCGTCTGTCATTACTGACAATGACCGTCATTACTGACAATGACCAATCTTAATCAGAGTTGAGAAATGTTACTATTTGTGTGTTTTAAGATGGCTGATTCTAGCTCTGAACTGTCTGTTGCAAACAGAGCAATAGAGGCTAGAGGAAGACAGCTCTGTTGGTGATGCCTTAGCTCTGGCTTTGCGCTGTGCACGTTTCTGCTCAGGTTCACTGATTCTGTTTGCATCATATTCATTGGCACCCCTTTTGATGAGACATCGCCACTTTGCTTTGTCCTGTGCAATTTGTTCCCACGACTCTGTTGGAATATTGAAGTCCCTGAGGTAGGCTTTGAGGGTGTCCTTGTAGCGCTTCTTCAGACCGCCTTGGGAGCGCTTGTCCATTTCTCGTTCTCCATAGAGAATTTCCTTTGGCAAACGTTCCACAAGCATTCTGGTAAATTGGCCTGTCCAACATAACTGCTAATTTAACGTGTATGTACACGTTGCATCCCTGCCCTGTTCAGGACTTCCGTGTCTGGAATCCTGTCTTGCCACTTAATCTTTAAGAGTTTTTTAAGGCAGCTAGTATGGAAGTGATTCAGTCTTTTGGCATGACGTTGGTAAACTGTCCATGTTTCACATGCATACAATAGTGTTGGTAGCACTACAGCTCTGTAGACTTTCAGTTGTGTGTCAAGTCTAATTCCACTTCGATCCCAGACACTTCCACGTTGTCGGCCAAATGCTGCACTAGCTTTGACAATCCCGGGGCACTGACTTCATCATCAATGTGCACGACCTTGACAGTGTGCTCCCAAGGTAGGTGAACTTGTCTACCACTTTCAAGCTGTGACCTTTCACTGTGATGGTTGGCTCTTTGTAAGGCTTGCCAGGTGCTGGCTGATAGACCACTTCTGTCCTTTTGATGCTGATTGTGAGATCATAGCTATCACAGGAGTCGGATACTTGATCTGTACTTTAAATAAAAAAAGACATTAAAGACCCAGACCAGACCCCTCGTTTTGTGGCGATTGATCGGGAACTATTTTGGTTTAGAAATCTGAAAATTCAAAGGTAAAACATGAATGGAAATGTAATAAACAGTTTATTTTGTAGACCCCTTTTTCAGTGGGACTGAGCCTAAAGAAAAGCAAACAGGACGTTCCGCAAAATGTCTCCCTTTGAAAAATGCTAGGTGTTCCAATTCCCCTTAAAGTTTGGGACCATGAACTTTTGTTTGACAGATGAACAGTTCGAACTACTGAGAGTGAATCATACTGTTAGGTCTTGTGGCATAATAGGAATGATTTAAGGGTACGTTTTCGATCTTCCTAAGATTAAAGTGTTAAAGATTGTTGTGTGTACTCATTAAAATCGCCTCATTAATTCTAAAGAGTATACATGACATAACACGGCCCCCGCCCATCGGGGCTTGACGAAATAGATGGGCTACATGTTTTCACGCAAAGCTGAAACCGACCCGAACACGAGTACTGGTAAACCGCTTGGCGGATCTAAGCTTGCCAAGGTAAAGCAATGCGCGTCGTCCCGTCCAGGCTTATAAACCCTATTGGTTTCATTAGGCGGCAGGGCTTGAGATGTCATTTCATCTCAATGTCGGGCAAAAGTCCCCCAAAATTGGAAGCAGCGTCACCAAAATGACCTTTATAGTGTTGAAGGGGACGTTAAACCTCAAATCAAACACGAGTACTGGCAAATTCTTTCCTTTAAGAGTTGACCCCTATTGACATGGGACACAAAAAAACACTTTTACAGGAGTTGCCTCCCCTGAAGGTGTATATATTCCCCTTAAGGTGTTCGAGCCATTAAAGTATGACTGTAGTTCCAATTTACCTCACATCATGAAAATACACTAATCTGGACACAAAAGGGGTCCCACTGAACCCGTTCAAAATCCGCCACTGCATAGAAGTGTTATTCTAATGCATATGCGTGTTATTCTCTGAACTTCATGGAAATGGGGTTCAACGACACGTGAGTCCTTGTGGGTCATTTGTGTCGTACTGCAGAGAAAGCGAGAAAATAGATAGAAGAGATGGTACAGGAAATGAAGGAGAAAGGGGCAGGGAAGATAGAGGAAAAGAAAAGAAAGCGAAGAAACAAAAGAACTACAATATAATTCCTGTATTAAGACCACCTTTGGAACTGTTCAAAAGTGATCTTTAAGACCACTTACTTTTTAACAGTCCCAAAGGTGGTCTCTTATTGGGAGAAACGCAAAAAAAAAACTGGAACTGTCTCAATAAGCTTTCAACAGCAGATTTCGCCTTAATTTTAGGTGGTCTTAATAGCGGAGTTTTTATGTATTCATTTACCCGCTGCAAGGCCGGCAAGCCTTGTCCAAATGTGATTGATTGATTTATTGATTTCTAGTTAAACGACACGTCAACCCTAGTGGGGCATTTTTGTGTCGTCTCCCAGAGAAGGGAGAAAAAAGGTAGAAGAGACAGGAGAGGAGATGAAAGTGAGGGACAGTGAATTAGAGGAAAATGAATAGAAGTGTAGAAACTACGGAACCCGGGAAGGGACATGATTTTTAATTTTTATTATGTTGTCTGAACAAGATAATATCTTGAGCGGACAAGATATTATCTTGTTCGGACAACATATTATCTTGTGCGGACAAGATATGATCTTGTTCGCACAACATAATATCTTGTACGCACAAGATATTATCTTGTTCGCACAACATATTATCTTGTTTGCACAACATAGACCTTGGGAAGTTGTGTGGACAAGATATTATCTTGTGCGGACAAGATATTATTTTGTGCGGACAAGATATTATCTTGTGCGGACAAGATAATATCTTGTGCGCACAAGATCTATGTTGTGCAGACAAGATATTATCTTGTACGGACAAGATAATATCTTGTTCGCACAACTTAATATCTTGTGCGGACAAGATAATATCTTGTCTGCACAAGATAATATGTTGTCCGCACAAGATCTTGTGCGGACAAAATATTATGTTGTGCGGACAAGATATTATCTTGTCCGCACAAGATAATATGTTGTCCGCACAAGATAATATGTTGTCCGCACAAGATAATATCTTGTCCGCGCAAGATATTATCTTGTGCGCACAATTTATAAAATAAAAAAAAATCATGTCCCTTCCCGGGTTCCGTAAGAAACAGAAGAAAGAATTAACATTACGAAAATACGCCCATACAAATATATTGCAACCATTATCGTCCAAATAATTAAAACTTTAAGATGGAAAATGTTGATGTTTTTCTTATTTCTGCTCAAAATATAGATTGTGGGTACTCGTTAGAACCGCCTGACCAATCTATATTTTAGAGCAGGAATAAGACAAATAAGGTATACCCATGGAAACCCCAGGTTTACTATATAAATGTTGGGTTCAATGGGGTCAAAATTGTATAGGCGTGTTTTCTCACCACTAGCCTACACTGCTCAGCAAGCTTGGCAATATCAATTGGACACCCCCGTGATGCAACCATCCCCTTGCCCAAATGTGAGCCAATTAAGAAATAAATTTTATTTTTCTGCTGTTAATGCAAGTATGAACGCAGTTGGTCGCTTGCAAAGTGAATGAACCCCGAATCATGTATACTTTGCTAGCGACCCGCTGTTGTTCAAACTTTCATGAAAAAAAGAAAAATTAACTTTATTTTTTATATTTACATTCTTTGCCCCTCATCACTGGGCGAAAAAATGCTTATATGGCAAACTTTTAAAGCTGAAAAACATTTACACGCTGTTTTTCTACAAAGAGCGGGGCAGCGTTGACGTCATCAACGCCCGTAGAGAACAGTGGTTCAGAATGACGTCACATGACTCGATGCGTTCATGGAAGTATGAACTACATTGTTTTTTACAGGTGTACATTAGACTTTACACTGGAAATGTAAATGTTAACTCTTGAACGCTGTAGTGACTTAAGATACATGTCAAATTCGCCTTCTTTCATGGCAGCGCATTATGTACAATGTAGATTTTGCGTTTTTACTGTTGCTACGAATCAGAACGCTTGTTGTTTAGAAATAGAGTACAGCAGATCTTAATGTTTACAGTAGTGCCACTTAAATTCCATTACCTGCAAACATCTGGTCAGAAATCAATTGAGCAGGGTCATGGCGATATCTGTAGGGAGATATGTTCAACCAGCATCAGGTTAACAAATCCGTGTAATAAACACCCTCAAACCCCACTTTATAAAGAAAAAGTGGGGTTTACGGGAGTATTCAATTTTTGTCTTTATTTTTGCTCAAACCATAGTTTGTGGTTACTCGTTAGCCTGAACCTGGGCTCGTTGGAACCGCCTCATTGAGATCCCAGTTTTACTATATAAAAGTTGGGTTCAAGGGGGTCAAAATTATATAGGCGTGCTTTCGTGATGGACTGGTATAATTGTACCACCAAAAATGAAGGTTTTAAGATAAAAATCACAATGTGTTTCATATATTTGCGCAAAACATAGATTGTTGGTGCTCGTTTGAACCAACCACGATATATGTTTTCAGCAGAAATAAGAGAACATAATGTTTTGTTTGTTTGATTTGAGGTTTAACGTCCCCATCAACACTTTACTGTAAAGGTCATTTTGGAGACGTTGCTTCCAATTTTGTGGCCCGGACTTTTACTCGACAGATAGATGAAATGACTTCTCAAGCCCTGTCCCCCAATGAAAATAATGTTTACCCCCTCCTGTAAACTAAAGTGTTACTAAATAAAAGTGGGGTTAAAATGGGTCAAAAATACCTTGGCGTGTTTTCCTGATGAAAGAGTTGTTTTTCTCATAGTGCATGTTTTCATTTGTCCAAAATGGCTACTTTTACGATGGAAATTTGTGGTATTTTTCTTATTTATACTCCAAACAAAGGTTCTGGGTGATTGTGTGCCCACAGCCTATATGGTGGAGCAGAAATAAGCAAACTACTGTTTACCTTATTAACTTTTAAATGCATTCCAAATAATACTTCAAATCTCTTTAACATGTCCATGTAATGGACACCCCCTAAACCCCATTTTATATAGCGAAACCTGGGGTTTGAGGGGGTATCATTAATTTTTCTTATTTCTGCTCCACGACATACGTTGTAGGTACTCGTTAGAACCGCCGCCCCACATGAACAGGTCCGTGAAATGAAGACCCCTTAAACCCCACTTTGTATAGAGAAAACTGGGGTTTACGCGGGCAAACATTAGTTTCCTTATTTCTGCTCCAAGACATAGGTTATGGGTAGTCGTTAGAACTGCCTCAATCAGGCGGTTCTAACGAGCACCCAAAACCTATGTTTGGAGTAGCAATAAGAAAAATATCACAAATTTTCATGTTAAAAAAATGCCCTTTCAGAGGTTTGAAAATAGAGAATACCAGGTCCGTGTCTTTTGATATCAAGTTTATCAGGCAAGGCATCGAGAACGCATGTATAATCGCGAGGCTTGCCGAGCGATTCTACACGCGTTCTCGAAGCCGAGCCTGATAAACTTGATATCAAATGACACGAATCTGGTATTCTATTTATCAGTTTATCCCCTTGTACGCTCTTTAAATATGCAATTAACGATAGGTTATCGATAGTCCTCAGTTCGTCCCAACATTCATCGGTCCATATATTTAGTATCATCTGATCGTAAGTTTTCCTTTGAAATTTTTTTATGTATTTTATTCTCCAGCTTTTCCAGTATTTTAAACATTTTTGCCATTATTTCCAGTAGTACGGGTCATTCGTAAAAGTGCAACGTCACGTTGACCTGATAAAGCCCCCCCCCCCCTTGTCCTGAGATAGCATATCTTTATCGGGTCAACGTGTTACAATACAATTTATATAAGGGTAACTGATAAAATGTCCTATATCACACGGATATGTTAACGTAATGAGTATTATTTAAAAATATATCACCGAGAGTCATCAGAAGAGTAGCCATTTTGGAGATATGAAAAATGCACTATGTCGCACGGGTGTGTTTGGTTATGACGAGTTAGTCCCTTTTGTAAATTTGGGCATTTGCACATTGCATGATTTGCATTACTTTAGAACCATGTATCCTAGTGTTTTAAAATTTCATATACGAGGGCAAATCAATAAGTAACCAGCCTTCACCGAGACAACCAAGACGTATATGCCATTACGAAAACATGCCTATCTAAATATATTGAAAATTTTACCACCAAAAAATGAAAATTTTCTGATAAAAAATTGCGATTTTTTTTTCTTATTTCAGCTCGAAACATAGGTTGTGGGTACTCGTTAGAACCGCTCGCTGAGGCAGTTCTAACGAGTACCCACAACCTATGTCTTAGAGCAGGAATAAGGAAAATAACGTACATTTATACCCCTGTAAACCCCAGTTTTACTATATAAAAGTGGGGTTATAGGCGGTCAAAATTATATATGCGTGTTTTCGTGATGCATGTTTCAATACATGTTTTATAGCAAGAGCCTTACTCATAAGATAATATACTTAGTCTAGCGGAAAAAAGAAACCGTGCATGTATAAAAAATAAATTTTCTATAATTCTAAAATTCATTTATACAAACATGATGTGTATACTCCTCAACAATATTGATTGGTAAATAAGGTCCTTGCACGTGCAATTCGTTGTTCTTGTGCAAGTGCAGGATAAAGCATATTCGTGGCTAGCAATAAATTGTGAACGTCTTTACAATCTTTTTGACTCTTGTATAAAACCGTTTTATCCAAGTGAAACAGAAAAACAAATGTATTCCTCCTGAATGTGTTGGTAAGCAATGCCTAGACGCAACGAAGCTCAGCGCAACCAAGCGGTTGGCATGATTCGAGTAGGTATATCCCAAAATGAGGTTAGCAGACGGTTTGGCGTGCATAGGAACACGATTTCTGCTTTATGGAGACGTTATCAGCACTCTGGTATCACCAGGGACCGTCGTAGATCGGGACGTCCACATGTGACGTCATTATGTCAAGACACTTACATCCGTGTGACGCATCTTCGTAACCGATTTCAAACTGCTGATTTGACGGCTAGAAGCATTCCTGGCTTGAGGAACATTAGTCCAAGAACCGCCAGAAACCGCTTGCGTGAACGGAACATTCGCCCGCGCTGTCCAGCAAGCAATCCGTCCAGTCCTACAGCGACGAATATGCTTAACCCTGCACTTACACAAGGAAATCGAAATGCACATGCAAGGATCTTATTTACCAATCAATATTGTTAAGGAGTATATACATCATATTTGTGTAAAGTTTCACGCATAAATGGATTTTAGATAAAAAATTATAGAAAATTTATTTTATTATACATGCACAGTTTCTTTTTTTCCGCTAGTATATTTACATTTCAAGTGTAAAGTCTAATGTAAACCTATAGAAAACAATGTAGTTCATACTTTCATGAACGCATCGAATCATATGATTTTCAGTGACGTCAAGTGACGTAATTCTAAACCATAGTTCTCTATGGGCGTGGGTGACGTCAACGCTGTTCCGCTCTATGTAGAAAAACAGCGTTTAATGTTGTTTTTTTTTTTTTTTTTTTTTTCAACTTTAAAAGTTTGCCCCATTCAGCATTTTTTGCTCAGTCATGAGGGGCAAATAATGTAAATATAAAAAATAAACTTAATTTTTCTGCTTTTCATGAAAGTATGAACGAGAGCGGGTCGCTAGCAAAGTTTACATGAACTTATGGGTTCATTTACTTTGCACGCGACCCACTGCGTTCATACTTCCATGAACATCAGAAAAATAAATTTTTACCTGGCATTGCGAAAAAACGCCTTTCAAATATAGTGAAAAATTAACCACCAAACAAAAAGAGAAAAATTTCAGATAAAAAATTCTGATATTTTTCTTATTTCTGCTCAAAACATAGATTGTAGGTACTAGTTAGAACCGCCCCGACGAGGCGGTTCTAACGAGTGCCCACAATCTATATTTTGGAGCAGAAATAAGAAAAATAAGGTTGACTCGTATCAAACACGTGACTTTGAAACTATGAGGAAGGATCCGCTCAGATTTGCAAGGAAGAAATAATTTAATAGTCATTCAGATGCTAGGTTTGTCCAGGAGAACTTCGATTTGATAACTTCCTTCATTCATACTTCGGCCGAAAATCATATCCCCTCAAAAACTAGTAGGTCTGTATCTTCGATTCCGTGGATCACACCAGAGATAAGAAGAAATATTCATAGAAGGAATAAGATTCATGCAAGGCAAAAAGGACAGGAAGTGGTAAACTCAGAACAAAATTTCAAAACTTGAGACGTGAAATCAAGACTGATATAAAAAAAAAACAGCATGATTTGTATGTGAATAAATTGGTAGGTGATGGCAGGGCAAATCCCAGAGACTTCTGCAGATATATTAATAGCCAGAAGAAAGACAGGCAAGGTATCCCACCCCTTAATAAAACAGGAGGGAACGGGGTTGCTGAAGCAGACTCTGAATGGGCAAAGGAACTTGTCGGGCAATTCAATGATGCGTTTAATAAAACTGAGTTCACGGAGGTTACATTGACTGGAAGATCGGCCCCATTCATGGATAATATTATCGTGAGTGAGTGAGTTTTTGTTTTACGTCCCACCAACAGCTAAGGTCATACGGAGACGGGACCTCGGTTTAAAGACTCATCCGAAAGTCTGGAGAAGCCCGGGATCGATCCTGCGATCCCTGGTTTACAAGGCGAGTAGCGTAACCACTGCACCACTGAGGCTTCTAAATAATATTATCGTGTCAGCTGCAGGAGTGATCAAGTTACTTGAAGGCTTAAACCCCAATAAAGCCTTAGGACCTGATGAACTTCATCCTAGAGTTCTGAAGGAACTAGCAAATTTGTTAGGTCTAGTTTTTGCACACCTGTTTCAACAGTCCCTTGATAGGGTGAAACCCCCAAAGAATGGCTCCTAGCGAACATTTGTCCACTCATCAAAAACGGAGATAGGGCTGTTGCCCGTAATTATCGCCCTGTGTCTCTGACTTGTGTTCTGTGTAAATTGCTTGAACATATAGTCTGCTCGAACATCATGCCCAACTTGGATGAACATAAGCTTTTGTCAGACAGACAACATGCATTTAGGAAAAGGAAACTCAACTGAGTACAGTTATTAATGACTTGGTAAAACTCTTGGACAAAGGGGGACAAGTGGACACATTTATTATGGACTTCGAGAAGGCTTTTGACACCCCACCTCATGAACTACTTAAGTCTAGTTATTTGGTTATGGAATTGGGGGAAAACTCTCAAATGGATAGATTCCTTGTTCTCCCTGTACATCAATGGTATTTTCACCGGCATTGACTCTGAAATAAGACTGTTCGCAGACGACTGTGTTTGCTACCGGGAAATTAGAGATACAAATGACTCACTGAAACTTCAGAATGACATAGATAGGTTAGGATGTTGGGCCCGAAAATGGGGCATGAGATTTCAGCCAGTTAAATGCAACATAATGCGGATAACTAGGAAGAGATCTAATAAAATTGAGGCTTCTTACACCTTAGAGGGAACAGTCCTCGAGAATGTGGACTCCATTAAATACCTTGTTGTGACAATCACAAACAACTTGAGATGGAATACTCATATTAGCAACATGAGTACTAAGGCAAATAGAACACTTGGTTTCCTGAGGCGAAATCTTCATCAGTGCCCACAGGATGTAAACAAGGCAGCATATATAGGTCTTGTTCGCCCAATCTTGGAATATGGTAGTTGTATCTGGGACCCCAGTGGAGTGGTCCTTAATGAAGAAATTGATATTAAGGGGAGGGGTTATTATTTCTAGCATTTGCTTTGGTTTGCGGACAAATTACTCGTACTTTCTTCTTGTTAGGTCCCTGGCTACATGCATAGTTTCCTCATACAGTGTAGGGTATGACTGACAGGGTATGAAGGCTGATTTAATTGTTGATTTGGCGCAAATGTCCTATTACACATTTTTATTTGAACAGATGTTGTCACCACTTTTCTTCTGCTTAAATACTGCGTACTCATTAATAAATGTAGCGTGCTGTTTAATGTTTTATATCCGCGTGTTTTTGAAACGTGAATATGTGAGGAATACACGTATTTTTGAAACATGAATAAACATCATAAGAAACTGGAACGGTAGGACAAAGTTCGGTTGCACTAGCAAGCAACACGCGTGGAATAAAACATTGACCTTTAAGATCTTGTAGCAGGTGGTAAAACGACAGATTGTGTTTAATTTCATATGCGCTAGACTTATTCAGCTTTTTTAGGTGCTTATTTTTATTTTAGTTTATTAGGGCCCCGCACTGAAAGTGTGGGTGCCCTATAGTAATCACTCTGTCCGTCCGTCTGTCTGTCTGTCTGTCTGTCTGTCTGTCTGTCTGTCTGTCTGTCTGTCCGTCTGTCCGTCTGTCCGTCCACAAATTTTTTTATCCTCCATAACTTTCTTATTCCTGGATGGATTTAAATATTACTTGGCAGAAATGTTAACCATAATGTGATGGAGTGTTGCGCGCAAAACTCAGGTCCGTACCTCAAAGGTCAAGGTCATACTTAGAGGTTAAAGGTCAAAAAAGGGTCTTTCCTGTGTCCAATTAATAACTTTGTTATTATTATTCCTGGATGGCAGAAATGTTAACCATAATGTGATGGAGTGTTGCGTGCAAGACTCAGGTCCGTACCTCAAAGGTCAAGGTCATACTTAGAGGTTAAAGGTCAAAAAAGGGTCTTTCCTGTGTCCAATTAATAACTTTGTTATTATTTCTGGATGGATTTAAATATTACTTGGCAGAAATGTTAACCATAATGTGGCCCCGCACTGAAAGTGTGGGTGCCCTATAGTAATCACTCTGTCCGTCCATCTGTCTGTCTGTCTGTCTGTCCGTCTGTCCGTCCACAATTTTTTTTATCCTCCATAACTTTCTTATTAGGGCCCCGCACTGAAAGTGTGGGTGCCCTATAGTAATCACTCTGTCCGTCCGTCTGTCTGTCTGTCTGTCCGTCTGTCCATCCACAAATTTTTTCCTACTCCTCTGATAGCGCTGCCAGGGCCCTAGTCAGTTTCACTGACAGCTCTAGTTAATTATTAGCTCACCAGAGCCGAAGGCTCCGGGGGAGCTTATAGTATACGCAGTGATCCGGCGTCCGCGTCCGCGTCTGCGTCCGCGTCCGCGTCCGCGTCTGCGTCAACATTTTAAAATGAATTATCCTCTGAAACTACTTGGCCATTTGAAACCAAATTACATGTGGAGGCTCTGTGGGAAGGGGGAACGAAAGTTTGTTCGTGAAGACTGGGTCACATGACCAAGATTGCCGCCATGCCCATATATGGTAAAAACCTTTAAAAATTTTCGTCTCAAGAACCGAATGGCTGATGATCTTGAAACTTGGTATGCAGCATCAGGGACTCGGGCCCTACCAAGTTTGTTCAAATTATGACCTTTGGTTGACATTGACCTGTTTTACGTCAAGGTCAAATTTGGTCACTTAGACATTTGTATGGAAAAAAGGCAAAAACAGTGGATTTGTCTGATTGCATGGTAGCTAGTGGCATCAGAAATGGTATTTGCAATCAGCTGAATGGGAGTTTATAAGTTCCAAAGGTCAAGGTCATTTCCTGACCTTGTTCAGGACGGCTCAGATTCAATATTTTCATTTTCTTCTTCACTTAAACTACTCGTCCAATTGAAACCAAATTACATGTGGAGCCCTTATGGAATGGGGGAAAGAAAGTTTGTTCGTGAGGATGGGGTCACATGACCAATATGACCACCATGCCCATATATGGTAAAAACCTTTAAAAATCTTCTTCTCAAGAACCGAAAAGCCGATGATCTTGAAACTTGGTATGAAGTATCGGGGACTCAGGCCCTACCAAGTTTGTTCAAATTATGACCTTTGGTTGACCTTGAACTGTTTTACGTCAAGATCAAATTTGGTCACTTAGACATTTGTATGGAAAGAGGCAAAAGCAGTGAATTTGTCTGATTGCATGGTAGCTAGTGGCATCAGATATGGTATTTGGAATCAGCTGAATGAAAGTTTTTAAGGTCTAAAGGTCAAGGTCGTTTACCGACCTTTGTCTAGGACGGCTCAGATTCATTATTTTCCTCTTCATCTTCACTTAAACTACTTGGCCAGTTGAAACCAAATTACATCAGGAGCCTCTACGGAATGGAAGGGGGGGGGGGCGAAAATTTGTTCGTGAGGACGGGGTTACATGACCGATATGGCCACCATGCCGATATATGGTAAAATCCTTTAAAAATCTTCTTCTCAAGAACCGAACAGCCGATGATCTTGAAACTTGGTATGCAGCATCGGGGTATCGGGCCCTACCAAGTTTGTTCAAATTATGACCTTTGGTTGACCTTGACCTGTTTGACGTCAAGGTCATATTTGGTCACTTAGACATTTGTATGGAAAAAGGCAAAAACTGTGGATTTTTCTGATTGCATGGTAGCTAGTGGCATCAGAAATGGTATTTGGAATCAGCTGAATGGAAGTTTTTAAGGTCCAAAGGTCAAGGTCATTTACCGACCTTTGTCCAGGGCGGCTCAGATTCAGTATTTTCCTCTTCTTCTTCACTTAAACTACTTGGCCAGTTGAAACCAAATTACATCAGGAGCCTCTACGGAATGGAAGGGGGGGGGGGCGAATATTGGTTCGTGAGGACGGGGTTACATGACCGATATGGCCACCATGCCGATACATGGTAAAATCCTTTAAAAATCTTCTTCTCAAGAACCGAACAGCCGATGGTCTTGAAACTTGGTATGCAGCATCGGGGTATCGGGCCCTACAAAGTTTATTCAAATCATGACCTTTGGTTGACCTTGACCTGCTTTACGTCAAGATCAAATTTGGTCACTTAGACATTTGAATGGAAAAAAAGGCAAAACAGTGGATTTTTTCTGATTGCATGGTAACTAGTGGCATCAGAAATGGTATTTGCAATCAGCTGAATGGAAGTTTATAAGTTCCAAAGGTCAAGGTAATTTCCCGACCTTTGTCCAGGACGGCTCAGATTAAGTATTTTCATCTTCTTCTTCACTTAAACTACTTGGCCAATTGAAACAAAATTACATGTGGAGCCTCTCAGGAATGGGGGAACGAAAGTTTGTTTGTGAGGACTTTGTCACATGACCAATATGGCCGCCATGCCCATATATGGTTAAAAACCTTTGAAAATCATCTTCTCAAAAAACCGAATGGTTGATGATCTTGAAACTTGGTCTGCAGCATCGTCGATGACCTTGAAATTTGGTATGTAGCATTGGGGACTCAGGCCCTACCAAACTTATTCAACTGATGACCTTTAGCTGACCTTGACCTGTTTTACGTCAAGGTCAAATTTGGTCACTTAGACATTTGTATTGAAAAAGAGCAAGACAGTGGATTTTACTTATTGCATGGTAGCCGGATCCATCATAAATATTATTTACAATCAGATGAATGGAAGTTAATCAATTCCAAAGGTCAATGTCATTACTGACCTTTGTCTTGGATAGCTCAGATTCAGTATTTTGATCTTCTTCTCCAGTAAAAAAGCTGTGCTGATTGAAACCAAATTACATTAAAAGACTCTATGGGGATGAGGCAATTGAACATTATTCGTGGTATTGTTGTCACATGACCAAGATAGGCACCTTGTCTGTATATGGTGTAAACTACATGACCTCTGGTGAGCGAAGTGGCCCATGGGCCTCGTGTTTTTACTATCTTTCGATCTCTGCTGTAATGCTGCACGACAATATTTGATAATGGGCATATACATAATTATCGAAGAGTGCTTAAAGGCATTTATTCTTGATTATTAAAATAAATAATAAAATAATAATAATCGACCTTATTTATAGAGGGTAACACATTTAGTACTAGTACTTATCTTCCATGTGGCCCTCTTTTCCTGGGTAGGAACTAGTACTAAGCAATGTGGATAAAGTTTCTTGCTCAAGGAAACAACACGTGGCGCTTGCGAGGATCGAACCGGCTACCTCTAGATCTCAATTCCGATGCTTTACAACTGCATCACAGCGCTCCACGGTGAAATTGAGAGGAAACAATAGTTTATTAACTGTTGACCAGAGTGTACATTATTGATTTTTCCCTTAAGTGCCTCAATCAGGGGATTCACCAAGAGTTACTTATCACCCTATTAAGGGCCGCCTTTGATCTGCTATAGACAGTATATCACAAAAGACAATAAAACAATTATGAACACACGGTGTGTCCTACTGTTACAAGAATGCCTTTAAGAAGCCTTTTCTGACGAGGCTAATGTTGCCTTCGTACTATGATTCTGATCTTCCAGACAAATGGAGACAGCTTATTTCCATAACGCCGTTTTCACGATTAAAAAGTTTGTATGTTATATGCCGGCTCAACATGACATCGTGACAGCAAGCTGTACGACGGGCTGTCACTCAGATCAACATGCTGTACGACGGCTTGCGAGAAATGAAAAATAGAAGTGAAGGCGATGATCCGGAATCAATACAATTAACCCACAGCTCCCATCAGGGTCACAAAACGGAAAGAAGCACAAACATGAAACAACTAGACCCTAATGGAAACATCAATTGCGGAAAGCCAAAGGGACAGTTACATTCCCACAAAATCCAATTCAAAATAATATAAGCGATACACGCACTCAAAGACAAAACATATCAAAAATAAACCGCGACACAAGAACCGCCTCGGAACGGTCAGTAAAACGAATTTCACTAGAGGGGTGGTGATGTGTGTGTGTGGGGGGGGGGCTTAAATCGATTTTACGTGGCCACAATCCTCGCCCTTATTGCCGTCGCGATTTAGGCAAATAATTTGTTCAGTCCGCAACAAGGCCTCCTAACTCATCAGTGCAACATCTCCGTGAACACAAAAATCAAACAACCACAGAGATGAAACAACGGTGAGGACTCGACAGCAAAAAACACTGAAATGCTGGAGCAAAAGAAAACCAAAGGTTAGACTCCGATGGGCCCGAAAAGAGACAAAGCATCAGGCACGAACTAACATTACTTAAAATTAGACACTCTGTCATTCTCAGTAAGCATTTACGCTGGAACCGTCATATAATCTGAGGCCTGACCCACCGGCGTGCAATTAAAGAGGGGAGCAAAGTTGTCAACCGTGATTGGGTTAACTACATTGCATGTAGTCTGTCTTATAACATTTATGCTGTACCCTACCTTTTTATTCGAAGAATGATTGTACGAAATCAGGTGCTGAAGTCATTGCATTTATATATTATTCTGAATTTATATACTTAATCACCATAAAATTCGGGCTCCGATAGACCTTGTTGCAGAAGAGATTCAAGTCCAATGTGTGTGTGTGTGTGTGTGTGTGTGTGTGTGTGTGTGTTTGTGTGTGTGTGTGTGTGTGTGTGTGTGTGTGTGTGTGTGTGTGTGTGTGTGTGTGTGTGTGTGTGTGTGTGTGTTTAACGTCGCTTTCAACAATTTTTCAGTCATATCACGACGGTGTCTGGTTGCGACAGGGAGCTCAATGCTCACGTTTATAGTGCTGCCTCACTGAAGTATCATGTCCCAGACACATTACATGATACCACACCCAGTCACATTATCCTGACACTGGATCGACCAGTCCTAGCTCTACCCCGTTAATCTGAGTGCCACGCGAGGAGCAGCTAGTACCATTTTTAACGACTTTGGTATGTCGCGGCCCGGGTTCAAACCCGAGACCTCCCGTTCCCCGGAGCGGACACTATACCAACTGAGCTATCAGGGCCGGTCTCAAGTCCAATGTTGAATTTTGAAATTAAATCGGAATGACGTCTATAAAATTTTGAAAAGGCTTTGCGTAGTTTATGATACCGATAACCCTGATTAAGAAGTTTAGCAGTTAACATTTTTACGACTGTTGAAGTCAGTTACATGACTAGACACTCTGGAAAATCGAATTAATTGCGAACTATAAATGCCATAGGATGCCGCACGAGAAACATCCAGATCCAAGAAAGGAAAATATACAATCTCAAAATCAAAATCATCGCGTTTATCATAAATTTGGTAAGTATCAAACCCATCTACAATAGATAGATGTAAATCCAAAACGAGGCCTCGGTATCAGAAGAATTTGCTTTATTTAACTAAAGTTCTGAGGAATAAATTTGACTGACCAAACCATCGAAATAGGTATTGCCAATATTTAATAAATCATCCAAATATCTAGAAGTCGAGCTTAAGGCTTCAATGATTTCAGATTGGTTTTCAACGGAATCGACATTATGAAGTCTCTTTCATAACAAAACAAGAACAGATCAGCCTCAAAGGGTTCGCAACTTGTACCCGCCGGATTACCCACAACTTGTGTTAATAACTTAGTACCAAATCTTATGTAAATATTGTCAAGTAGAAAGGTGAGAACTTCACACACTTTCTGACATGACCATAAAGTATACTTTTTATGCTCTTCAGAAGTGAAAAAAAAAAAAAAAAAAAAAAAAAACATTTCTTACATTACACGCAAGATAGAGAGAGTCTACCCTATGAAATGTCCATTCATTTAAATCATTAAGTTGTTCTTTTATAAGATTATGAGAAAGTGTAGTGTAAAGGGTGGAAAAATAAAAAGTAGGCAGACGTGAAGCACGAAAACGTCAGGATTTCAATCTATTTAAAACTTCATTAGAATTTTTATAGACCAAAACAGATTTCTCCCTGATATTTTAAAGATTTTGTCGCAATATTTAATCACATGTTTTCGATGGCAGTTAAACATGAAGTTAATAATTTGGAAAGTTCAGTGGTGGTACAAGAGCATGAATTTGCCATAAACCGTGCTTTGTAGGGTCTTTTATGAAGTTTAGGCAACCAATATAATGTAGGAAGCTTGTTTTGGCCTTCTTAAACACATACGGCATCTTGCTGGCTGAACGACAAATGTGGGCATCAACTAAAGCCCTCTCTACAGCAAAAGGTTGCAGTTCATAGGTCTTAGTACCACCAAGTACTTCCAAAAGCAGATTTCACATGACCACTTGACAGCTTGCAGCGCGACGGGCAGTCACTTAGATCAACAGTCTACCCAGAGACTGATTTCTAGTGATGTTTAACATCTAGAAGAATCATTACGGGGGAGATGCGAAAGAGCACACCATGGAAACATAAAAGAAACTCATGCGGGCAAGGAAGACTATGGTTTAACGGTTCACTGCCTGATGGGGGGGGGGGGGGGGGACTTATCTTGGTGGTGACATGCGAATCAACACACAAAGAAAGCATCACAAACTCATTATGATAACACATCCGTGTGATAAAATGCATTTTTACATAACTCAAAAATGGTAATTTTTCTGATGAAAATTTGTGATATTTTTCTTATTTATATTCAGAATATAGGTTTTCGGTGCTCGTTAGAACCGCCTCATTGAGGCGGTTCTAACGAGTACCCACAACCTATGTCTTCGAGCAGAAATAAGGGAAATAATGTTTAACCCCGTAAACCCCAGTTTTCTCTATATAAAGTGGAGTTTAGTGGGGTCTTTATTTCATGGACTTGTTCACGTGATGTCATGCAAGCAGGGAAATTGAAGTGAAGGCAATGGTTAGGAATCGATATAATTAAACCACACCTCCAATCAGAGACACCAAAGGAATAGAAACACAAACATGAAATAACTAGACCCTAATAGAAACATCAGTAGCGGAAAGCCAACAGGACAAATAGCCAACTGACTAAAAAAAGATGTAAGCGATACACACATTCAAAGACGAACTATATCAAAAATTAAACGCGACAAAAGAACCCCCTTTGAACGGTCATACAACGGCAGTCAACAAACACAAAGATGAAATAACGTTGGGGACTTGACAGCAAGTAATAACTGAAATGCTGGAGCAAAAGAAAACCAATAGTTAGACTCCGTTGGACCCAACGAGAGACCAACCAACATCACATGAAATTCAATATTAATCTTGCTGAAAAAGTCAAGTCAACTACCATACATGCAGTCTGTCGTATAGCATGTTGTGCCAAATTCTTTTATATTGAAGTATTATTTTACGAAATTGGAAACTGAAGTCATTGCAAGTATATATTTTTCTGATTTTATATACTAAATCACCATAAAATTCGGGTTCCTACAGACCTTGTTGCAGAGGAGATTAAAATCCAGCATTAAATTTTGAAACTAAATCGGAATGACGTCTATTAAACTAAGAAAAGGCTATGCGTAGTTTGTGATACCAATAACCCTGAATAAGAAGTTTAATAGTTAACAGTCTATTACGAGCGTTGAAGTCAGTCACATGACTAGACACTCCGACAAAAGAAGCTGATTTGATTCTTCTCTGCCCGGACGACTTACCTTGGGACAGTTTGCGAACCCAAGCATTATGAAAACAAACCGAAGGCTCATTCGAGCTGAAAGACTGATATACCTCTTCCATCACAAAACACACCTATAAAATACATTGTAAAATTTATCGCCAGAAAAAGGAAAATTAAAAATTATGACATTTTTCTTATCATTACGATAACTCACCCGTGCGACATAGCGCATTTTTCAAATGTCATAATGACTACTAATCTGATGAAAATCCGTGATATTTTTTTTTATAAATGCTCAAAACATATGTTGTGGTGCTCGTTAGATCCGATGAGGCGGTTCTAACGAGTACCCGCAACCTATGTCTTGGAACAAAAATAAGAAAAATAATGTTTACCCCCGTAAACCCCAGTTTTCTCTATATAAAGTGTGGTTTAGGGGGGTCTTCATTTCACGGACTGGTTCGCGTGATGTTCTGCTCAAAATATAGATTGTGGGTACACGTCTATATTTTAAAGCAGAAATAGGAAAAATAAGGTTTACCCCTGCAAACCCCAGTTTTACTTTATAAAAGTGGGGTTCAAGGGGGTCAAAAGAATATAGGCGCGTTTTCGAGATAACTACCCGGACGAATTATCTTGGTGGCGACATGAGAAACTTCAAACATTAGAAGAAATTTGATGATGTGATTTGTCTGCTCTGTCTGTTTAAGACTTTCAATAATGTTGGCCAAACAGATGAAACAAACTTTGTCTTTAACATTACAGGTTTGAAAAGACATTTGAGCCTGTAACACAGGCTGATCTGAGTCATCGCTGCACGCATAAATATGTTGGCCCAGTGCTTCATGGTGCAGGTAGAGAAAGTTGTATCCTTACTGCGTTGGAATTCAAATTGATTTGAGTCTATGCTTTACGTCCAAAGACACATTTTTTTCTTTGCGTAGATTGTTTTATGGCTTTACAATATGAACAGACTTCTGACAATTTGGATGCATTCTAGTCACGAAAACTTGTCACGTAAAGGATTTTCCTTGTGCCTCGTTTGGTAACATTCTTCATTTGAACGGTAGCCACAGAGTTACTGTAACACTTAAACAAATTATTTAATTGTCTGGTCTGCAAGAGCACTGATGAGAGAGTAACTGTAGGTCACAGAACCAGTATGATACAAGCGTCCATTAAAGATTATACTTTAAAAGATCCGATTGAATCACATACGGTGTCAGAGAATCACAGGTTGTTTATGCTTTAATAAAAGACCTCCTGGAAACACACACGCACCCGCGCGCACGCGCGCGCGAGCGGAAAGGATCAGAATAATTTTTCACATGTACAGCATTGTTATTAGGATAACAAACCCGTTTGCTATGGTGACGTTCATATTTCATTAAGAAAACATGGCTATTCAAATATATTGGCAAAATTTTACCACCAAAACTTGAAATTTTTCAGATAAAAATCCTGATAGTTTTCATATTTCTACTCAAAAAATAAGAAAAAGAATGTCTACCCTTGTAAACCCAAGTTTTACTGTATAAAAGTAGAGTTCAAGAGGATCAAAATTATATAGGCGTGTTTTCGTGATGTATTGGAGAAAAATTGTGAGTTATTTTTTTCTTCTATTTCTGCTCCGAATGTAGGTCTTGGCTGCCAGCTCGTTTTAACCGCCTCATTCCTCAATGAGGCGGTTGTAACGAGTACCCAAAAGATATGTTCTGGAACAAAATAAAGAAAATAATGTACGAGGGGTTTTCGAAAAGTATCCGGAAAAGGTTCATAACTTTTTTATCAATGCAAATATTAGGATAAAATTTCCACAAGTGATTACTTGATAAAATATGAACATAATCAAATGAAAACATAATGCAAGTAGCTCTGATGCGCAATCCACAGTCACTATGGCGACGTCTGGTAACGTGAAGCGGGACAACGTCAGGGACAACTTACTGACTCCAGTACATGATAACAGTTCTCACCATCACGAAAACATGCCTATATTATTTTGACCCCCTTGAACCCCACTTTTATATTGTAAAACTGGGGTTTACAGGGGTAAATCCTTTTTTTTATTTCTACTCTTAAATATAGACTGTGGATACGCGTTAGAACCGACTCGATGAGGCAGTTCTAACGAGTACCCAAAATCTATATTTTGATCAGATATAAGAAAAATATTACAATGTTTCATCTTAAAATTTTCGGGTATTTTTTTCGGCGGTTACGTTTACAATGCATTTGTATATCCGTGTTTTCGTAATGCAAATATTAGAATAAAATTTCCAAAAGTGATTCCTTGATACTATGAACATAATCAAAATGAAAACATAATGCAAGTTGCTCTAATGCGCAATCCACAGTCACTATGGCGACGTCGGGTAACTTGAAGCGGGGCAACGTCAGGGACAACATACTGATGTGCAAAATCTGTCTGAAACAGTTACAGTAAAATTCTGCTATGAGTGAGTGTTTGAGTTTTACGTCCCACCAACAGCTAAGGTCATATGGAGACGGGACCTCGGTTTTAAGACTCATCCGAATGTCTGGAGAAGCCCGGGATCGATCCTGCGACCAATGGTTTACAAGGCGAGCAGCGCAACCACTGCTATTAAGACCACCTTAAATCAAGACTAATTCTCCTTTTAAAAGCTTATTTACTATGCTGCAGTTATTCTTTCGTTGTGTTATCTGCATACACTGTCCTCTGCTCAGAGACCACCTTTAGGACTGTTCAAAAGTGGTCTTAAAGACCACTTTTGAACAGTCCCAAAGGTGGTCTTAATATAGGAATTTTACTGTAAATGTTACGTCTTTTCAAAATATACGCCTACACATGATAACACTTCTCCCTACTACGTATCCTCTTGTCAAAGCATGGACTGAAATTTTCTTGTGGAATTTTACCGACGGTTATCCCTGACAACCGTGGGTAGGTTATCAACATCATCAAACCTTCTGTCGCCTAGCACTGATTTCAATGTTGAGAATAGCCAGAAGTCGCACGGAGCTAGATCCGGTGAATATGCAGGATGCTTCACGGTCTCAATGCCTAACTTTGATAACCACAGAGGAATATCTGGTGCGTTGCCATGGTGTAAAAGGAAGCCACTTTCCTGTCTTTTCTTCCTCACTGCTCGTACAAAATCACGATTGTCAAGTTGATAACCTGAAAATGCGATACAGTTATCAGATCAAATGCTTTTATCATGATATCAAATATTTACCACAACAATAAAATATAGTTAGAACAAATGTCAGCTACATTCAACTAATAACACTTTGCAGTAACTGTCTGTCCTGCTAGTACCGCATGCCAAAACAAACGTCTCTCGAATAAAATAAATGATAATTAAGATTAGTTTTCTTGCTGATGTAGCTCGCTAAGGCCTTTACTGGTGACGGTGAATCCGAATGTTATCACAATCATATTTCTTTATACATTTTCTGGGTCATATACATTAATCCATGTTTCATTGGCCGTGATTATTGAGTTCCTAAAACGGTGACCATGGTTACGATACGGTGTCAGAAATGAATTTTCGGCTTCACTTTCAGATGTTTCTGTTCATTTGTTAGAATTCAGGGTATCCAGCGAGCACCAACCTTAGCCATACCGAGCCTCTAGTAACGATCAAATGGACTGTAAATGTGCTAAGCTCAACCTGTAAGCCTATGTCAAAGCCTACCCCTCTGCAGCAACTCCCTTATTTCGTCGGCATTCTCTGACGTCGTGCTGGGACGTCCAGATCTTGGGCAGTCAGTGATATCGTGAGAAGGATCGTTTTTGAATAAGTTACACTATTCATATAATCTGGGTTTCTTCAATGAACTTGAAGTGTAGGTGTCCGTAATCATGGAGAGTGTCTCCTATTTCGTTTTCCCATTAAAACACTTAAACATTATGGAATACCCACTGTTCTTTATTTCCGTTGTTTATGAAAATAACGTCAGAAATCAGCATTTGACGTTGCGTAGGCTTTTGCTCAAGGACAAGGAAGCGTCGTGTGAAATTTTAACTGATTTTGACTTTGGAACCGTGCCTTTTTTGCTCTTTAAAGGTGAATTTCAAAATTGCCCCGCTCAGCGTTACCCGACGTTGCCATAGTGACTGTGGATTGCGCATCAGAGCAATACCTTTAGATTATGTGCAAAGAATATTGAAATATCATTTGTGGAAATTTTATTTTAATATTCGCATTAATACTCGAAAATAAGTTATGAAGCTTTTCCAGATACGTTGACACCCCTCGTAAACACCTTTAAACTTCACTTTTCTCTTCATAGCCTGGGGTTATTTCATTGACGTGTTAACGTGATGGATTCTTGTGCACGTTGAAGTACGAAACACAGAAAGAAAATTTTAACACACGTGCTAGTTCAAGCCTGCAGTACCGCCTGACGTCGCATAATATGAGGTTACAATCAAGTGCGATTGTTTCCCTTGCAACTCAACTGCCACTGTTCTATATTTAATAATGTGTAACAAGTGTAAATACTGTATTTTCCGCCCTGGAATCGAGGGCTTTGGAAGAAAAAAAATGTAGTTTCACTATTAACCTGCACAAAACATTTTTTGTTTTGTGTTTATAGAATGATCATTTCAAAATGACTTTCATAGCGGCCATCTTGGATATCTGAACGAAACAATATTAGCATTTTTGAATCACCATATTGCGCGCTGCCTCCAGTTTTAAGTTTTAGCACAACCACGGTGGCCATTTTGGATATCGAAACAAAATAGTTTTAGCAATTCTAAATCTCCATGTTGCCCCAACGCCTCCCATCAAGTTTGGATGTCGAACATGTGAGAAGTTAACAACAGAACAGAGACAGATGACAGATGACGGATGGATGAACATATGCTTGTCTTGAGCTTCTATCTGTCTATCTGCTTATACTGAGTCGGTCATATTTGGCCATTACCTCAGTTGAGAAGCTTCGCTCCAATTGAGCTAAGAACAGACAATTCTTCAGAAATACAATCAATTGGCAACTTTCTTCAGAACCCTCAAATGAGTGTCCAGCAGATGCACTGTCTCAAGAATTATAGTCTCATATATAAATCATAAGTCTGTGTCTGTGGTTGTTAGAAATTATATATAAGACAACTCACGGAATAACCTGATTTATACTTTACGCTTAGGAATTTGATGGCACACTTTTTCTGCTGGAATTAATAGATATCTGAATCTAAATGGAGCAGCAGCATAGTAAGATTCATTCATATACATTCATTTTTATACAGTCTAGTAAAACACCATTACGCCTCATTACGATAACACACCCGTGCAACATAGTGTTTTTTTTCACATCTCCAAAATGGCTACTTTTCTGATGAAAATCAGTGATATTATTCTTATTTACACAGCTATCATAGGCTGTGAGTGCTCGTTAGAACCGCCTAATTGAGGTAGTTCTAACGAGTACCTACAACCTATGTCTAGGACAGAAATAAGAAAAATAATGTATACCCCGTAAACCCCAGTTTTCTCAATATAAAGTGTGGTTTAAGGGGTGTTCATTTCACGGACTTGTTCACGTGATGTTTTTTCAACATAGATGGTTTATTATTGGCATGAATTTCAATTTTTGTGGATTTTATCGAGATGTAAACTCCGGCGAATCACTCACAAACTTAGCATGAAGCCATCTCATTTTTGTGGATTTTATCGATATGTAAACTCTGGCGAATCACTCACAAACTGGGCATGAAGCCATCCCATTTTTGTGGATTTTATCGATATGTAAACTCTGGCGAATCACTCACAAACTTAGCATGAGGCCATTTCATTTTTTTGTGGGTTTTATCGATGAGTAAACTCCGGCGAATCACTTACAAATTAACTTAGTATGAAGCCATTTCATTTTTTGTGGATTTTATCGATGAGTAAATTCCGGCGAATTACTCACAGATGGCCGGAGTTTACACATCGATAAAATCCATTTCATTCCTTATAATTCCTCCTTTGTCAACGAAATGTTTAAAAATGCCAAAAAATGTTACATTTTCGGTATCATTTCGAAAGCGTAAGAAATGAACTTACCAACGGCCACGGCGGAATGATTATTCAATAAGAAGCTGCCATCGTTGAAAGAAATCCAATGAGCACACAAGACTAACTTAACGAGCCAGTAAGATTGAAACAAATACTGTTAACAGTCCTCCCCGACCCCCAGTCTTTCCACGCCCCGATAATAAACGTTCCATTACGAAAAGGCGCCTATACAAATGCATTGTAAACTTTACCGCCGAAAGAAATTAAGATGAAAAATTGTGTCTTATTTCTGATCGACGAGGCGGTTTTATCGAGTACACATAATCTATATTTTAGAGCAGAAATAAGAAAACCCCAGTTCTTATTTCTGTAAACCCCAGTTCTACTGTATAAAAGTGGGATTCAAGGGGCTCAGAATTATATAGATGAGTTTTCGTGATGAGAGAGTGTTTTCTTATTTTTGCTCACAAAAAAAGTGTTGATTCTTGTCTGTAAAAACAAGCAAAAACAAAATTACTATCCTAAAGTTATTAAAAAGGAACGGGTGATAAAATACTACATCGAATTTTCACCCGTCAAAAGATAAAGAATAGGCTTCTTCGAGCCTCAATAGACTGCTAGGAGACTCGTAGAGTCATGTACATGTATATTTTACTTTAAATCATATACATCGCGCAATTAAAAACGTCACCTATTTTTTTTTCACTGCAGGGTGAGGTGCATATTTCTAAAGGGGACCAGGCTCGGGCTGTGCTCGACCAACGGATACAGTGTCTAAATCATATACTATACGATCCATATCCCCCAGGTAAGTAATTTGTTGTTTTTTTTTTTTTTCAGCACGCTTTCAGCGGGCTTTCTTTTCTTTTCGCGTATTCAAGAAGAACATTTGTTAGTTTCTAGAGGAAGAGTGTGTACGGTACTGGTTAACCGCTTCTGTTTAATAGAAATGAAGGCAATGGTCAGGAATCAATACAAATAACCCACCGCACCCATCAGATACACCAACGGGAAAGAACCACAAACATGAAACTACTAGACCCTAATGGAAACATCAATAGCGGAAAGCCAAAAGGACAGTTACTTTTCCACAAAATTGCCATTTGGCTAGCCAAAACAAGATAATATAAGTGATACACACACTCAAAGACAAACCATAACAAATATAAACCGCGACAGAAGAACTGCCTTGGAACGGTCAGCGAAACGAATCCCACTTGGGTGGGGGGGGGGTGCTTAAATCGATTTTACATGGTCACAATCCTCACCCTTACTCCCATTGCGATTGAGACAACTAATTTGTTCAGTCCGCACGAAGGCCTCCTTACTAATCAGTGCAACATCTGCGTGAACACAAAACTCAAACAACCACAGAGATGAAACAACGGCGAGACGGGCCTCCGTGGCCTAGTGGTTAAGAGCGCTGACTCTTAATCATTAGGCCTCTCACGGCTGTGGTTCGAGCCTCGCTCGGGTCACATGTGAGACGTCAAGTTCTGCAACGGAAGGTCAGGTGGTTTTTCTCCGGGTACTCCGGTTTTCGCCCACCTCTGATTAACGAACGGCTCGACATGAGTGAAATAATCTTGAAAGGGCCGTACCCCCCCCCCTAAAAAAACAAAAAAAAAAGAAGAAAAGAAACAACGGTGAAAACTCGACAGCAAGAAAACACTGAAATGCTGGAGCAAATGAAGACCAACAGTTAGACTTCGATGGGCCGAACCAGAGACAGAGCATCAGGCACCAAGCAACATTAGATAAAGTTAGATTCTATTTCTCGGTAACCCTTTACGCTGGAACCGTCATAGAATCTGAGGCCTGGCCCACCGGCGTGCAATTAAAGAGGGAGGCCAATTTGTAAACGTGATTGGGTTAGCTACCATGAATGCGGTCTGTCGTGTACCCTATCTTTTTAAATCGAAGAACGATTTTACGCAATTGGGTGCTGCAATCATTGCATATATATATATTTCTGAATTTATATATTATGTCACCATAAAATTCGGGTTCCGATAGACCTTGCTGCAGAAGCGATTTAAGTCCACCATTGAATTGAGCTGAAAGCGACCGCACACGTGTATTGGTAAACCGCTTGTACGGGATCTAAGCCTGCCCAGGCAAAGCGGCGCGAGTCGGACCGTCCATGCTTATAAACAGTATTGGTTTCATTGGGCGACAGGGCTTGAGATTTCATTTCATCTCAATGTCGGGTAAAAGTCCCACAAAATTGGAAACCGGTCCCGATAGCTCAGTTGGTAGAGGTCACGGGTTCGATCCCGGGCCGTGACATACCAAAGTCGTTGAAAATGGTACTAGCTGCTCCTCGCTTGGCACTCAGATTTACGGGGTACAGCTAGGACTGGTCGACCCAGTGTCAGGATAATGTGACTGGGTGTGGTATCATGTAATGTGTCTGGGACATGATACTTCAGTGAGGCAGCACTATAAAAGTGAGCATTGAGCTCCCTGTCGCAACCAGACACCGTCGTGATATGACTGAAAAATTGTTGAAAGCGACGTTAAACCCGAATTCCCATACACACACAAAATTGGAAGCAACGCCTCAAAATGACATGCACAGTTTAGACGGGGACGTTAAACCTCAAATCAAACAAACAAACGAGTGAATGTTGCCGACCCCGGCAGGTATCGAACCCGCGTCCTCCTGATGACCAGTCAGACGCGCATCCGACTGAGCGACCGAGGTCGGCTCTATATAGTGTAGACCATTGTACATGTAATTATTTTTCTTATATGCTTTTGGTTTAAACTTTTTTCTTTGTATAATAAATCTTCATACATCTTTTACACAAATATTGATGGCAAAAATACAAGTATCATATAAAGAGATTCAGAAAAAAATGTCAAATGACTTATTTCAATCTGTATCCCTGCTTTGCAATGACATATAGAGATTCCTAAAAAATCGAAATCGATATTGTCACTGGTTCAAAGTGAAAATACGATTTTTATTTTTATTGTTTGTGAATCCGATGTAGATCTATCATCGGAAATAATATAAGAATCTTACATGAGTGTGAGTGGTGGATAGAAATGTCCGAGGGTCACATCCCGGCATCACGAGGCTGATGCCGAACTGTGATCTCAAGGGACGGATTGTCTATTCAGCCCTCACACCATGTAAGATTCTTTTTCTTGCATACCTTTCATATCTGGATTTTTAATAATGCAGTCACTTCAGTTGGCGTCGTCCGCCAATGATGTGATGTTTAGTGACGTCACGTGACGTGCTGTGACGTCAACCTTAATGACGGTGCATATGAGGTCGTTTCCAACCAGTGCATATCAAACACGTGAGACTACTCGATTCATACCCTGCCCGAGGTTAAGAAAACCAGGGTAAGAACAAAATTTCTTTCCCTTGCTAAAACCATGCATTTCCTTATCTTGTTTGAAAGAACATGTAGTCTTTGTTTAGCTAAACGTCATTAATGTGTGTCAGAAAATACGTCACATACATTTGCACGTCATTCAGATGTTGGTGACGTCACTTTTAGCACATAATGCACACGGCGCCAGGACAGCTTAGCAACTCCGAACATTTTAAAGTGAATCATTAGTAAAAGTATCACTCCAAACTGTTTCGCAGGTGCGAACTTACAGTTTACACCCAATATTATACCCAGTTAAATCGCTGAACAGCTCTAAATCGACGTGAAATCGCCATTGAAAAAATTTGTTCTCTGCGGTGACAGCTGACGCTTAAGAATGACCTTAATGAGTACAGTTTAATGTTTAAAAGAAACAGAAAAGTTGATATGTTTTTCAGTGTTGTATTACTCGTGGCTTCGCCACTCGTAAAAATACTTATTTTGGTGTTCATTTGGTGAAACAAAAATCGATCTTACACTGAAAAAATCAAATATCCGCTATATATTTTCTCAATTACAAAAAAGTTGTGTTTCCTGGCTGTTCATGGCACCTATTTCTCATAGTTAATTGCAGTTCAGGATTAAGAGGTTAACTAGGGATAATATCTCTTCTCTAAAAATATACGTGTTTGCGTACTCATTAGAAAAAAAAATGGTTAGAGCCAAAATATAAACAAGTTGGCTTCCTTCAAAAAAGGAATCCAATACGTGGGCTGGCAATTTTTCTAAACTTTGGGTTTTGGATTATTTTTAAAACACATAAGATCATCAGTTCACCAGCAGTTTATTTGTAGAACAAATAAATAAATACAAAAATATTGAAACTATTTGTTGTCTAAAGTATTTTAATTGTCTGCAATTAAAAGAAAAACAAAGCATTTTTAGAATAGCTTATTGGTACTCTTATTTAGCAATAATAATCACATTGTTACAAAATTAATAATAAAGCATGTTTCGGTGAGAGATGTGCAGTCATATACAATTTAAAAATGTTTTAGAAGTTGCTTCTAGATAATTCTTTAAACTGAATGGCTTATTACATGCGAAGGTATTTTGATTTGATTTTAATGTTATAGACTAGATTTTGTCTTTACACAAAAGTATCTTTAGGCTAGATTTAACGTAATGTAAGTACTTATCAAAACTGGATCTGCCACGAAAAATGATTCACTTAAGTGGTTATAATAATGGCGGATAGGATTCTCGCGAAGATTAATATAAAAAATAGCCACCATTTTTTCTGTAATTTATGAGAAAAAAAAAACACAAACAAATGACAGGAATATCTGCACATTATAAAATGCTACAACTTGCTTAAATCAATGAAAACATTTCAATCGTTTAAACATTCATGTATTCGAAAGTGTTTCAAATTAAACTTAACTGCTCTGTACCGTTCAGTCCATTATATGACTTATTTTGTGCATCGTTTGAGAGCTGTTTCAAAGTCTGACTTAGGCTAAACTAATGTAAATGTTTATTTTACGTCAGTTGTCTCCCCGTACATCAACCATAGTGCAGTTTGTGTTTTACTTTTGGTCCTTTGAGATCAGCGTGAATATTCTGAGAAATCGGAAATAAATTATTGGTTTAGACTCATATTCTAGGCGTGTTTTTAATTATTTGGACCCCATTTTGATTTATATCAGTCTTTGAATCGACTGCCTATTCGAGATTCGCAAAATTGCAGTATGTTTCCTCTGGCTTTCTTTGCCGGATCATTACAGGGTCACTGATGAGGCTTTATTAGCCGAAACTACGTAGTATGACCCATCTTCTTTCTTTTGAATGTTTTCAATGCTCTTAAGGGAACTCATTTTTGATTTTTATTTTCCTATGTGGTTGAATAGTCTCAGTGTATTAGTAGTATTAGTGCCTATGAATTCCCAAACCTTTTCTGCCCATTGCTAAATGAATACTACATGTATCCAGCTTCAATCTCCATTTGTCTATTGCATTATATTTATATACAGACGTCTCAAATCCGAAGATTTGGTTTCATATTTACCAAAAGCGTAGAACGGCGTCTCGGGTTAGAAGTCTTAGTTACATGTTTTACCTTAAGTTTTACATACAGTTACATGTTTTATTTACCCAAAGAAGTAGAAAGCTACACAGACTTCTATTTAAAAACGGACGATTGTAGTTGATGGCTGATTACGTGATTTGCCCGAGCGCTACTGTAGGTCAATGAATATACGTCACCGAATTGTAAAGCTGTCTGATGGTTTCTCTTCGTTTGTTTATATAGAAGCCTCCGTGGTCGAGTGGTTACGCTTCTCGCCTTGTAAACCAGGGGTCGCAGGTTCGATCCCGGGCTTCTCCAAACTTTCGGATGAGTCTATAAACCGAGGTCCCGTCTCCGTATGACCTTAGCTGTTGGTGGGACGTAAAACTGAAACACTCACTCACTCACTCGTTTGTTTATAGAAAATTACTCTGCAACACCGACAGGGATAAGAATCCAAATACCTACATGAATCTACTTTCACCTAATATGTAAATCATCGTAATAAATGCAGCTTATAATAAAGGAATGAAGTTTAACCGCATTCTGCTTTTTCTGATCGGTTTTATGCAGACCTTGTATTTTTCTGAAAAACAAAAAGTTTATTCCTTGACATTCCCATCACGTTACAAAGTTAAAGTAATATACACCCCTGCAAACATTACTTTATTGAGAGAAAATGTGGAGTGGGCAAGGGGTATTATTCCTCAAAACATTACGATAATACACCTGTGCGATACAGTGCATTCTTTCTAATTTATATTGTAAATATTGGTTGTGGGCACTCGTTAGGTCCACCTCTGCTAGGCGATTCTTACACACAACCTATGTCTTGGAGCAGAAATAATAAAATAATTTGTACCCCTATAACCCCAGTTTTCTCTATATAAAGTGGGTTTGATGGAGTGTTCATTTCACGGACTTTTCATTTTTGTTATAGTGCGTACATTACACTAACACCCTTGCAGTGAGCACTGCTGTTAAGTAGAAGAGAAGGCAATGATTTATATAATAAAAAGTGGGGATTGCAGAGATAAGGATTAGTATTGTAACTCTACTAAAAAGAAAGTTTAGAATGGCTTCACTGAGGCGGTTCTAGCGGACCTCCAATGATCGAGAATAAGGCAAAGAAGACGAATTCTAAAACATGCCACTACATGTAGTTTTAAACCTGTATCAGAAATGTAAAGATTCAACACCTGTTTTTGGGTCGATTGTTTTACAATCGACCCAAAGTTACTAAGAGGCAAATAAAAAAATAATGTTGTTGCCCACGTGACAATCACTGATTTGGGGAAACCAATATTATCATTATAAATAGAAAACGTCGCGCTATTTTTGTCGATGTTACATGTAAGACAGAGCTATCTATAGAGTCTGGTAAGGAATCGTGTGCTGGGTTCCGCAAACACTGAATACCCAGATCAGAATGTGGCGCGGAATGTGGCGTCTGCTCAGCCGGCTGCTCAGGACTACACTGTTTGCTTAAATACTGGCATTTAAGGATCAAACGAAATAGGTCAGGCCAATGCCAGGCTGCCTCCGTCATGAAAGGAAAACAAAAACAGTATCTTAATATAGCCCGCGCTCTCACGCGACGACTTTCGGAAAATACTATTAATAAAATTGTTAGAAAGAAATGGATGTTTGCACATATGTATGCTAAGCCGACCAAAAAAAAAAGACAATATAACGTTTCTTTTCACACTTCTGCTAATAACATATCTAAGAACCTAGGAATATTTTAGAGCAAAACTTTTAAAGGTGGTATCGCTATTAGACATACAGCATAGACCCAAATTGGAAAGACAGTACATCGCGTCTGATCAGGACCAGCACTGTTCGCCATACATACAGCAACATTTTCATTTTAGAACATGATTCAGGTCCGTACGCAGACTCTATAAAATGTGGGGAGGGTGCGAATTCCGGGTAATTTGCAGAATGTGAAATACATGAATTTGAGATAATTTTCCAAATGAGGAGGGGTGGGTGGGGGTTGTCACTCCTGCGTACGGCCTGCATTAACAGGTAGAATGAACAAATTACTTTGTTTAAAAACATTGCACTGAATCACTGTTATTCAGTAGCTGGGATGCAGTGGTGGGACTGAGAGAGAAAAATGCCAGAGAGGAGAAACTATGGCAGTGTGGATCCTGATCAGCAGAAGCATTCGATGGATCTACACTGTTTGCAAAGGAGAAGTTGGATAAAATGTTATATTGCATGCATAACAGAGTAGTACTATGATTTCTACCAGACAAAATCTTGGTATTTTCCTTTTTACTGAGAAGAAATATTTCCTCTTAGCCGGAGAAATAAATCTGATTCTCTTTAGCTGGAACTACTTTATGTACAAGATACAAGATACCGCTTTTGCAGGAAAACCGTTATATTCAAATGCGGGAAAGTTTCAGTCTCGTCGACGTCATTCATGACGTAATTGCAATGGTGTCTGGGAAGACATCAACAGACGTTCAGAATGAGTGACGTTTGGGTCGGATGCAACTCTTAAACAAAAGAAAACATGGACATGCGTTTTATCACTGAAACAAGTTGTTTCTTCTGTTTATGTTCAAAACTGAAGAAAGCGCTTTCAAAATGGCGGCCATCCAGTTTTTCTTCCACCCAGCTTCTGTAACACTACGCTGATTGAACCGTTAACATGAGCTGTAAACAGTCAACTGAACGGAAATTCAGACCCCAAATTCAAGATCCATTCGGTCCATATTTAGTCTATAGAAGTGCATGTAATATAGAGTATAGAGATTATTCATTTCTTCTATTTGAAATGTGGTATTAATAAACATCGGGGGGGGGGGGGGATAAAAATCCGTTATCGGATTGTTCTACATGTACCTCCCTCGGTATTTCAAACAGGAGATATACGTGTACCTGTAATAAATTTTCAAGCACATATCAGTGTATATTGTCTTGCATATGAGGCTAAGCATTATCAAGGAAATATTATAAATCTGTTGAGATGATTGGATATATGTGTATACAGAAGGCGAATAAACACATTAACAAATGATACGTTAATAATTTGGAAAATATCACGAAAACATGCCTATATAATTTTAACCCCCTTGAACCCCACTTTTATATAGTAAAACTGGGGTTTCATGGGGTTTTACCTTATTTTTCTTATTTCTGCTCTAAAATATAGATTGTGGGTACTCGTTAGAACCGCCTCGATGAGGCGGTTTTAACGAGTACCCACAATCTATATTTGTGGCAGTTCTAACGAGTGCCCACAATCTATATTTTGAGCAGAAATAAGAAAAATATCACAATTTTTCATCTTAAAGCCTTCATTTTTTCGGCGATAAAAGTGGCAATGTATTTGTATAGGCGTGTTTGCGTAATGTCTTGAAGTAAAATTCTTCCAGTACAACACCAAGAACGTCATTTATTTTTCTTTTCTTTTTTTTTTTTCACTGAATACTTTTCTTATAAAGAAGCGATTTAACGAGTACCCACAATCTACGTTATAAAGCAGTGTTGCTGTTGGTTGTTTTTATCCGCGTGACTATTGCTGGCGATGAACAAAACCCAGGCAGCAGTGTTTAGTCTTCTCCCTGTGCCAACAGAGGGCTGTGTAAAACGTAAAATCTAGACTGGACTCATGTACGGGGTATTGACTTATCAATCGACACAAAGAAAATCTGCACTGGGCTCGTGTACGAGGCATTCTCTAATACAGAAACTTCACGCCTGCTGTTTATTGTTGCTGACAATTAACAAAATCGCGGGACTGGTTGTGTATAGCACCTAAGAGGTGCAGTGTAAAAAGTAAATTCTGGGCTGTGCTCGTGCAAGGGGGCTTTTGTAAATAGTGTATACCTGATCAGATGCCACATAACGCGGTGTCTGATCAGGTCTACTCCTACTCTGCTTGCTTTAAATACTGGAATTTAATGGTTCAACGAACAGATCAATTCTCAGTTCAGGATATATTTTCCCAACCTACACTCAGAGACGATCGACCCACCGGTACTCACAGTCACAGTGCTTTGACTTAATATTTCCCCAACTAAGCTGTTACTGTTACGCAAACAATTCTGCAAATCAACCCAATACATCTTAAACATTTATGTAGACATAACTCTACATGGAAATGTACCTAGCTATATAAAAGCGGTCAGTTCAGTCCTTATTAGTTTCTCTGTGTGTTCTTACGTTAGAAAGTCTTGCAAACTAATGTGATTTTTCAGGGCCATAAAAGAGTTGAAACCGACCCGCACACGAGTACTGGTAAACAGCTTAGAGAATCTAATCCTGCCCAGGCAATGCGGTGGGAGTCGGCCCATCCATGCTAATAAACTCTATTGGTTTCATTGGACGGCAGGGATTGAGATGAAGGTAAAAGTCCCGCAAATTGGAAGCAACGTCTCCAAAATGACCTTTATAGTGTTGACGGGAACGCTAAACCTTAAATCAACCAATCAATCATTCAATCAATCAATCAGGGCCATAAAATACTGTTGCTAAAATATTCCTTCTTTTCAGACAAAACATAGATTTAGATAATAAGGATACTCGTTAGAATCGCCTCGACGAGGCAGTTTTAACAAATACATATCGATCTACTCAGTGCTATAGCAGTAGTAAAGAAGTTGCATTCACCCTTGCGAAACCTTGCATTTTTGAAAAAGCACCATGGATAAATTCAACGTATGTGCACTGAACTATATTTTCAGGTTATTAACCCCAAAACGTTTCTGGAAACGACTACCCCCATTTGCCTAGCGTTCCATAAAGGGCACAAAGAAATATTGAACAAATTTTGCGAAAAGTAGAGACAGAAATCAGAAAAGTAGAGACAGAAATCAGCCTGCGCATATGTACAGTCCGGTCAGGGGTTTTGCTGCTTTTATCAAAATACATGCAGCGAGCAGACGACAATTCTTCCGACTGCCAGTGAAGCGCTTGGCATTAATGGGTTATTTACAGTTCAATGGGAAACCCGTTTTGTTTATTAACACATTTGCGCAGCTGGTCCCTGCTAATGATATAGCAGACTACCAAAGAAGCGGAGATAACGACGAGGGAACCAGGTATGACTGACTCAGCAGTTAACCTTGCTGAACTCGGGTATTTCCAATACCGCGTCAGTGCTTATGCTATAAATAGACGTAATGGCTTCTGCTAGCTACCAATCGTTATGTTGTAGCCACCTAGCGGAGACATTTACGACAAGGGAACCAATCTAGTGGAGGTAATAACGAAGGGGAACCAATCTAATAGGGAACCAATCTATTGATCCACGTGAAGCAAACGCCTGATTTCGTGCTTGATTTCGTGGCTGAGAAGCGTCTCGCAAACGTTGATGTTTTACCATAGACAATTTTCAATCTCGTCCATATTCTTACTGCGTGGGCCTAATAGGCCCACGCAAAAATGTCGTTTGAACTTGTAAATGCAACTTATACATATCTGGGGCCAGTTGTTCAAAACTAACGACGTCGTTAGTTATCGAATCATTAAAACTTTGATCATTAAATATGGCAAATATGCTAAAATTTTTGCTGAAAAAATGTGAGCAGCTTTGCATATGCAAAAGCTGCTCACATTTTATCAGCAAAAATAACATGCTTACATTTTATCAGCAAAAATAACAAAATTTTAGATATTAAACTTGCTAGAACAGTTAACAATATGATCACTAACGAGCTCGTTAAGCTACTGATGCTTTGAACAACTGGGCCCTGAACATGATATATTTACCGACTGGTATATGTGATGGCCAATACCATAGTAGCAATATAAAATTATAAAGGGTTTTTCGGAGTCTAACTGTTGGTTTTCTTTTGCTCCAGCATTTCAGTGGTTTCTTGCTGTCGAGTCCTCACCGTTGTTTCATCTTTGTGGTTGTTTGACTTTTGTGTTCACGGAGAGGTTGTATTGATGAGTAAGGAGGCCTTTATGCGGACTGAACGAATTATTTGTCTAAACCGCGACGGAAGTAAGTGCGAGGATTGTGGCCACGTAAAATCGATGCAAGCGTCCCCCCTCCCCCAGTGGAATTCGTTTCACCGACCGTTCCAAGAAGGTTCTTCTGTCACGGTTAAGTTTGTTATGGCGTATCTTTGAGTGTGTGTACCGCTTATATTATTTTGTTTCGGATAGCCAATTGGCCATTTTGAGGGAAAGTAACTGTTCTTTTGGTTTTCCGCTATTGATGTTTCCATAAGGGTCTAGTTGCTTCATGTTTGTGTTTATTTCCCTTTGGTGTCTCTGATTGATGGCAAAAATACAAGTATCATACAACGAGAATAAAAAAAATTGTATTGATTCCTGATCATTACCTTCACTTCTATTCTGTCTGTTTGTTTGTTGTTTGTTTGTTTGTACGGAATTTAACGACTAAGTCAACACTATTTTGGTAATATTGAGCCGGTTAGTTTATCTAGCCACACTTCATGGGTAGGCTTGTACATAAGTGGTCGATCAGTGCAAGGCAAATCTTTCGCCAGAAACTGTCAACTGCCCTTCTTGAATCAGCGGAAGGGACAGAATGGCCGGAAAGGATTTTATGGTTAATGTCCACGAAAGAATGTTACTGAGACCAGGCAGCCGAATTAGGGTTTAAGGACTTCATTAATTTTGTACTTATCTACGCCCACTAGAAAGCATTTTAGCGGTTATTTCAAAATGACAAATCATTAAAACAGCTGACAACAGCAAACGAGAGGATCAATTTCAATGCAATAAGCTAAATCACACAAACTTTGTGTCATATAACATTATTAATGAGTAATGTAGCGATTTTATTCTTTTTAGCCTGTTGATTGTGACATTTAATCCTACATTTCCTTGCAAGTCTTAAAATTTCATTTTTGATCAGCTTAACAAAAAAGAGGTGAAGGCAGTGGTCTGGAATCGTTACCATTACCTCTTACTTCCCATCCAAAAATACCAAAGGGAAAGAAACACGGACATAAAAGCACGCCTATACAATATAGACCCCCTTGAACCCCACTTTTATATAGTAAAACTGGGGTTTACAGGGGTAAACCTTATTTTCCTTATTTCTGTTCTAAATTATAGATTGTGGGTACTCGTTAGAACCGCCTCCGTTAGGCGGTTCTTACGGGTACCAACAATCTATATTTTGAACAGAAATAAGACAAATATCAGAATTTTTCATCTTAAAATTTTCGATTTTCGGCAGTAAAACTTACAATGTATTTGTATAGGTGTGTTTTCGTAATGGACATAAAACAACTTCATGCTAATGAAGCACTAGCGGAAAGTCAAAAAGACAGTTACTTTCCCACAAAATGGCCAAACGGCTAACCAAATTTAAAAGATATTAGCAATACATACATGCACAGACAAACTATAACAATAATAAACAACAACAGAAGAACTGCCTTGGAACGGCCAGTAAAAAGTTTTTTTTGTTGTTGTTTTACTGGGTGCGGAGAGAGGGGTCGGTTGTGTGTGTGTGTGTGGGGGGGGGGGGCTTGAATTCATTTTACGTGGCTACGATCCTCGCCCTTGGTTTTATCGGGGTTAGATAAATAATTTGTTCCGTCCGCATGAATGATTTCTATCTCATCCATCACGTGAACAAGTCCGTAAAATGAATACCCCCCTAAACCCCACTTTATTTAGAAAAAAAACTGGGGTTTACGGGGGTATGCAATATTTTTCTTATTTCTACTCCAAGACATAGGTTGTGGGTACACGTTAGAACCGCCTCACTGAGGCGGTTCTGACGAGCACCCTCAACCTATGTTTTTATGATTTATAACAAAGTTATCAAGGATTTTCATAAAAAAGTAGCAATTTCGGAGATGTGAAGAATGCTCTATGTCGCACGGATGTGTTATCATAATGAGTGCAAAATCTCAGTGAACATACAAATCAAACGCATACAGAGATTAGACAACGATGAGGACTCGACAGTCTGACTAAATGCCGGAGAAAAAAAAAGTACAAAAAAAAAAAAAATACAAAAACAAACAACAAAAAAAAAAACAACAATACAGTTGGGCGAACAGAGACAGGCATCCATTTGAAACAGTGGATTGGAGAGACCATAGAAAAAAACTTCATGATCCATCTCCACGATAGAATGTTACCGATTCAACAGTACGGGTATTAAGCCCGCGACCGCCTGATCACCAGCCAGACCCGCATCCGACTGAGCTGCCGAGGACGGCATCGGCTCTGGTAAAAATAGACCATATACAGTGAAACTGCGATAACTCGAACACGGATACATCGTTTACCATCATGGTTAATTCGAACTAGTTCTGGAGTCCCTGGAAAATTCTTTCAATAGCTCCAAATATCCATCTAATGTCAGGACCCTTTATGGACTTTTTTCTTATTTCAGTTTGGGAAGGAATGCTGTGTGTACTCAAAGAATCCCCTCAATTATTTGTGTTTTCTACACCAAGTGTCTCCTACTGACAGATCACCTTTGGGACTGTTCAAAAGTGGTCTTTAAGACCACTTTTGAACAGTGCCAAAGGTGGTCTTAATATAGTCATTTTACTGTACTTACTTGATAATTTTTATATAAAATTTGGTTTTAAGTTATTTCAACAAATTTTGGGTACGAATTGCGCACCTCTCGTGGTTTTTGTTTGTTTGATTTGAGGTTTAACGTCCCCGTCAACACTGTAAAGGTCATTTTGGAGACGTTGCTTCCAATTTTGTGGGACTTTTACCCGACATTGAGATGAAATGACATCTCAAGCCCTGTCGCCCAATGAAACCAATAGGGTTTATTAGCAGGGGCGGTCCGCCTCGCATCGCGGTTCCTGGACAGGCTTAGATCCTCTAAGCGGTTTACTAGTGCTAGTGTGCGGGCCGGATTCAGCTCTGCGTGGAAGCATCATGTAGCCCATATATTTCTTCAAGACCCTATTGGCAATGGTTCATTCGAACTCGTTCTGGAGTCCCTAGAGAATGATTCCAATTGCTCCAAATACAGTCGAACTTCAATGGCTCGAACACCTTTGGGACCTCGAAAATCTGTTCGAGACAGGGGTAGTTCGAGCCACTGAGGGTTACTGTCAGGAAGCATAACGAGGTACTTTTTGACATATTTTCGGTGTCCTGCATGTAATGAATATGTATTCTGTGTGTACTCATTAGAATCGCCTCATCGAGGCGATTCTAATGAGTACACACAGCATACATGTATGGTGTTTGTATTCATTAGGATCGCCTCATCGAGGCGATTCTAATGAGTACACCCAGCATACATTTGCAAGATAAAAGACTAAAATCTCCTCAATTATCCCCCACTGTTTCTTATGTAGAGGATTTCGCTAGGGCATCGAGAACGGGTTCGACTCATCCATGGTAAACGAGTCATCGGTGTTCGAGCCATCGAAGTTCTACTGGTCCATCTAATATCAGGACCATTTATGTTTTTTTCCTGTTTTATATTGGAAAGGTACAATAGAACTTCGATAGCTCGAACACCGATGACTCGTTCACCATGGATGTGTCGAACCCATTCTTGAGCCACTAGCGAAATCCTCTACATAAGAAATAGTGGGGGATAAGGAGATTTTAGTCTTTTATCTTGCAAATGTATGTTGTGTGTACTCATTTGAATCGTCTCGATGAGGCGATCCTAATGTGTACACACAGCATACATTTTCAAAATAGAATACCGAAAAGATGCCTAAAAGTGTCTCGTTATGCCTCCTGACAGTCACCTCAGTGGCTCGAACTACCCCTGTCTCGAACAGATTTTCGAGGTCCCAAAGGTGTTCGAGCCATTGAAGTTCGGCTGTATGTTGTGTGCACTCATTATAATCGCCTCAATGAAGACCACTTAAAACTTTTGCACAAGAACAAGAAAAGAAACTCGTGTACCCCTGAAAACTAATTGCCGGGGTCTTCATTTCGCGCACTTAACACTAATTTAGAGGCTTTACGTCACCTTCAACTAGGTAAAAAATCGACCCCGCCCACCGGGCTTGAAGAAATAGATGGGCTGCAGGATGCTTCCACGCAGAGCTGAAACCGACCGCACACGAGTACTGGTAAACCGCTTAGAGGATCTAAGCCTGCCCAGGCAAAGCGGTGCGAGTCGGTCCGTCCATGCTTACAAACCCTATTGGTTTCATTGGGCGACAGGGTTTGAGATGTCTTTTCATCTAAATGTCTGGAAAAGTCCCACAAAATTGAAAGCAACGTCTCCCAAAATGACCTATACAGTGTTGACGGGGACGTTAAACCTCATATCAAACAAACAACCAGACAAAAACTAGGTTGTAAAGAATTTCACAGGAAGTTTATTTTGGTTCCGGCGGCTTCATTGTGTTACTTAAATATAACACTCTTCAGCAAGATGTTGGTGGCGGCATCCGCCCATCGGGGCTTGAAGAAATAAGTGGGCTGCGTGATGCTTCCACGCAGAGCTGAATCCGACGGCATACTAGTACTGGTAAACCGCTTAGAGGAGGCAAAACGGTGCGAGTCGGACCGTGCATGCTTATAAACCCTGTTGGTATATTGGACGTCAGGGCTTGAGATGTCATTTCATCTCAGTGTCGGTTAAAGTCCCACAAAATTGGAAGCAGCGTCTCCAAAATGACCTATATAGTGTTGAGGGGGACGTTAAACACCGAATCAAACAAACAAGATGTTGATGAAACTTCAGCCTTTGGCTGAACAGAGGTCTGTGGTTAATTATCATATCTATCATTCAGCCACCAAGTTTGCTGTAAGTGTTAAAGAAGGCCAAGTAAGGCTTTCTACGCTATATTGGTTACATAAACTTCAAGAAAGCCCACACAAAGCACGATTTTAATTGCAAATTTAAGTTCTTGTACATGAACCACTATTGAACTTTCTACACTATTAACTGCATGTCTTACTGCCATCAAAACATGTTTACTGATTAAATATTGCGAAAACGTCTGTGAAAGATCAGGGAGAAATCTGTTTCGGTCTATTAAAATTGGAATGAGGTTTTAAACTAATAATCTAAAATCTGGACGTTTTCGTGCATGTGATATGTCAACGTATGAATTTTCCACGCTTTACACGACACAATCACATAATCTTATAAAAGAAAAACAGTAAAACTCCGCTATAAAGACCACCTAAAATTAAGACCAAATCTGCTTTTGAAAGCTTATTGAGGCGGTTTCAGTTATTTGTGTTTTCTACACCCAGTGTCTCCTAGTGACAGACCACCTTTGGGACTGTTCAAAAGTGGTCTTTAAGACCACTTTTGAACAGTCCCAAAGGTGGTCTTAATATAGTAATTTTACTGTTCTTACTTGATATTATTTATATAATATTTGGTTAAAAATTTCAACAAATGATGGGTTCGAATTGCGCACCTCTCGTGGCCGATTTGTTCTTGTTCTGCTGTGAAAGAGACTTCATGGTGTCCCTTTCTGTTGAAAGTAATCTGAATTTATTAAAGCTTTCAGTTGAAACTCTAGATAAATGATTTTTTTTTAAATATTGACAACATTTACTTCGATGGTTAACCCTTCCGAACTTCAATTAGATAAAGCAAAATCTTTTGGTACCGAAATAGAAGTGAAGGCAATAATCAGGAATCGATACAGTTAACCCACAGCTCCTATCAGAGACACCAAAGGGACAGAAAAACAAACATGAAATAAGAAAACCCTTATGCAAACATCAATAGCGGAAAGTCAAAAGGACAGTTACTTTCCCCCTAAGCCCCGTTGTTTTTAGATTTACATTTATCTAGTTTAGATGGGTTTGTTTCATACAAAATTTATGATAACCGCGATGATTTTGATTTTGCAATGGTAAATTTTCCCTTCTTTGGCGGTGATGTTTCGCGTGCCGCATCCTACGGTGTTAATATATCGCAATTCGGTTTGCCAGAGTATCTAGTCATGTAACTGACTTCAACACTCGTAAAAATGATTAATTGCTAAACTTCTTAAGTTGGGTTATAGGTATCATAAACTTCGCAAAGCGTTTTCTTAGTTTTATAGACGTCATTTCGATTTGATTTCAAAATTCAATGTTGGACTTAAATCTCTTCTGCATTTGGGCCTATCGGAAGCTGAGTTTTATAGAGACTTAGTATATAAATTCAAAAAGTTTCTGCAAGTGTTATTCAAGTCGGAAAGATGACGTGATGTCTCGTTTGACTGGTAATCAGGCGGTCGAGGATTTGATATCTCCCATTTGGGAAGCATTGTTTCGTGGAGACTGATTATGAAATTCTTTTCTACGGTCATTTTCACCCTTCCGTTGATTCAACAGTTGTTCAATTAGTGGCGAAAGAATGTGCACTGTACTGGTTAATCGCTTATGATCGTGTCCAGAAAGAATATGGTAAGGTAGTAAACTGACCGGCTCGATAAGAATAAATTGTCTTGGCTGGGTCGGTAAATTTCAAACGAAACAAACAAATAATCAGCATCCCCATTTCTACAGATGCACAATCCTGTTGACAAGTAAACAAAGGCAGGTGGTATCGGCAGTAAGGTTTTAAATAAGTTAAATTTTGTTCCACGTTACTACAATGTATCAATATACCGGCCCCGATAGCTCAGTTGGTAGAGTGTCCGCTCCGAGGAACGGGTGGTCACGGGTTCGATCCCGGGCCACGACATACCAAAGTCGTCAAAAATGGTACTAGCTGCTCCTCGCTTGGCACTCAGATTTACGGGGTAGAGCTAGGACTGGTCGACCCAGTGTCAGGATAATGTGACTGGGTGTGGTATCATGTAATGTGTCTGGGACATGATACTTCAGTGAGGCAGCACTATAAAAGTGAGCATTGAGCTCCCTGTCGCAACCAGACACCGTCGGGATATGACTGAAAAATTGTTGAAAGCGACGTTAAACCCGAATTCACACACACACACGTTACTATCAATCGACAAACAACCTGGTTCAATGCACATGAAAAGTATATTTTCGATGCGTACTAAAATAGCACGACATTGGTCAAATAAACGCAGAAGAACTGCACGAAACGGTCGCACATGTATGTAATTTGTCAGTGTTTGGAAATTAAATTATGGCTGTTAACAGTTTTGTTTCATCACGAAAACACGCCTATATAATACTAACCCCCTTGAACCCCACTTTTATATAGTAGAGCTGGGGTTTACAGGGGTAAGCCGTATTTTTCTTATTTTTGCTCTAAAATATAGAGTGTGGGTACTCGTTAGAACCGCCTCAATGAGGCGGTTCTAACGAGTATCCACAATCTATATTTTGAGCAGAAATAAGAAAAATATCACAATTTTTCATCTTGAAATGTTCAGTTTTTCGGCGATAAAGGTTACAATGTATTTGTATAGGCGTGTTTTTGTAATGTGCATCGGCATGCTAAGTTCATGATAAGAGTTATGATTAAGACCGTCATCAGGAAGACATGCCTACATACAGTACTGTTCACGCCATTCTTTTCATCAGGTTAACTAGGAATCGACTAGGAAAACATTTACCCCCCGCCCATCGGGGCTTCAAGAAATAGATGGACTGCACGATGCTTCAACGCAGAGCTGAAACCGACCCGCACACGTGTACTGGTAAAGCGCTTAGAGGATCTAAGCCTGCCCAGGCAATGCGGTGCGAGTCGGTCCGTCCATGTTTATATCATTTGGCGACAGGGCTTTAGATATCACCTCATCTCAATGTCGGGTGAGGCGATTCTAACGAGTACCCACAATCTATATTTTAGAGTTCTAACGAGTACCCACAATCTATATTTTAGAGCAGAAATAAGAAACATAGCGGATACCCCTGTAAACCCCAGTTTTACTATATACGAGTGGGGTTCAAGGGGGTCAAAGTTATATAAGCGTGTTTTCGTGATGAGACGACAAATGGTTCTGGACCGCTCACGTAAAGCTGAGTGTATGTGGATCCATTTGGTTTCTAGCAAGAAAATTTTTGAAAGATTTTAAGCATGGCAGCCATCTTGGTCATTTGACCTCATCAATGTGCTCCCCAGCAGGCACATGACGTAATTATGACGTCACATCAACGTCGATGCAACGTCATGACGTTTATGCAGCGTCACATCAACGTCGGTGCAACGTAACGTTGCACCGAAGTTGATTCGTTGCACCGACGTTGATTTGACGTTACTATAGCGACGTGTGCCTGCTGAGTCCGTCCCATAAAGGGGCTTTGATTTGCCCAGCTATTTCTCAGAAAAAAAAACGTTCATTTTTAATATCTGAGTGGTCCTGGTGCAAGGTCAATGAGAAACGTTTGATACACATGCAGCTTTATAAACTCGTTTAGCTGTTTGCACAGGCAATAACAATTTTCGAAAATGTATTAATTTCCACTTTTGGCACAAGTGACCCAATTTGACCTTGGTGGAACCCAGACTCAGTATTTGAACAAATTACAATGGGCTGGAGTCCCCCAGTGCTACATTCATACATCAGGGGGCGAGTGCATTTGCGCCGGCGTAAGTTACGACCGTAGACGAAACTAAGCCCAGCGTACGACTGTCTTAAAATCGTAGAATGCTTGTTTATTTTATTCATATTTCTCAGTTTACAAATTTGTAAATACATGAGGTATAATAATATGTGAATTTTGGAAGAATACCGACGAAATCAGTAAAAGAATATAATTATACATACATACATACAAACGAAAAACATCGAGGGCGACAATGCTTACTGGACGGTTTAACTAAGGGAGATAACCTCTTACATTCATAGTTGTTTCGATTATTCGGCTATTTCTCTCTTCGTATATGAAGAAACTCACCGGTCCTGGTCTGCATGTTGAGTATACATGTCCGGCTTAGCTTACTATAAAAGCTTTGACTGCTCTCACTTTTTCTTGTTCGGGGACATAAAACGGGTTGTGGGTGTTCGTTAGAACAGCCTCATTGAGGCGGTTCTAACGAGTCCACAACCTGGGTAATTTTCCGATGGAAATATGTGGCTTTTTCTTTTTCGGAAACATGGAATGGGTTGTAGGTGCTCGTTGGAACAGCCTCATTGAGGCGGTTCTAGCGAGCTCGCAACCTGTGTCTTGGAGCGGAAATAACCAAAATTATGTATACCCATGTAGACTCCACTATTCTCTTCACAAAATGAGGTGTCCATTTCACGGACTTGTTAATGTGATGTATATCCACAACACTTTGCCTTAGTTATACACATGAAAGACACCCTATGACCCATGTATTAGCTGCACGAGATGAGCGTACATGATTGTATTGATAAGTTAAGTAAAGCGTAACAGCGATAGGAAATAAGTTTGAAAAAGGTTACTACGGTGGACCGAGCATCCCATCAATAGTCTTATGACAAAGTTTGACCAGTCGAGCCGAACATCTTCCATTCATTCTGCTTTATTCTGCATAAATTATAATAAGTAGGAGAAGCGAAAAATAAGAAAACGATTATTTTATTTTTTAACACTGTTTCATGTCAGTGCTTGCGGTGCAAATCGTTTACCATGCTGGGTGTAGGGACACAGCCATCTAGTCTTATGTATGTAACCTGTTCTTGAGTTTACCTTTGCATAGTAAGCGATTTGTCACGTGAAAATTAATATGGCTCATTTTTTTTTTTTTTTTTTTAAATACTTGTCTAAAACGAGAATTTGAAGAACCATTTTAAGAACCGAGCCTTACTAATGAGAGGTCGTCTTAGCGGTAGAGAAAAAGGACACACGCGCAAAAGAATAATACTGATTTGTATTATGTGCATCAACAATGGAGCAGAAAAAGCACTAATATGATACCTTTTTCTCCTCCATGGTGATTGGTAAAAAATTAGTTTAAAAATCGTGTAATAAGAATACCATGCTCTATAGATTTAGAAAACTTAAAAGACATGTTGTAATGATTTTCTTTTTCAACGTCATGCCGACGGTTTAGGTAGGTTTTTGCGATGATGATTTTTTTCTGCCGCCTTTTGAACAGCATGGAAACACGCCAGTGTAATTTTGAACCCCCCCCCCCCCCCCCCGCCCCTGAACACCACGTTTATAGAGTAAAACTGGGGTTTACGGGGGTTAACATTGTTTTCCTTGTTTCTGCTCAGGGGCGGTGGGGGCTGTTGATACCCGCCGAGGCGCCTCGGCTCTGGCGGGTCCCCGCAGCCTGTGTTTTGGACAGAAATCTAAAAAATATCGGAATTTTTATCTGGATTTTTTTTTTATTTTTATTTTTGGATGAAAATTTCTCCAATATATTTATATGCTTTTCGTGATGAAGGGATTTGTGGTTAATGTATATTATTCTGAAGCAGATGTATACTCACGTCATAATTATGCTCTATGAAAAGAGACGATGGATCCAGATAATTAATATATCGCCAAGCGTCTATATAGTCCGGTGCCATGGTACTATAGCATATAAGACTTAGTTAAAAATCTTATTTAATTAAGTATTTAATAATATAAAACATGTATAGGAATAGTCATCAATGTTCTGTAAACGTATTTGTTTAAGTTGAAAAATAAAATTACAAAAAAAAAAAAAAAAAAGCTTTGACTGCTCTCGGTGTTTTTGTTTCTTTATCTGTTCACAAATTGTAGGCAACTTATGCTTTAGCTTGCAACAGATTAACAAGTCCATGTAGTGTACTCCCCTGTATATGGAGGATCTTACGTGAGTGTTCATGTATTATTGAATTTATTAAACGAGTTGAGGAAAAGGGATAAAATGCGAGGCTTTGCCGAGCATTTTATCCCTTTTATTCAACGAGTTTAATAAATTCAATAACACATGAGCACGAATGCAAGATTCTGTTTATCATATGACATTTAAAACGCATTTTATTAACGATTGTTTAACAAAACTGTCAATATTCCGCCATTAGTAAACGCGACGTTATTATGGACGTCATACATGTAACGTTACGGGGCGCATCTAACTAATTTGCATATTTAATCCACTAGTGGATTATTGAATTTATTACATGGCGTTATTACACTCTCAGACGCGAAGTCATATGTTAAACACAAATTAAACAGAAAAGCGGGGTCCACAGGCGAAGTGCATAAAGAGGACGTACGTCGGACTTAGTATATTAATAGTATCATGTAATAATTGTTTTTCTACTTAATACGAGGGTAGGCAGAAAAGTTCTGAGCCTGGCATCGAAGAGCCATGAAATTTTGTATTCATTAAATCCGAACCTTTATTACTTGATTTGACTCAAATGAGTTCAAGTTTACCTGCAATAACATAGAAATTCTACACTTTGAAAATTGATACTAGCACGCTTTTGAGAAATGGACAAAATCTGGCATCGTGGTGTCATCAAGTACCTCCATAAAAAGGGGTTAGCTCCTAACGACATTCATGCCGATATGGTTGCTGCATTAGGGGATGATGCTCCTTCGTATGCAACCGTGAAAAGGTGGGCAGCAAATTTTAAGATAGGCAAGGACAGCCTTGAAGATGATGACCGATGTGGCCGACCCACAACGGCAACAACTGAGGAAACCATCAGCCAAGTGCACAGGGCCGTGATGGATGACAGACGTTTAACTGTGAATCAGTTAGCTAACACTGTTGGCATCTCCCGTGAACGAGTAGAGAACATTCTACACAGTGAATTAGGAATGTCGAAGGTTTCCGCCAGATGGGTGCCAAGGCTTTTGACGCCTGACCAGACTGAACCTGTCACAAGCCAACTTGACTATTTTTGAAGCAGACCAAGATGGTTTTCTTAACCGTTTTATCACTCAGGATGAGTGTTGGGTTCATCAATTTGAGCCAGAGACCAAAATACAATCCATGCAACGGAAGCACCCTGGCTCACCCCCTCCAAAGAAGGCAAAGGTCGTCTCCTCTGCAGGGAAGGTGATGGTATCAGAGTTCTGGGATGCCAAGGGCATAATATTCATAGATTACCTTTAAAAGGGCAGAACAAGTAATGGGGTGTATTATGCAGATCTGCTAAAATAATTGCGAAAGGCAATTAAGGCTAAACGACCCGGAAAATTGACAAAAGGGGTCTTGTTCCATCAGGACAATGCGCCTGCTCATAAATCATTTGTCGCAATGGCTGCTGTGCATGACTGTGGCTTCACACTTGTCGATCACCCTCCGTATTCACCTGATCTAGCTCCATCAGATTATTTCCTGTTTCCAAACATGAAAAAGCACTTGACTGGGCAGGATTATCGGTGAGACGAGGAGGTGATAGCTGCTGTGGAGGAGTTTTTTAGGGACCAAGATGAGACCTTCTATACCACTGGGATCCAAGGACTCCAGCATCGCTGGAGGAAGTGTGTGGAAATGAAGGAAGACTATGTTGAAAAATAAGGCACTTTCAGCATGGACAAACCATTGGATCTTGGTCATGCTCAGAACTTTTCAGCCTACCCTCGTAGACATGATACACACGATTCAAGCGTTATATGAAGGATATTTGTGTACAACACATCTGCTGTGCATGTTCTGGGAAAATGTCTGCCAGAAAAAAAAAAATTTTGAAGAAATGAAAATTTTTAGACTGTTGGTAAAATGCCGAGGTATCAATCTCAAAATTCAGTAACGTGTCAACGTCAAAATTGTTGAAGCAAAAATGGGAAGCAATCCAATGTGCTGTAAATTCGATGGACAACAGATGAGCTCATACACAAATGAGGAATCTACAATCCCGCGCTAAAACGATTTTTTAACATTGTTTGAGTAGAAGCTTGAATTAGTATTTGCGTGCCATCAACACAAGCGATTACATTCGGAAACTCTGTTTTGTTGGATTATATTTATTCAGTGGGCATCTACACTTGGAAATTACACATAGCGATGCATATGTACGTTGAGAGCCAAAACAATCCGTCTGATAGTCCTGCATGTAGTTGCTCTTTTTATATCACTGCATTCTGCCAAATATCTCAATCCAACAAGGGTCTGAATTTCGGTTAAAGTCGCTATGATCATCACGAAAAAGCCTATACTCGTATAATTTTGACCCCCTAAAATATAAACTGTGGGTACTCGTTAGAACCGCCTCGATGAGGCGGTTCTAACGAATACCCACAATCTATATTGTAAGCAGAAATAAGAAAAATATCACAATTTTTTCAGCTTAAAGTTTCATTTTTTTTTTTTTTCGTCGTTAAGATTACAAAGTATTTGAATAGGCGTGTTTTCGGAATGGTTTCAAATCAGAGCGGAGCTTATCAATTAATACAAGAAATCTGTTGCGAGGTAATCTAAATAGCTCAAAAAGCTCAATATCATTATAAATATCCAAACATTACGAAAACACGCCTATACAAATGCATTGTAAACTTTATTGCCGAAAAAAAACGTATTTTTTTTAGATGAAAAATTGTGATATTTTTCTTATTTCTGCTTAAAATGTAAATTGCGGGTACTCGTTTGAACCGCCTCTAACGAGTACCGACAATATATGTTTTAGAACAGATAAAGCAAAAAATCAGGTTTACCCTTGTTAACCCCAATTTAACTATGTAAAAGTAGGGTTCAAAGGGGTAAAACGTATACAGGGGTGTCCTCGTGGTGGGATTTGATCCGTCTCTAAATACTCGCACTGTTCTTAAACTTCTCCTATACTGTAAATCGTCAAACCAGTGTACAATTCCACCAATTTTAGCTCACCTCAGCCGAAGGCTCATTGGGGAGCTTATAGGATGCCAATGCTGCGGCGTCAGTCATCCGTCGTCGTCCGTCCATTTTTCCAAAAAGTATATCTCTGTTACCCCACGGCCAATCTTGATCGAATTTCATGTGAGGCATTATCACGTGGGGGCAAAGGCTACACACGGTTTATGGAATTCTGGTTGCCATGCCAACATATAGCTCCCATAGACATATAATTAAAAAAAATAATAAAATCTTCTTTCCTGAAATTACACGGCCCAGCGCTTAGATATTAGTATATAGCAACGTCAAGTGGTCACCTACATACATTCTGCCAGTCATGACCCTGGGGTCCGAATTGACCACGTCCCGGGGCTCATTAGATCCCATAGACTTAAATGGGAAAAAGCTTAAAAAATCTTCTTCTCTGAAACCATAAAGCAATGAGCTTAGATATTTAGTGTGTAGCAACGATACGTGGTCACCTACATAAATCCTGCAAACCATGCTCTGGGGTCAAAATTGGCCACGCTCCGAGGCTCATCGGCTCCCATAGACTTATGTTGAAAAAAATAATAATAAAACTTCTTCTCTGAAATCATAAGGCCCAGAGCTTTGATATTTAGCATGTAGCAACACCAAGTAGTCTCCTTCATAAATTCCTGTCAACCATTTACCTGGGATCCAAATTGGCCACGCTCCGGGGCTCATTAGCTTCCATAGACTTATAAAGTGAAACATCCCTCGTATATAGACGTGTTTTATGTGATGAAACCGTAACTGTACTATTTTCATTTGCAGGTATATATTGCAATAGGACGTTCGACGGACTTGCGTGTTGGCCGGATACCGAACCAGGAACTGTTGCCTATCAACCATGCCCAAACTATGTCCAAGGATTCTACCCTGCAGGTAAGCTTTTTCCTTCAGATACATATAAGAAGTAATGATGTGGATAGTTTTTGCCCCGGGGAACGTTTTCTTAGATCTCCATGAAGGCATATGTTGTTGGCAACTGTTACAATCGCCTCATCGACATGTATTTCAAACAAGAAATACTATTAAGGTCGTTCGGCGAGGGCAAATATCGATTTCAGGCGAGGAACGTGATCTCATGTTGCCCGCCAAGAACCAAAATAATAAATTTGTTACACTACGAAGTTTTTTCACGGTTGCAATCTTTTCTGAAGAATTATGCATGTTTACATCAAACGCGCCCTTCTGCATTCACTAGGTAGATCACGCTGCGGGTTCCTCACCAAAACTGCCTGCACTATACAGGGCCAATACGGGAAAAAATGGGCAATACGGCAATACGAGAAAAGGAGGGCCAATATGGGGAAAACAGGGTCACTACAACGCTTTATTGAAATTAATAAAATTATCATTAATATCGGCCTTGTTACAGGTCCTTGGTCTGCTGTATTGGACCTCGGCCAATTACGAAATTATTTGGTTAATAACATTGTATTATTGCCCATGCGCTGTCCAATCGAAAGCCTCCAAATTTCTTCGCAGTATATCAAGGGCAATTAATTCTTTAGTATATGTTAAATGTTTATACACGTTGTGTCAATTCTACTTTACATGCTGTAACCCTAGTCTCATCTAAAGGGATAACGCTAAAGTATAAAATTCAGAAGCAACACTAAATATGGCAAACTTAGGGCGGCTTTGTGCTTTCCAAGTCATTCTGAAAGTGTGAGTGATCTGAATATAGCGTGTCGCTGAAATTGACGTTTGTGATTCAATTTGCGAAATACCTAGCTGTTCACAATGTGCAAGCTTGGATGAACGACGGCATTAAACCACGCAAGTGCCTTGTCTTTTATACAGACACTGGAGACAAATGTATTTTGGCCCGTCTGTCTGGCTGTCTGTCTGTCTATCGGGAATCGCAGAATCATAGATTCAGGGTGTGTTTTAGCCCGTCTGTATGTCTTTGCCATTAGCCTATCTGTCTGTATGCCTGACTGTCTGTGACAAAAACAGGAAAAAATACCGTTGACCTGAAGTGTTGAAGCAGTTGTCATAAAACTTTCACATGTGGCAGAGTATTGTTTGCAACAAGATCTTTGTCTTGGTACCGATCATTTTGACCCTGTGATCTGGCCGTTGCAATTGACCTACATTTTTGTCTCTGACAACCTCTGTCAGAATGGGGCGGTCCCCGCCCATCGGGGCTTGAAGAAATAGATGGTCTGCACGATGCATCCACGCAGAGCTAAAATTGACCGCATACGAGTACTGGTAAACCGCTTAGAGGATTTATGCCTGCCCAGGCAATTCGATGCGAATCGGACCGTCCTTGCTCCTAAGTTTCATTGGACGACAGGGCTTGAGATGTCATTTCATCCCAATGTCGGATAAAAGTCCCACAAAATTGGAAGTAACGTCTCCAAAATGACCTATACAGTGTTGATGGGGACTTTATTCCTCAAAAGAAACAAACAAACTGTCAGAATGGGGAGGGGCAGTGATGGAATTGGAATACGTCTTTCAGAAAACAAACACCTGGTTTAGAATTGATTGTTTTTCCAAATCGACACAAGTTTGCTAAGCGCAGAAACTTCATGTTGCTGATGTCTACTTTAAGCAAGAAATCCGGGTAACGTATATTTATAGCTTCTCTCTATCGTATAAGGTCAGAGTGTTGTGAAAAGGGGGTTGCGCCCCGCCCATCGGGGCTTAAAGAAATAGATTGGGCTGTATGGTGCTTCCGCACAGTGTTGAAACTGACCTAACTTGAGTACTGGTGAACCGCTTAGGTCTCAGCCTGCACAGGTAAAGTAGTGCGAATCGGACCGCCCCTTAAACTGTAGCAGTTCTTTTGGCGGCAGGGCTTGAGATGTCATTCTCGGGTTTAAGTCCAACAGAATCGGAAGCAATGTCTCCGGGGACGTTAAACCTCAACACAAACAAAACCTATAGAAATCGGCGTCTGATCAGGGTCTACACTATTTGCATAAAGAACAGGAATTTATGGGTAAATCTACACAATCTTAGCCGCAATGCAGGTCATTTTTTTCAACCTACGGTAAGAGACTGTCAACCCACTGGTGTTGTCAGTGCTTTAAACTTGATGATATGTAGCGATAGCGACGTTCAGCATTAAACTTTGCCTTTAGGTATTCAGAAAGATTTTGTCTTTTGGCATCAAGGTTTTCGTGTTTTCGTATGTTTTAATCGGAAGCTTGGTCAGTATGTTTTCATTGTTGCCATCTCATTTGAAGGAAATGAGCTTTTACTTAACTTTGATTTTGTTTTGTGTGCTTTCTGTACTGTATATGTCTATTTTCCTCTTGGTGCGCATGGTGGGCTGTGCGTTGCTGAATCCAAGAACATTGTGTCCTTTTAAAGCATATTTTCTCCTTATTTAGAATAAAAATGAATCTACTAATTACCTGAAAATTCCTACATAAAGATCGCCTTTGGATCTTTATTTAAGCCCACTTTCGAACAGGCCCACGGGTGGTCTGTACTAGAGCACATTGGGTGTAGAAAACACAAGGAGAGAAAAAAAGAAGTGAAGGCAATGATCAGGAATCGATACAATTAACCCACAGCTCCAATAAGAGACACCAAAGGGAAAGAAACACAAACATGAAACAACATACCCTAATGGAAACATCAATAGCGGAAAGCCAAAAGGACAGTTACTTTTCCACAAAATGACCAATAGGCTATCCAAAATAAAATAAAATAAGCGACACAAACATCCAAAGACAAACCATAACAAAAATAAGCCGCGACAGAAGAACCGCCTTGGAACGGTCAGCGGAAACGAATTCCACTGTGGGGTTTAAATCGATTTTACGTGGTCACAATCCTCGTTCTTAATTCATTTGCGATTGAGACAAATAATTTGTTCAGTCCGCATGAAGGCCTCCTAACTCATTAGTGCTACATCTCCGTGAACACAAATAATCAAACAACCACAGAGATGAAACAACGGTGAGGACTCGACAGCAAGAAACCACTGAAATGCTGGGGCAAAAGAAAACCAACAGTTAGGCTCCGAAGCCCTCTCTACAGCTAAAGGCTGCAGTTCATGGGCCTTAGTACCACCACATTCTTGCTGAAGAGTATTAACATAGTGAAGCCGTCAAACAACGACCACATTGTAAGCGGCCTTATCTGCTGGAGCCAAAACAAACTTCCTATGGCAATCTTGAATACCTACCTTAAGGTGACGTAAAGACGTCTTGGGTTTAGGAGGTAATAAGTTCGTATTTTGAGAATAAAAAGAACTGCGTTTGTTCACTAATTTCAGAATGCTAAGGTTCCATTCTTTAAGAGCTTTATGCTGAACATAATCTCGTTTACACCATCGATTACCAAATTCATTCAAGGCAGCAGCGATTTCATCTCTACATTTATTGAAATCAATTTTAGAAGGAAATCGATACTTCGGTCCTTTAGAAATTATATTACGTATCCTAGAATCAGGAATAAATTTTACATTGCCAGTAATAATATGACCAGCAGCAGGATAGCAATACACTAAATGTTTACAATCACAGGTATCACGAGTGTTAGTGTCAATGTCAAGATCAGAAACAAGTTTACTGAAATTAAAAATGATAGATCTAACATGTTTATTGTATTTATAGCAAATTATGGTTGTTTCAGTGTCTTGAAAATAAGCAGGAATTGCTGAAATCACCGAACTGTCCCGGAAGATACTAGGTAAATCTATAAAATCCAAACCCTTATTAATGAAAGCTGTTTTGATGTAATGACATTTGTGATTAATTTCAGAATCAGTGAAAGGACGAATAACATGCTGAGTATAACCTCTTGTTAAAAGAGCAGTGTCGTATAACTGATGACAACTATCGTAAAATTTATTCGCCTCGGTGTCCAGAATCCGTAATACAGACTTAGAAAAGCAAGCATTGAGTGGCGTCCATGATTCAATAATATTATGGACAGTCAGTTCAGCCTGATATTGTTTCTTTTAAAAGCACGTAATTTACGTTTATAATTGCCATTTTTTTCTGGTGCCGTGCGATCTAGTTTTACGCTTTCGACAGCCAAGAAGCGAGAAAATATCAAAATCAGGCATTTTAGATATATTACCCTCATGATAAATGTTTTCATTAAAGCCCAATGGAAAAGGTGTCTATAGTAATTTAAACCATTTTAATTCAGTTTCATGTCGTTTAATAATTTTAAACCTAGCTGTAAATTTACATCATAGTATTTTTTTCCACTGGCTGTATAGAAATATCTTTTATAGAATGACCTGTACGTTTGAATCAACGGTACAAGAAAGAAAGTTTGTAGGCTTACTCATTCTACGATAGTGTTCGATAAATCGTGTTTTAAACATGCGATTAGTTTGCCCGACATACTGCATTTTACAATATATCAAATCCGTAGAATTGAATGATTGTCAAATCGAACATGTTAACAACAGAAAAACGTCTACCGTTTACAGACGAAGAAACGGTAGACGCAGTGCATAAATATGAACAGCACCTGCACCTCTTAGCATTGCAGTCAGTAATTGTAGGATACATTCCACTTCTTTTGAAAGGAATTGTATATTTCCGAAGAATGGGCAATTAGGTAGGAGATAATCTGACTCTCGGATTATTTTAAATAAATTAGTACTACCTGCTCCACTTAAATTAACGGAAGCGACAGAAAACAAATTTATGGGCCTCACCAATACCGACGGCAACATACCTCTAAAATTATTTTTAGAATGGGGAATCCGTACAGAAGAAGCAGAATGTAACCTAAGGGGAAATATTAAGTTTAAATGTGATACTCAAGTGTGTTTAAAGGGGTGATACCGCCAAAACTAAAGCGATATTCATACCGGTCATTAAGTTAAACAGTATTCGGAAGAACGGTAAATCCTTCAAATAGGAGGCAAGTATAAATAAAGCCCACAAAACAGCTATGTCTATAAAAAGCCCGCAGATATCAAACAATCAATTGTTATACTACGCGGTACGAACATCGGTCCAACTAAGACCTTCAACAGGTACCTAAAGGATGTCAAATTAGGGAACGATGAACGGTATTTGTAAAAGCAATCCCTGAGGATTGGACAATAAGAGAATTTAATGTATGTACGCGGAGACCTTTACAGCCACCACACGGCACAAACAAAACAGCTCTGATATGCAAAATAGAAGTGAAGGCAATGATCAGGAATCGATAGATTTGACCCACAGCTCCCATCAGAGACACCAAAGGGAAAGAAACACAAACATGAAACAACAGACCCTAATGGAAACATCAATAGCGGAAAGCCAAAAGGACAGTTTCTTTCCCACAAAATGGCCAATTGGCTATCCAAAACAAAATAATATAAGCGATACAAACACTCAAAGACAGACCATAACGAAAATAAACCGCGCCAGAAGAACCGCCTTGGAACGGTCAGTGAAACAAATTCAACGGGGGTGGGGGGCTTATTCGATTTTATGTGGCCACAATCCTCGCCCTTACTTCCGTCGCGATTTAGACAAACAATTTGTTCAGTCCGCATGAAGGCCTCCTAACTCATCAGTGCAACATCTCCGTGAACACAAAAATCAAACAACCACAGAGAGGAAACAACGGTGAGGACCCGACAGCAAGAAACCACTGAAAGGCTGGAGCAAAAGAAAAACAACAGTTAGAGTCCGATGGGCCCGACCAGAGACAGAGCATCAGGCACCAACCAACATTACATTGAATTAGATCTCTCTGCCTTTACGCTGGAACCGCCATAGAATCTGGGGCCTGACCCACCAGCGTGCAATTAAAGAGGGAAGCAAAGGTGTTAACCGTGATTGGGTTAACTACCATGCATGCAGTCTGTCGTATAACATTCATGTTGTACCCAATCTTCTTATATCGAATAATGATTTTACGAAATTGGGTACTGAAGTCATTGCGTTTATATATTTTTCTGAATTTATATAATAATGCACCATAAAATTCGGGTTCCGATAGACCTTGTTGTTGAAGAGATTTAAGTCCAATAATGAATTTTAAAATTAAATCAGAATGGCGTCTTTAAAATTTTGAAAAGGCTTTGCGTAGTTTATGGTACCGATAACCCTTATTAAGGCGGCATGTTTTCGTAATGTTTTAAAGCGGAATTCGCAGTTTGGATATTTACCTACAGAGATGCACTGATTTAATTTTGTTTTCTTGGGGAAATCAATGGGCATTAATACAGACACCCTTTATCATCTGTAAACGAACTCGGAAAGGAAACTGTCAAGATTGTATCATTTAGCATAATTAATACTGTCGATAATGCAAAACGGTATGTCTGGATTTACTTGTATGTGTGAAAGAGTCCCAAGATAGCCGTTCTTCTTTTCTTAACAGATTTGTCTCAAAAGAATTGACATGTCTGAGATATTATCTGACATAGCAGGAAAACACACACATGGCAGACATAAAGCTATGTTTTATATATTTTATGGTCTACAGGAGGCACTTTTCAAATTTTATCATATATAGAGTGTTGTTGCCAGGTAGCGCTATCAACAAACGTACAAACCAAACAATCGTGCACCCCTTCGTTATATAAAGTACCTACAGCCAGTCAAGAGAGAGAGAGAGAGAGAGAGAGAGAGAGAGAGAGAGAGAGAGAGAGAGAGAGAGAGAGAGCTAACATGAATATATGCTTATGGTTACTTTGACGAGCTCCAGGAGTAGATGGAAGTTTTCAACCGTTTTACCTTGTAAGAATCTTATATGGATATGAGGGGTGGATGGAAAAATCTGTCCCAAGGGTCACTGTCCGGCATCACGAGGCTTGCCGAGTCATTACGAAAACAGGCCTATACAAATACATTCTAACCTTTATCGCCGAAAAAATGAAAATTTTAGGATAAAAAAATGGGATATTTTTCTTATTTCTGCCCAAAATATAGTTTGTGGGAACTTGTTAGAACCGCCTCGGTTCTAACGAGTACCAACATTACGAAAACACACCTATACAAATAAGTTGTATATTTTACCGCCGAAAAATGAAAATCTTGAGATTAAATTGTGATATTTTTCTTATTTCTGAAATAAGAAAAATAATGTATACCCATGCAAACCCCAGTTTTGCATTATAAAAGTGGGGTTGAAGGGGGTCAAAATAATATAGACATGTTTGCGTGATGACAATCTATATTTTAGAGCAGAAATAAGAAAAATAAGGTTTACCCCTGTAAACCCCGTTTTTACTATATAAAAGTGGGGTTCGAGGGGGTCAAAACTATATCGGCGTGTTTTCGTGATGGAACGCGTCTCAAGAGAGTCGTTTCTCTTGACTCTTGACTCATCAGATTTCACACGTCTGAGGCCATATGAAATATTTACCATGAGTGATAAAGCTTTCCCACATATAGGATAAAATACACTTGTATAGCCATCTGAAATGTATCAAACCGATTGTCTCAGATTAGGTTCCAATAAAGCTGTCCTAGGCTATCTTTGGCTACGGAATTTGCCAGTATCTTGTCAATGTCACAAATATAAACTAGTGTGTGTTGGCGGCATAATGCCGCCATTTGTTTGTTTGTATGTTTGTTTGTTTGATATGAGGTTTTACGTCCCCGTCAACACTATTCAGATCATTTTGGAGACGTTTCTTCCAATTCTTAGGGACTTTTACCAGACATTGAGATGAAATGACATCTCAAGCCCTGTCGCCCAAAGAAACCAATAGGGTTTATAAGCATGGACGGGCCGACTCGCACCGCTTTGCCAGGGCAGGCTTAGATCCTCTAAGTGGTTTACCAGTACTCCTGTGCGGTCGGTTTCAGCTCTGCGTGGAAGCATCATGCAGCCCATCTATTTCTTCAAGCCCCGATGGGCGGGGGCCGATAATGCCGTCATTCTCCCAGCTGAAAGGATAAGAAGTTTTGAAGATCTTTTTTTATTATTTTTGATGCTTTACATGTTTGGAGAGAGAAGAATGTAATCAGGATCGCTCAATGCGCATGTGCAATTTTAATTGGCTGTTGTGTTATACTTAAAAAGATTAGTAGCGCCAACAGGAGGTTCAGGTTAAAGAAAATACCCTTTCTTGAATTAACGCTGAAGCAACGGTGCTAGGAGGATAACGGAGGTCTATATCTCCCAAAACATTCTTCATGCGGACTGAACAAATTATTTGTCTAAATCGCGACGGAAGTAAGGGCGAGGATTGTGGCCACGTAAAATCGATTTAAGCCCCCCCCCACCCCCCAACAGTGAATTCGTTTCCGCTGACCGTTCCAAGGCGGTTCTTCTGTCGCGTTTAATTTTTGTTATGGTTTGTCTTTGGGTGTTTGTGTCGCTTATATTATTTTGTTTTGGATAGCCTATTGGCCATTTTGCGGTTTCTAGACTCATCCGAAAGTCTGGAGAAACCCGGGAACCCCGACCCCTGGTTTACAAGGCGAGTATCATAACCACTACACAACGGAGGCTTCCATTACGTAAAAACGCCAATACAAATACATTGTAAACCTTACTGCCGTGACAAAGATCATTTTAAGATGAAAAATTGTGATTTTTTTTCTAATTTCTGCTCATAATATAGATTGTATGTACTCGTAAGAACCGCCTCAATGAGGCGGTTCTAACGAGTACCTACAATCTATATTTTAGAGCAGTAATAAGAAAATAAGGCCGTAAAAATTCTCCCCGTACATCATAGTGCAGATTTTATACTTTGTTTTTGATTCTTTGAGATCTTTGGGCATATTCTGAGGACTCCTAAATTTCTATTGGTTTAGACTTAAGCAACTAAACCACTGTCTCTGTCTATTTTGGACTTATTTTGATATACATCACAGTCTTTTATCTGTCCCTTTGATGAAACTTTTAACGAAATTTCAGCACAGTTTACCATTGGTTTTCGTCAACAATTCTTGACACGGTTACTGATGAGGCTTTAGTAGCCGAAACTGCGTAGTCTGACCCACTTCTGGTCTTTAGAATATGTCCATTGTTCTTAAGGGATACTCATTTTATTCTTTACCCCTTGCAAACCCCAGTTTTACTATATAAAAGTGGGGTTCAATGGGGTAAAATAAATATAGACGTGTTTTCGTCATGTAAGTTACGACGAGGCAACAGTGCTGGGAGGATACTACCGTCAACACCTAGGAAGATAAAGGTGGTGCACATGTATATAGCCGGCCCCCGCCAATCGGGGCTTGAAGAAATATATGGGCTGCATGATGCTTCCACGCAGAGCTGAAACCGACCCGCACACGCGTACTGGTAAACAGCTTAGAGGATCTAAGCCTGCCCAGGCGAAGCGGTGCGAGTCGGCCCGTCCATGCTTATAAACCCTGTTGGGTTTATTGGGCGACAGGGCTTGAGATGTCATTTCATCTCAATGTCGGGTAACAGTCCCACAAAATGGGAAGCAACGTCTCCAAAATGGCATTTGACGGGGACGTTTAACCTCAAATCAAACAAACAAAAACATACATAACTATTCCTTCCAAAACATTATTTCAATAGTTTCCCTTGGGAAGAGGGTTTTCTTCGGGGGACTTTAATGCAGCGAAATGGGGCTCGGAACGGTTTTGGGGGAAGTGTCTTGAAGTGCACTTCGGTTCTTGAAGTAACGATGATGGAACAATGGCATATATAGTCACGATTCCTTCTATAACACTGTTTAATGCAGGCACTGAAATATTATTATGGTTCTTCGTAAAATAGAAAATGCATTTTTTCCGAAAATTTTGGCAATAAAATATATGTTTCACAGAATAAATCCATATTACATACGAATTCATGTTGTTTAACGCAAGCGTTTGCACATAAAAACCTGCGTTAATAAAGCCTCCTACTTTTCCGTATTAGCACAGAAATGTGCGAACTTTTATTAGGCAACCGCCTGGGTGACACTGATTAGACAGAATGCATTAATTTACTTGTCATAAAACCCTCAAAAAAATCCTCAAAGCTGAGAGAATGAGGGTCTCTGTGACTTTATTTACCATAGATATGCTAAACTTGTATTGCGATAAAACGCCGATGTGCGACAATGGCGGGTTTCATTTCTCTTGAACTAGCAAGAACATGGGTACAAAATTAGCCTTTCAATGCAAATCATATTTTCAGAAATTTAAACCTTGTCCTGCAGAATATTTACATATGTCACGCCCACCACTGATTATCAGCCAATCAGATTACGTGATGCAAATTATTGCAACACATCCATAAACAGGGTGGCAAACAATGAAAATCCTGATCTGATGGCTTCTTCAGAAGCCATCTTATCTGGATCTACATTGTTTCAAAGATAAGGCATATCCTGGCTCAGCAGGACAAGGGTTAAGCAGTAACGTATTCAATATGCTCTAGGTCCAAAAAGCGCCGGCTCCAGACAGCAGAAAACAGGAAAGGGGGGGGGGGCGGGGGCAAACACTTAATCCACATTGTCTACCGCCTTCTGTTATTATTGGACACACTTTTATATCCACCATGGGGAAACGACTAATGACTTCTAAGAATGTTATCTGACAAGTTTTGCACAACGCGCAATTTAATGATGTTAATTATGAAAAAGCTATTTGTCTGGATTGACGAGAAAGTGCAAAGCTTCTCGAGACAATCATTTCTTATGTCTGTTAGCTTTAACCCTCTTTGTACCAAATGGAATCTTCTTCCTTATATATGGCAGGAGTCCATTTCAAAATTCGGGATTGTCAGGTTGTGTTTTCTTCAAAATTGATTAGGAAAATTGTTGCACTCTTTGCAAACAGTGCAGGCCCTGATCAGACGCCGCGTTATGCGGCGTCTGATCTGGGCCTGCACTGTTTGCCGGGGTAGCCGTTTTGTGGGGTTTCTGGAACTAAATGGTTTAAAGGTAACGGATACACACCTAGCGGAGGCGCTGCTTTCAAATTATATTATTCATTACGATTGCGACACCGTGTGCTAAAATGGCGTGTTATATTGCCGGAACTAACATATTTCAGCTGAAAACTTCTGATATTTTTTCTAATTTATAGTTAAACGTAGATTACATGTGCTTTTTAGATATAGACTCCTGCCTTGAGGCGGTTCTAACAAGTTCACACAATCTGTCTTCGAGAAGAAAACATTTTCGGAACAAACATATTACAGCTGAAAACTTCTGACATTTTTTATAATTTATAGTTTAAACGTAGATTACGTGTGCTTGTTAGAACCGCCTCCTAGAGGCGATTCTAACAAGTACACACAATCTATGTCTTCGAGAAGAAAATATTTCCGGAACAAACATATTCCAGCTGAAAACTTCTGATATTTTTCTAATTTATAGTTTAAACGTAGATTGCGTGTGCTTGTTAGAACCGCCTCCTAGAGGCGGTTCTAAGAAGTACACACAATCTATGTCTTCGAGAAGAAAATATTTCCGGAACTGACATATGCCAGCTGAAAACTTCTGATATTTTTCTAATTTATAGTTTAAAGGTAGATTGCGTGTGCTTGTTAGAACCATCTCCTTGAGGCGGTTCTAACAAGTACACAAACAATTTATGTCTTCGAGAAGAAAATGTTTCCGGAACTAACATATTCCAGCTGAAAACATCTGACATTTTTTAGCTCACCGTCACGTAGTGACGAGGTGAGCTTTTGGGATCACTTTTTGTCCGTCGTCCGTGCGTGCGTCCGTCCGTGCGTCCGTCCGTAAACTTTTTCTTCAAACGACATCTCCTCCTAAACCACTGAGCGGATTTTGACCAAACTTCACAGGAATGATCCTTAGGTGGTCCCCTTTCAAAGTTGTTCAAATGGTTCCGGTCCGTTGCACATATGGGTCACAGGAGCCAAAAATAGATTTTTTTCACCGAAAACTTAAAAAATCTTCTTCTCTGAAACTGCAAGGCCCAGGTCTTTGATATTTGGTATGAAGCTTCATCTAGTGGACCCCTACCAAGATTGTTCAAATTATAGTGCTGGGGCCAAAAATGCCCCCGCCCCGGGGCCCTTTGGTTTTACATGGGCTTATATAGGGAAAATCTTTAAAAATCTTCTTCTCTGAAACTGCAAGGCCCAGGTCTTTGATATTTGGTATGAATCTTTATCTGGTGGACCCCTACCAAGATTGTTCAAATTATAGTGCTGGGGCCAAAGATACCCCCGCCCCGGGGCCCTTTGGTTTTACATAGGCTTATATAGGGAAAATCTTTAAACATCTTCTTCTCTGAAACCGCAAGGCCCAGGTTTTTGATATTTGGTATGAAGCTTCATCTAGTGGACCCCTACCAAGATTGTTCAAATTATAGTGCTGGGGCCAAAAATGCCCCCGCCCCGGGGCCCTTTGGTTTTACATGGGCTTATATAGGGAAAATCTTTAAAAATCTTCTTCTCTGAAACTGCAAGGCCCAGGTATTTGATATTTGGTATGAATCTTCATCTGGTGGACCCCTACCAAGATTGTTCAAATTATAGTGCTGGGGCCAAAGATGCCCCCGCCCCGGGGCCCTTTTTGGTTTTACATAGGCTTATATAGGGAAAATCTTTAAAAATCTTCTTCTCTGAAACCGCAAGGCCCAGGTCTTTGATATTTGGTATGAAGCTTCATCTAGTGGACCCCTACCAAGATTGTTCAAATTATAGTGCTTGGGCCAAAAGTGCCCCCGCCCCGGGGCCCTTTGGTTTTACATGGGCTTATATAGGGGAAATCTTTAAAAATCTTCTTCTCTGCAACTGCAAGGCCCAGGTCTTTGACATATGGTATGAATCTTCATCTTATGGACCCCTACCAAGATTGTTCAAATTATAGTGCTGGGGCCAAAAATGCCCCCGCCCCGGGGACCTTTGGTTTTACATAGGCTTATATAGGGAAAACCTTTAAAAATCTTCTTCTATGAAACCGCAAGGCCCAGGTCTTTGATATTTGGTATGAAGCTTCATCTAGTGGACTCCTACCAAGATTGTTCAAATTATAGTGCTGGGGCCAAAAATGCCCCTGCCCCAGGGCCCTTTGGTTTTACATGGGCTTACATTGGGAAAATCTTTATAAAATCTTCTTCTCTGAAACTGCAGGGCCCAGGTTTTTGCTATTTGGTATGAAGCTTCATCTAGTGGACCCCTACCAAGACTGTTCAAATTATAGTGCTGGGGCCAAAAATGCCCCCGCCCCGGGGCCCTTTGGTTTTACATAGGCTTATATAGAGAAAATCTTTAAAAATCTTCTTTTCTGAAACTGCAAGGCCCAGGTCTTTGATATTTGGTATGAAGTTTCAGCTTGTGGACCTCTATCAAGATTGTTCAAATTATAGCCCTGAAGCCAAAATTGCCCCCGCTCCTGGGCCCTTTGGTTTTTCATAGACTTATATAGGGAAAATCTTGAAAAATCTTCTACTCTGAAACCACAAGGCCTAGGTCTTTGACATTTGGTATGAAGCTTCAGCTAGTGGACCTCTACCAAGATTGTTCAAATTATAGCCCTGGGGCCACAATGCCCCCGCCCCAGGGCCCTTTGGTTTTACATAGACTTATAATAGAGATAATCTTTGAAAATCTTCTTCTCTGAAACAACAAGGCCCAGGTCTTTGATATTTTGTTGTGTAGCTCCATCTAGTGGACCTTTGCCAACATTGTTCAAATTATAGTCTTTTGTTGATATTTGGTATGAAGCTTCACCTTTTTAGACCTCCCTCAACATTATGCACATTATAACCCTGGGGTCAATAATGGCCCTCCCCGGGGCCCATTTGTTACTCTATGGATCAGGTGAGCGATCCAGGGCCATCATGGTCCTCTTGTCTAATTTATAGTTTAAACGTAGATTGCGTGTGCTTGTTAGAACCGCCTCCTAGAGGCGGTTCTAAGAAGTACACACAATCTATGTCTTCGAGAAGAAAATATTTCCGGAACTGACATATGCCAGCTGAAAACTTCTGATATTTTTCTAATTTATAGTTTAAAGGTAGATTGCGTGTGCTTGTTAGAACCATCTCCTTGAGGCGGTTCTAACAAGTACACAAACAATTTATGTCTTTGAGAAGAAAATATTTCCGGAACTAACATATTCCAGCTGAAAACTTCTGACATTTTTCTAATTTATGGTTTAAACTTAGATTGCGTGTGCTTGTTAGAACCGCCTCCTATCTATAGAAGACTCCGTGGTCGAGTGGTTACGCTACTCGCCTTGAAAACCAGGGGTCGCAGGTTCGATCCCGGGCTTCTCCAGACATTCGGATGTGTCTTTAAACCGAGGTCCTGTCTCCGTATGACCTTAGCTGTTGGCGGGACGTAGCACTGAAACACCCACTCACTCATACGCAATATATGGCTTCGTGTAGAAAATAAGTAAAATGAATACCCCGATAAATCCCATTTTTATCTTCATAAAGTTGGGTTTACAAGGGGGGCTTTTTTACACGGACCTGTTCATCCGATGCTTGTTTTCCTTGTTAATAAGTACTTCTCAGAAAGACAATAATTTGTTCCTGAGGGGAGGCCGATACTGTTTCTGTAAGAGAATATCCCGTTTTAGAGAGATTAACCCTTATCCAGCTGAATAATTAAATTAGCCAAACCCATTTCTGAACCAATCAGATAACTTGATGGAATTTGTTCAAACAAATTCACAAACTGAATGTCAAACAGTGTAGATCCTGATCAGATGGCTTCTGCAGAAGCCATCTGATCTGGATCTCCACTGTTTGCAATAGCAGAGTTTTTGTGAACAGCAGGATAAGGGTTAAAACAACTGCCAGAAAGGTAAAACAATAACTCTTATTCTGCTGAATAAATTAATTTAGCCACGCTCATTTCTAACTATCAACCAGTCAAATTCCTTAAGAAAATGTATTCACTAATTTCACAAACAGAACGTCAAACAGTGTAGATACTGATCAAATGTCTTCTTCAACAGCTATCTGAGCTGGACTTACACTCTTTGCAAAGGTAGGGGTTGTCATGTCAGTGGGATAAGATTTAATTCGACACCTCGTGGGGCACATGTAGTCACTTTCCTTAAAATGTCAGAGAAATGGAATATCTGATTCAATTTTTAATGAGATCGTAAAACTGATACTCAAATATGTTAGACATATTTCAGCAAAAACGATTGATTAATCGAAATCTGACTCACCGACGTGATATAAGAAGACACATTATCGTTTTTGTACAATGTCCCCAAAGAATATGTTTGCCCTAAGTGGGCTGCAAAAATCAGATATAAAGACTATTTTGCTGACAAGTCCCTGTGATAAATATCGTATGGAAAATATAGCAGATCATTTCGAAAACAAGCCTATACAAATGCACTCTTAAGCTCTACAGCCGAAAGAAAAAAATACGGTGAAAAATTGTGATATTTTTATTATTCCTGCTCAAAATATAGATTGTGGGTACTCGTTAGAACCGCCTCATCGGTACTCGTTAGAACCGCCTCTATGAGGCAGTTCTAACGAGTACCCACAATTTATATTTTAGAGCAGAAATAAGAATTGTAAACCCTAGTTTTACTTTATAAAAGTGGGGTTCCGGGGGGTCCAAATTATATAGACGGAAAGCCAAAAGGACAGTTACTTTCCCACAAAATGGCCAATTGGCTATCCAAAACAAAAATATAATTGATACACACACACACAGACAAACCATAACAAAAATAAACCGCGACAGAAGAAACGCCTGAAACGGTCAGTGAAACGAATTTCACTGGGGGTGGGGGTGGAGCTTAAATCTATTTTACGCTTACTTCCGTCGCGATGTAGACAAATAATGTGTTCAGTCTATATGAAGGCCTCCTTACTCATTATAGCTGTTGCAGCTACGTGAACAAAAAAATCAAACAACCACAGAGATGAAATAACGGTGATGACTCGACAGCAAGAAACAACAGAAATGCTGGCGCAAAAGAAAACCAACAGTTAGACTCTGGTGGGCCCAACTAGAGACAGAGCAGCAGGCACCAACCAACATTACATAAAATTAAATTCTAATTCTCAGTAAGCCTTTACGCTGGAACCGTCATAAAATCTAAGGCCTGACCCACCGGCGTGCAATTAAAGAGGGAAGCCAAGCTGGCAACCGTGTGTGTGTTAACTACATGTATCATGCATGCAGTCTGTCGTATCACATTTATGTTGTACCAGTCTCTTTATATCGAAGAATGAAGTCATTGCAAGTATATGTTTTTACTGAATTTATATACTAAGTCGCCATAAATTCGAGTTCCGATAGTCTGCTTGCCATTGAAAATGCTGTTGATTGGATCATGGCCCAGCACACTCTGGAAGAATCTTTGCGGACAGTAATGTCAGAGTGCGTGTTTGAGTTTTACGTCTCACCAACAGCTAGGTCATACGGAGACGGGACCTCGGTTTTTAAAGACTCATCAGAAAGTAAGGAGAAGCCCGGGATCGATCCTGTGATCCCTGGTTTACAAGGCGAGTAGCATAACCACCACACCACGGTGGCTTCACAGTAATGTCAGAAAACTCAAATTGTGAAAAAGACTGGAAGTCAGAAGTGTTTGAAATTTTGATACACTACTTGTAAGAGAACTAATATGCCCATGTTATGCAACATCAGCTATCTTGACTATGGCTTTGGCATTTAGATGAGCTGGAAAGCATCACGTGAACAAGTCCGTGAAATGAACACCCCCTTAAACCCCACTTTATATAGAGAAACCTGGGGTTTAAGGGGGTAAAAATTATTTTCCTTATTTCTGCTTCAAAACATAGGTTGTGGGTACTCGTTAGAACCGCCTCAATGAGGCGGTTCTAACGAGCACCCACAACCTATGTTTGCAGTATAAATAAGAAAAAAATCACGGATTTTCACCAGAAAAGTAGCCATTTTGGAGATAAGAAAAATGCACTATGTCGCACGGGTCAGTTATCGTAATGAGTGGGATTTATGATAGGGATATATTAAGTTTTGTTGTTTAGCCCCGAGATATACGAGAGGGCTCCCAGCAGACACACGTCTTAGGGTAACTACCATGCATGCAGTCTGACGTATGCATAGTAGAACATGACGTTGCACCGACGTAGATGTGACGTTGAATAAACGTCAGGACGTTGTGCCGACGTTAGTGTGACGTCACAATTACGCCATGTGCCCACTGGGCTATATAATGTTGTTGTAAACCAGCTTTTGCAGCTCGTCCATGTAAGCAATGTAAAATAGGGATTTTCTTAACAACATAAAATTGGCCAATGTTTGTTTGATTTGAGGTTTAACGTCCCCGTCAACACTGTAAAGGTCATTTTGGAGACGTTGCTTCTATTTTTGTGGGACTTTTCTAGACATTAAGATGAAATGACATCTCAAGCCCTGCCGCCCAATGAAACCAATAGGGTTTTATAAGCATGGACGGGCCGACACTCGTTCCGCTTTGCCTGGGTAGGCTTAGATCCTCTAAGCGGTTTACCAGTACTCGTGTGCGGGTCGGTTCAGCTCTGCGTGGAAGCATCATGCAGCCCATCTATTTCTTCATGCCCTATAACTAGATGGTTCTGTAGTAAAAACTCGGCTATATTACATAGCACGTATCGGAATTGACGTTATCGCCGAACTTTGGTGGGCCGTGTAATTTGTTCTGTTGTGTAGCCTACTAGGCTTTTGCAATGTTTGAACCCTGTTAATGTACTTCTAAACCATATGAACGTGAAAAATGCGATCGTCGGCTGGCTCATCAAATTTATCAGTAAATGTCATTTGAAGTATTTTATCCAGTTTACGTTTTCATTATGTGCCAGCTGCATCTTTATTTGTAGAATTTATGATTCCATTATTGTGTTAGAAACGATTGGATTTAAATGAATTCAAAATTGTTCTGTAATTCATTTTGCTTTTTTATGGTTAAGCATTGATTTTTGTATTGCGTTCGACAAACAAGCTGCATCAGCCTAGCGTACCGCAAAAAAGGCATCGGCGCCCATTGGATAACACACCTGTGTGACATAGTGTATTTTTTCACCTCTCCAAAATGGCTACTTATCTGACGAAAATTTGTGATATTTTCTTACTACTACTACAACCATAGTTTGTGAGTGCCCGTTAAAACCGCCTCATGGAGGCAGTTCTAACGAGTACCCACAACCTATGCGTTAGAGCAGAAATATGAAAAATATTGTATACCCCCGAAAACCACAGTTTTCTCTACATAAAGTGGGGTTTAGACGCAAATCGGGTCCTTTTCGCGTGACGCGGGGCATAAGAAATGACGTTATGCCACCGCTTAAGGAGAATGTTAACACATGCCATGTTTTCTGTCCATTCTTGCAAGTTTGAGAACTTTTTTGACTATTTATGCATACACTTTTCTGTCGAAAGCCCCCGCCTATCGGGGCTTTGAGAATAATGTTTGGCTGCATGGTGCTTCCGCGCAGAGCTCAAACTGACCGAACTTTTCATAGCTGATAAACCGCTGGGAAGGAATAAGCCTTTCCAGGAAAAGTGGTGCGAGTCAGATCGTTTTAGGGTGGTTTCTTTGGGGGCCATGGCTGAAATATCATTGCATCTCAATTCGGGGTGAAGCTCCCACCTTGACGAGGACGTAAAACCTCAACACAAACAAACAAACGTTCCACTTCGGCGAAGCCTCTCTACCCTTAATGTTAAAAATCGCTCTTTAACATTAGGATTGCAAGTGATATAATGCATTCTTTCATGTTATAAAATGACAAAATTTCTCGCGTTATTTTCGTTTCATCACGTGAACAAATCCGTGAAATGAATACCCGCTAAATCCCAATTTACATGGAGAAACCTGGTGTTCACAAAGGTATACACTTTTTATGCCCCTGGAATCTAGATTCGTGGTTGGGAGGGGGGGGGCATATAGTTTTTGGTCTGTCTGTCTGTTTGTCTGTTTGGCCGTTTGGTCGTTTGTCCGTTTGTCTGTCTACAAAAACCTTAACATAGGGCAAAACTTTTGAATGGTAATAGATAGAGCTTTCATATTTTACATGTGTATACCTTATCACAAGACCTTTCCAGTGGTTCCATAATTTTTGATCTCGTGACCTTGAACTTGACCTTTGACCTACTTTTTTCATTTTTTTTTTAAACCATTAACATTGGCTATAACTTTCGATTGGTAAGTGATACGGCTTTCATATTTCACACGTGCATTCCTTGTCACAGGACCTTTCTAGTGGTACCATAAAGTTTGACCTTGCGACCTTGACCTTGATGTTTGACCTACTTTTAAAAAACTTTAACATTGGCCATAACTTTCGATTGGTAAGTGGTAGGGCTTTCAATTTTCACATATGCACTCCTTGTCACAAGTGGTACCATAATTTTTTACCTTGTGACCTTGACATTGACGTTTGGTCTACTTTTTTAAAAACTTTAACATTGGCCATAACTTTCGATTGGTAATTGGTAGGGCTTTCATATTTCACATGTGCATTTCTTGTCACAAGACCTTTCTAATGGTACCATAATTTTTGACCGTGTGACCTTGACCTTGACGTTTGACCTACTTTATAAAAACTTAACATAGTCCATAACGTTTGATTGGTAAGTGATTGGGCTTTCATATTTCACACGTGCATTCTTTTTTACAAGACCTTTCCAGTGGTACCATATTTTTACCTCGTGACCTTGACTTTTGACCTACTTTTTAAAAACTTTAACATTGGCCATAACTTTCAATTGGTTAGTGATAGGGCTTTCATATTTCATGTGCATACCATGTCACAAGACCTTTTCAACAATCCCATAATTTTTGACCTTGTGACCTTGACCTACTTCTTTAAGACTTGAACACTGGCCATTCCTTTCGATTGCTTAGTGATACTGCTTTCATATTTAACATGCGCTGTCCGGGGGCATCAGTGTTTCACAAACACATCTTGTTTATTTCTGCTGCAAGGCACCCCCAACTATTTGGGTCAAATGAAAAAATGCACTGTGTCGCACGGATGTCTTACCATGCGTGTAATGATATTTTCGCGTTATTTTCTCTTCCAAAGCCTAAATAGACTAGCTTTAGAAGCACCTCATGAAGACGGTTTAAAAGGAGTGCCCACTGTCTACGCTTTTGAGCAAGAAGAGGGAAAAATGTGTTTATTTCTGAAAAATCCAGTTGTCTTTATTTCATTGAGTCGATTCTAACGAGTGCCCACAATCTTATGTTTTTGAGCAAGAGAATGAACTGAGAAACATTGTTCGCCTTGTCTCTTTATAACATTAAAAAACACGCCTATTCAAATATACTTTTAAATTTTACTACCAAAAATAAAAACGAATTCTAATAAAAAAATAAAATCTGATATTTTTCATATTTTTGCTCAAAGCATAGACTTTGGGAACTCGTAAGAATGTTTTTGGGCAGATATAGGAAAAAATAATGTATTCCCCTGTAAACTCCAGTTTTACTTTATAAAGGAGGTTTAAGGGAGGGGGCAGGGTTAAAATCATAAAGACCTGTTTTCCTCATGAAAGTCGGGGTTGTTTTAAGCGATGAAGATTATAAGAATCTGATATGGGGTTCTGTTGTAGATGAGCGTTTCCAACTCAAGGGATGACCGTGCTGAGCGGAACAGAGGCTACGTCGAGGTTCCGCTCAGCACGGTCATCCCGAGGGTTGGAAACGCCCATTCTTAACAGAACCCCATATTGGATTCTTTTTCTTGCACAACACCTCCGGTTAGTTTTGATAGCTCGCACATGTATACTGTTTACAAAATAAAAGTAGTGCGAAAGTAGTTCCGGCAGGTGAATAGAATTGAAGCGCATTTATGTTTGTTGCATGGGTCGGCACACCAGGGTCAGAACATAAATTTCTATCCCAGGGTAAAATCACGGATTTCCATGTCTGGTGTGAAGAATATATGAATCTTATATGGGTGTGAGGGGTGGATAGAAAAATCCGTCCCAAGGGTCACTGTCCGGCATCAAGAGGCTTGCCGAGTGATGCCGGACAGTGATCCCGAGGGACGGATTTTTCTATCCACCCCTCACATCCAAATTGGATTCTTTTTCTTGCATACCTTCCATTTCTTAGCGCGGAATTTCAATGCTGCAGTCACTTCGGTTACTAACGTCCGCCATATTGTGTTGACACTGCAGGAATATAAAGTGACGTCACGGATCGTGCATGACGTCAACCTTAACGACGGCGCACACAAGGTCGTAATCAACCAGTGCATTTATCAAACACGCGATTATATTCGATTTGGGGTCGGAACACCAGGGTCAGAACATAAATTTCTATCCCAGGGTTAAATCGCGGATTTCCTTGTCTGGTGTGCAAGAAAAGACGTTTCCTGATAAGGAGAGAGGGACAATTTTTTTTTTAATAGTTTTAAGTGTAATTTATTTTAGTTCGATTGCGATGAAAGCTTCAAGCTTATTAAAACGGTCTCGAACAATCATTCCGGGTGTTTTCAGTGTTCACACTGAGACTTGATTGCTGCAATTATGTTTTAAGTAGTAAACAAATTATTCACGAACTGAACATGTTTTTATTGCAGCAGTAATCGAATTAAATCATTAAGCAATGGTGCAGATGCATTGCGTGCTGTGAAAAACTAATTTTATTTTTAATATTGTTTGTGTGTTAGAGAACAAGAAAACACCCACACGACAAAACTGAATTTTATTTGTCGAGAATTTAATTTAACCTCAAAGAAATGTCGTTGCTGCTTTTCTGGTGAAAACTCTGGTTGTTGAAGGAAAAAAAGCAAACTATTGTCATTATAAAAACACACCTGTACAGAAACACTGTAACGTTTACCGCCTTATATGAAACATTAAAGAGCGGTATCATTAGGCTCGGGTCATATGTGAGACGCCAAGTTCTGCAACGGAAGGTAAGGTGGTTTTTCTCCGGGTACTCCGGTTTTCGCCAACCTCTGATTAACGATCGGCTCGATATGAGTGAAATAATCTTGAAAGGGCCGTAAAACCAAACCAAAAGAAAAAAAAACATTAAAGATTGTGATAAATTGTGATTTTTTTTCTTATTTCTGCTCAAAATATAGATTGTGGCTACACGTTAGAACCGCCTCATCGAGGCGGTTCTAACGAGTATCCACAATCTATAATTTAGAGAAATAAGAAAAATAAGGTTTACCCCTGCAAACCCCAGTTTTACTATATAAAAGTGGGGTATGAGGGGGTCAAAACTATATAGGCATGTTTGCGTGATGATTCTCTTGTAAGTCCAACTATTCAATGTGGGTGGGGTATACATTTAGGTGATAACTGTATTTGAAATTGTCATTTGGTGAGGTAAATCTGTGAATTTCATACGTGAACAAGTCCATGGAATGAACACCCCCTAAACCCGACTTTATATAGAGAAAACTGGGGTCCACGTGGGTATGCAATAATTTTCTTATTTCTTCTCCAAGACATAGGATGTAGGTACTCGATGAGGCGGTTCTAACGAGCACCCGCAACCTATGTTTGCAGTATAAATAAGGATTTCTATCAGAAAAGTAGAGATGTCGAAAATACACAATATCGCACGGGTAATCGTAATGAGAAGCGACCGTGTAATAAACACCCCTCTAAAGCCCACTTTATATACATAAAACTTGGATTTCCAGGGGTATACATTACTTTTCTTATTTCTGCTCCAAGACATAGGTTGTGGGTACTTGTTAGAACAGCCTCAATGAGGCTGTCGGCCCCCGCCCATAGGGGCTTGAACAAATAGATGTGCTGCATCATGCTTCCACGCAGAGCTGAAACCGACCGCACACGAGTACAGGTAAACCGCTTAGAGGATCTACATGTAAGCCTGCCCAGGCAAAGCGGTGCGAGTCAGACCGTCCACGCTTGAAAACCCTATTGGTTTCCTTGGGTGACAGGGCTTGAGAAGTCATTTCATCTCACTGTCGGGTAAAAGTCCCACAAAATTGGAAGCAACGTCTCCAAAATAACCTATACCGTGTTGATGGGGACGTGAAACCTCCAATCAAACAAACAGACAAACAATGAGGCGGTTCTATATGTATCGAGCACTCATAACCTACGTTTGGAGTATAAATAAGAAAAAATATCACAAATTTTCGTCAGAAAAGTAACCGTTTAGGAGATATGAAAAAATGCATGTGCAAACGTGCGTGTTATCGTAATGGTAATTTAATAAGCGTTCAAGACCGAAGGAAGACTTAAATCGAATGGAAATAATCACGAGATAATATAAACTTCGTCATGAGAAAAGCTATCTTTGGACTGTGCTCTGATTCGTTTATTTGTGTTGAGCTTATATGTCCCCGTCAACATTATTCAGGTAACTTCGGATGCGTTGTTTCAAAGTTTGTGGTACTTTTTCCCGACGTTAGTTTCGTTTGTTTTATTTGAGGTTTGATGTCCCCGTCAACACTGTAAATGTCATTTTGGAGATGGTGCTTCCAATTTTGTGGGACTTTTACCCGACATTGAGATGAAATGACATCTCAAGCCCTGTCGCCCAATGAAACCAATAGGGTTTATAAGCACGGACGGTCCGACTCGCACCGCTTTGCCTGGACAGGCTTAGATCCTCCGAGTGGTTTACAAGTACTCGTGTGCGGCCGGCTTCAGCTCTGCGTGGAAGCATCATGCAGCCCATCTATTTCTTCAAGCCCCGATGGGCGGGGCGGCTTTTACCCGACATTGAGATGAAATGACATTTCAAGCCCTACCGCCCGAAGGAACTGCCAGGATGGGTTTATAGGGGGTAAACCTTATTTTTGTTTTTTTTTTTCTATTCTGAAATATAGACTGTGGATACTCGTTAGAACCGCCTCGATGAGGCGGTTCTAACGAGAACCACAATCTATATTTTAAGCAGAAATAAGAAAAATATCACAATTTTTCATCTTAAAATTTTCGTTTTTGCGGCGGTAAAGTTTACAATGCATTTGTATAGGCGTGTTTTCGTAATGTGGAGCTGTCCGAATACGACATTCTTCAAGTTTTATTTCTAGCCCAGTCATGGTCCTAATTCAGGACCATTTTTCTTTTTCTAGCCTAGCCTCTGAGATAATCAACCCACCAGTGTTGTCAGCATTTTATGACCCCCTATCAAAGGGGAGGGGGATACATTGTTTTTGGTGTGGATCCCGTCGGCGTCGGCATATGCGCATGCAAGTGCGTAGGCGTATGCGTCGGCGTGAGACTTTTTTGTGTGCAAGATATCTAATGAACTTATGAGTGGATTTTGAGCAAATTTGCATTGATATAATATTTGGACAGGATGAAGAATTGATTAGGGTTTTGTGACTTTGACCTTATTTTCAAGGCCACGGCCGTGCTAAATAGGTCAAATTTAGGCCAAATTTTGGTTGTGTGTAGTATAGCTCATGATTTGACCGTATTTTCAAGGCTTAACGGAGTTGTTTAATTAAGCTTGCTTCGAAAGGGGTATGTGGTGGGAGACATCTGTTTTCTCAGAAAACAAGTCTTGGTATTTCTTACAGAAAATGCGACACGGCGATGCATGTCAGATGGAACTTGGTACGAGAACCCGATGTTCAACGACTCTTGGAGTAACTACTCGCAGTGTATGAAGGCCAAACCACCCACACAAGTACCACAGCTTCTGACAGTAAGTTGTATGTATATATATATACATGCTTTTGTCAACGGAGAGCTTAGAAAGGGACACTTGCACACAGAGCACGCCCATAGCTATCACGAAAACACGCATAATTTTGACCCATTCAAGCATACTTTTTTATTGTAAAATAGAAGTGGAGGCAATGATCAGGAATCGATACAATTAACCCACAGCTCCAATCAAAGCCGTTTTTATTATTTTTACTTATTTCTGCTCAAACATAATTGTTAGAACGCGTCAAAAATATGGATATGCATGAGATGTAGCTGCCACGAAAAAATAAGGGTCGTGGGATTAATGTTTTTGTAGTTATCCCCTTTTTAATTCTTTAAAAGTTGTCCGTTACTTTGTTATCCGTAACACTTTACTTTTCCTGCTTGTCTTCAAAAATAATATTAATAATCTCATTACGAAAACACGCCTATACAAATGCATTGAAAATTTTACCACCAAAAACATGATATTTTCGAACTTATGTAGAACTTAGGTACCTGGATGTGTCTCTTCTGAGATTCTAAAAGAACACATCTCTGGGTTCATGCCTGTCGGTGTGACTAGGGGTAAAAATCTATGACACCTTTGTTATATGTTATATTAATTTCCATTATGCAAACAAAACACAATGGGGTAAACATCAATGTGACATTGGTTCAAGTGTGTAACCTATATTTCAAGATTTTACCTCATGGTTTGAAGACTATTTGTTGGGAGAAATGTGATACCTGGGATTTTAGTTCCATGTTCTTGGTCATTGTTAACTATATTTCATGGTTCAGAGATTTTACCTTTTACCTTAAATACTGTTTGATGGAGAAAACCTTACCTAATTTTGAAGTCCATGTCAGCCGATGATCGACATGAAAATATATCTTGGTCAATGTGTTTATTTGTTTGTTTGTTTCTTTGTATTGGAGTTTAACGGCCCAGCCAACACTTTTTAGGTCATTCTATGTCAGTGTGACCTATATATCATGGTTCAGTGAATTTGCCATATATCTTGAACACGTTTTTATGGAGAAACTTCATAGCTGGATTAAATGTTCCATGTGACCTGATCACTAACATAAAAATACATTTAGGCCAGTTTGATCTATATTTCAAGGTTCAATGAATTTGCCTTATTACTCAAAGGCTATTTGATGGAGAAATGTTATACCTGGGATATTAGTTCCATGTGGCCTGATGATTGACCTTGAAATATAACTAGGCCCGTCTGATGTGTATTTAATGGTTCAGTTATTTGATTGAAAATCTTCAAAATAGAAGTGAAGGCAATGATCAGGAATAGATGCAGTTAACCCACATCTCCCATCAGAGACACCTAAGGGAAAAAAACACAGACTTGAAACAACTAGACACTAATGGAAACATTAATAGCGGAAAGCCAAAAGGACAATTACTTTTTTCCACAAAATGGCCAATTCGCTATCCAAAACAAAATTATATAAGCGATACACACACTCAAAGACAAACCATAACAAACATAAACCACAACAGAAGAACCACCTTGGAACGGTCAGTGAAACGAATTCCACTGCGGGGGTGGGGAGGTGGGGATGGGGGCTTAAATCGATTTTGCATGGCCACAATGTCTCGCCTTTATTTCGGTCGCGATTTAGACAAATAATTTGTTAAGTCCGCATAAAGGCCTCCTTACTCATCAGTGCAACATCTCCGTGAACACAAAAATCAAACAACCACAGAGATGAAACAACGGTGAGGACTCGACAGCAAGAAACCACTGAAATGCTGGAACAAAAGAAGACCAACAGTTAAACTCCGATGGGCCCGACCATTCCTTGGATATTAGTTCCATTGACCCGATGACTGATCTTAAAATATCAAACATGGATAAAAAGTTCAATGTTACCCCTATGCTTTATGGTTCAGTGAGTTTACCAAATATCTTGAAGACTTAATGTTGAAAAAATGTCATTCCTGGGACATTAGTTCCAAAATAATTATCTAGGTCACTAGGACCTATATTTCATGGTTTGGCGAATTTGCCATATATCTTGAATGCTTCTTTGTTGGAGAAACTTTCCACCTAGATAGTATGTTCCACGTATCTCGATGATTGACAGAAATATATCTATGTCAGTGTGACCTTTATTGCACTGTTAAATAATTTCGCCTAATATTACACAAGAATATGATGGAAAATGTCATACCTGGAATATACGTTCTACCTGACCGGGTGATTGAACTCGTAATATAACTAGGTCAATGTGATCTATATTATGATGTTATTAATAGAGCATTTTCGTATTGGCCCAGTAACAGGTCCGAGGTCTGCTGTTTTTTTTCCGCGGGGGTGGATGGGGTGGTTTTACGGCCCTTTCAAGATTATTTCACTCATATCGAGCCGATCGTTAATCAGAGGTGGGCGAAAACCGGAGTACCACCGAGGTCTGCTGAATTGACTCGAGGCCGAAGGCCGAGACTAACACAGCTGACTGAAACCTGTAACTGGGTCGTTACGAAATTACTTGATTAATGACATTTTTGGACACCATTAAAACATGATTATTGATTTTTGACCTCAGTTTTAATACGGATGACCCCCGAACAATACAGGAAAATTAATTAATTTTACATATATCTTGTCAATTAGTTGGAGAAATATCATACGAGAAATATCATATATGGGATATTAGTTTCATGTGACCTGATAATTCCCCTCAAAATATATATTGATGTGAAAACATAGGTGAAAAGGTACGAAATGTTGAACTATGTTCTACTGTGACAGCTCTTGTTTATTGACCAATAACGTGCATGGGGGTATCTAATAAGTTGTGCTTATTCATTGATTTCATTTTTGACTAAAGTTCGTTGTGGTTGCGGCCTCGGCTTTGCACTTAGGAGTGCCTATCGGTGACAGCGATCCCTGGATCACTGTGAGAAGACCATAGCAGAACGGGGCATGGACCCACCACAAGGAAAATCGATAGTCCCGACCCACCCTCCAGAGGGGGTGTGGCAAGCGAGAAGTTAAGACAAGGTGTAGCGTTGTGGTTGCGGCCCCCTGGCTTTGCACTTATGAACGCTACACCAAAGCCCTAGCTGATCGGGAGCCACACAGCCCGAAAGAGGACCACACGAAAGCACGCCGGGACTGGGCATGGACCCACCACAAGGAAAATCCATCGCCCAGCCCCTCCTGAGTGGGTGAGGCAAACAGGAAGTCAGAACGAGACGTAGCGCTGTGGTTGCGGTCCTTGGACTTTGCACTTAGGAGCGTTGCGTCAAAATCCTGGCTGATCGAGAGCCACACAACCCAAAGGAGAACGGCACAACAGCACACTAGCAAACAAAGCCTTTCCTTCAGGAACGCATATAGAAAAGTGGGACAGAAATAAGAAATAAGAAGCCTTATCGCATCTTTTTCTTTCTTTTTCGCAACTTTCGCTTTCGAATAGAGGATGTACATTATAAGGTTACCCAAACGGAATGACCTTGGGGCCCTCAAAAGGGCCTTTTGCATACCACCACGACTGAAAAACCGCATCTCGCCTGGTATATCATACAACCCTCCGTACTGCCCTTGTCGCATAACATAAAAATCACCAAAATCAGCAAATTGCGCCTTGACCGTAATAAAGACAGACGGTCAAGATGGCCACATATCAATACAGACAAGGGCAATTAACTAACTAACTAGGGCATGACTTAGCGCGACCTGAAGGAAGGCTTTTAACACACACAACCACCCACGCGAAACTAAAACAACATACAACCACACTAGGTAGGTAGATATAGCGATAGTTGTAGGATAGGAATACAGTAGAGAGGATAGTATAGAAAAGAGAGATCAAAAACCTGGAGTTAGAAGGAGAAGAAGAAGAGTTTTCTCAAAAAAGCGATTTCAAACAATTTTATTTGTGTAAATTTGAAACATTAAAAACAAGATCGCATAGGAGCGCTCGACTGCGCACGTGCGCAAGCGGACGCTTGTATGCGACCTACATGATTATATAACAATTTGCACTAACCACTTTGACTAAAGAGATTGGCAAACGTTGTCTCGGGTCCCCAAACGGCTAGGCAAGAATATATTTCTTTTTCTACTATGGTGCCTTCCTACACGTAGGATGCGATAATGATATGCAAACATGGCGACACAAAATGACCCTCCTACGGTCCCAAAGAATACGGCATCCTGCGTCGAGGAGGGCATCACTTTTTTTTAACTTCAAACAAAAAAGCATAAAAGGGGATTGACCTACTTTCCACATCCGCGATAAAATAAATACGAACTTGGGCCCGAGACGGCGGAAGCCAACACACAATGTTACTATGTTATATGTTGTATGTACAGAATAAACAAAAAAAAACAAAAAAAAAAAAACAACAAATATTATCTTCAAGCACAACCTTGCAGGTACAAAAATTGTCCTTCCCAGCAACTGTGGGCGGATGGGCCTGTCCCAAAAAGGACAACACCACAAACGAGATCGGCAAACGTCGTCTCGGGCCTCCAAATGGCTAGGAAGGAATACACTTTCCTCCTATGGTGCCTTCCTTCACGTAGGATGTGTTAATGATATGCAAACATGGCGACTGACCCACTTTTGGTCCCGCAAAGTGCGGCATCCTACGTCGAGGAAGGCATCACTTTTTCTTAACTTAAAACGGCAAATGCATAAAAAGGGATTGCCCTCCTTTGTACATCCTCCGCGATACAAGTCACTCACTAACAAAATAAATACGAATTCAAGCCCGAGACGGCGTAGGCCGGCACTTCATGTTAGTATGTTACATATTGTATGTACAGATAAACAAAAAAAACAAAACAAAAAAAACACAAAATATAAACCACTAGCTTAATCTTGCAGGTACAAAAACTGTCCTCCCCAGCAAATGTGAGCGGGTGGGCTTGCCTTAAAACGGACAACACCACCTTTAAGGCACAAGAAAAACAAACAAAACAGGTCCGTGGCGGGGTAAGCACATCCGTCCGCATATATACTTAAAAAATAAACCACTCAACAAGCTGGGGAAACAGACCAAACAATGTAAAAATGTACATACGTTACATAAATACCCAAAAATCAAATAAAAAAAATAAAAAACAAAAATACCAATATCAAAATTGACCCTTTCCTGCTCTGACACTGTTCGGCATATTGACAAGCAAAAAATTATAACGTCGAGTAGAAGACAAAATGGACCGTCTGCAGCGGACTTACGATTGACACGGACGGACGGGGCTGTAGCCGAGCGATGGTCTCCCCATTCACCGGCAACGTGGAATTGGGATAGCACCGAACGGCTATGGTGTAGTGCCAGAATGGATTCGTTCCCTGGGACCCCACCAGCTGACAACCCGCGACACGGGGAAACTGGAAAACAACAACAACAACGACTTAAGTTCGTCCCCCTCTGAAAAGTTGCGCCCAACTGTAAACTATTGGATAAGATTGTACATTTTCACTATAAACTGTATCCAGATCGGTTTCGATCTCCAATGGCGAAGCGTCTAGCAATGCATTACGATAACACAGCCGTGCGAGATGGTGCATTTTTTCACATTTCCAAAATGGCTACTTTTCTGATAAAAATCACTGATATTTTTCTTATTTATACTGCAAACATAGGTTGTGGGCGGCTATATTCATTGAGGCGGTTCTAACGAGTACCAACAACCTATGTCTTGGAGCAGAAATAAGAAAAATAATGTATACCCCCTTAAACGCCAGTTATTTTCTATATAAAATGGGGTTTAGGGGATGGTATTCATTTCACGGACTTGTTCACGTGATGAGTGAGTGTTTGAGTTTTACGTCCGACCAACCGCTAAGGTCTTACGGAGACGAGACCTCGGTTTAAAGACTCATCCAAAAGTCTGGAGAAGCCCGAGATCGATCCTGCGATCCCTGGTTTACAAGGCGAGTAACGTAACCACTTCACCACGGAGGCTTCCTTGTTCACGTGATGGCGCGCATTCTGCAGTATACCCTTTGCTCTTTAATTTAGCATTGCCATTTTCGACCATATCTTCGCCCAGTGTCAAAGACCTGGTCATCAACAATGGACGCTCTAGCGCACCAAAATCGTGCAAATTTTAATTCAGTAAAGCGATTCATTATGAAAACACGCCTATACAAATACAGTGTAATTTTTACTGCCGAAAAAAAGAGAGAAATATTTAAGATAAAAAAATGTAATATTTTTCTTATTTCTGCTCGAAATACAGATTATTGGCACTCGTTAGAACCGCCTCATCGAGGCGGTTCTAACGAGTAGCCACAAACTATGTTTTAGAGCAGAAATACGAAAAATAAAACCCCAGTTTTACTATATAAAAGTGGGGCTCAAGGGGGTCAAAATTATATAGGCATGTTTTCGTGATGAAAGGTTAGATTTTTCATGCATGTTTGAAAAATGCACTAAACCGTGGAAACTACCATGCAATACGGCTGATGATGGTCCTCATAATGTAGGTTTACTGGAGCATTAATTACACAGTTTTCTTAATGTGATCAATGTCACTTTCGCCTTCTTGATAAATCGGTTCACGTTAATCGTTGACATTGTCTTTTCTCTCTGCGGAAGTAAACATTTAATTATGTAATAGCACAAAACCATGATAGTATTTTTATGCCCTTAGGACATCGCAAGACATTTTACTACGGATCATTTGAGATCCTTTATTATAATATAATGACGTGCTTGAAGCAATATGATTTAGCATTATTTCAATACTTTACACGTGCAAGCTATCAATTAAGAAAACATGCCAGTCCTATAAAATATTAATTAGTCTTACATGCTTCTGTAAATGACATTTTTGATATCTGTTTATCTTTTTATGCCCCCGATAGCGATAGCGGGGACATATTGTTTTTGCCCTGTCTGTTTGTTTGTTTTTTTTATTTGTTGGTTTGTACGAGGACAACTTTAACGTTGGCCATAACTTTTGAACGGTTTGAGATAGAGTATTCATGTTTGGCATGAAGGTTCCTTGTGACAAGAGCTTCACATTCATGCAAACAAATTTGACCTGTGTCCTTGACCTTGACCTTTGACCTACTTTAAAGAAAAAAAAAACATTGGTCATAATTTTTGAACCACTTGAGATACAGCCTTCATGTTTGGCATGTATGTTCCTTGTTTACATTCATGCAAAAAATTGACTAATGACATTGACCTTGACCTACTTAAAATAAAAAAAATTAACATTTTGGTCATAACTTTTGAACCATTTGAGATACAGCCTTCATATTTTGCATGTAGGTTCCTTTTGACAAGAGCTTTACATTCACACAAAACAAATTGACCGTGACCTTTCCCTTGACCTTTGACTACTTAAAAGAAAAAAAATAACACTGGTCATAACTTTTGAACCGCTTGAGATACAGCCTTCGTATTTGGCATGTATGTTCCTTGTGACAAATGCTTCACATTCATGCAAAACAATTTGATCTGTGACCGTGACCTTTGACCTACTTAAAATAAAAAATAACATTCTGAACATAACTTTTGAATCATTTGAGATACAGCCTTCATGTTTGGCATGTAGGTTCCTTGTGACAAGAGCTTTACATTCGCACAAAATTTTTGACCGTGACCTTGACCTTTGACCTACATAAAAGAAAAAAGTTAAAATTGGTCATAACTTTTGAACCGTTTGAGATACAGCCTTCATATTTGGCATGTAGGTTCCTTGTAACAAGAGCTTTACATTCATGCCAAAATTTTGCATGAATGTCCTTGACCTTTGACCTACTTAAAAGAAAAAAATAACATTTTGGTCATAACTTTCAAATCGTTTGGTATAGGGCCTTCATATTTAACATGTAGGTTCCTTATGATAAGAGCTTTACATTCATGCAAATTTTGTTTAACATGACGTTGACCTTTGACCTACTTGAAAGAGCAAATAAAATTGTTCATAACTTTTGAATCGTTTAAGATAGACCCTTCATATTTGGCATGTAGTTTCCTTGTCACAAGAGCTGCACAATTTTTTGACCTGTGACCTTGACCTATGGCCTACTTTAAAGTAAAAAATATTATTGTTCATAACTTTCGAACCGTTTAAGATAGAGCCTTAATATTTGGAATGTAAGTTCCTTGTGCCAAGAGCTTCCCACTCAAACCAAAAATCTTGACCTGTGGCCATGACTTTGAACTGTGACCAACTTTGAAAAAAAAATGACCATGCCCGGGGACATATTCGTGTTTCACAAACACATCTTGTTTTATTTTCTTCTTGTTTTTTTTTCTTGTTTTTTTTTTTTTTTTTTTTTTTGGTCTACATGTTCTTCTTAAATTGTTATATAGATTTTCAATTAAGTAACGTTATAATACATAAGAATATATATTATATAATATGTTATAATATTTGTGATTCCCTATCAAAGTAATCAATCAGGCAAATAATAATAATAATAATAATAATAATAATAATAATAATAATAAAAAGAAACATCATCTGGCATCCAACCCGATCTTCTATTTAAGTGGGAACCCAGTGAGAAGCAAAGTAGGGCCGAAGTGTCAAGGTATATGGGGCCGATATGTCTAGGGGCCGAGGTGTCCAGGGGCCAATCCGTCTAGGGTTTCAATTTAAAGTGGGTCCGAGGTGGTTTTGGGGCAGAGGTGTCTAGGGGCCGAAGTGTCTAGGGTCCGAGTTGGTTTTGGGGCCGAAGTGTCCTGTTTCAGGGGTGCCAGGTGTGGAAACCACCTCAATCCATGCAGGTTGCATATAGGACTGGTTTTCCAAATAGTCTAGCTACTACAGTCGGTTATCATTTTTTTTTAAATTTATAAGTAATGTAAATTTACATGTATATTGTATAAATCTGGTTTACAAGTCTGTGTAATGAATACCCCTATAAAAAGAGTTGTGTTTAACGGGAACTCATTATTAAGTCTCCCAAACGATGTGGGAAGACTTATTGTATTTGCTGCGTTTCTTCTTCTAATTCGTAACATAATAGATCGTAATTGTTACGTCCGCTGTCTGAATAAGGATAAAGCCCATGTGTGATGCATCGGAGCTTAAGACTTGCCCATTCCAAGATTGTGTTTGATTGATTTTTAGTTAGAAAAGAAGTGGAGGCAATGAACAGGAATCGATACAATTAACCCACAGCTACCATCAGAGACACCAAAGGGAAAGAAACACAAACATGAAACAACAGACCCTAGTGGAAACATCGGGGTGCGCCGGAACCATGCTCCGCCCCTCCATTTCACAAAAAGTCATGTATCTTAGAAACAAAAAACGTTCAGATTCCCATTCCTAAACCATATATATTCTTGTTCCTTATTATAAGACACATTCAGTGACACCAACCCTGGGATCTCCTGGGATGGATCTGGGCCATGCCCCAGCTCTCCGCTTGATATAAGGCCAAACATCTTTAAAAAAAAAACGTTCAGATCCCACACCTTAACCATTTATATTCTTGTTCCTTATGATAAGATGCATTCAGTGACTCCAACATCCCGGGGAGCGCCAGGGCCATACCCCACCCCTCCACTCAAAACATATATCTCAGAAACCATGCAGATCCCCATTACTAAACCATATAAATTATTGACACATTCAGTGACACCAACCTTGGGGGTCCCCACGGGGTGGGCTAGGGCTATGCCCCACCCCTCCACTTCAAACAAACAAAAATGTTGCTGTTTAAGAGAGAAAATTAAATAATAGCAAGAAGGTTTTACATTTAATAAAATTGATTGAATGATTGATTGATTTGCGGTTTAACGTCCCCGTCATCACTGTATAGGTCATTTTGGAGACTTTGTATCTATTTTTTTTGGGATTTTACCCTATATTGAGATGAAATAACATCTCACGCCCTGTCGCCCGATGAAACTAACAGGGTTCATATAAATGGAAGGTCCGAGTCGCACCGCTTTGCATGGGCAGGCTTAGATCCTCTAAGTGGTGTACCAGCGGTGGGTACCAGCTCTGCGTGGAAGCCCCGATGGGCGGGGACCGACATTTGATAAAACACAGAAAGATGGGGAATAGCATTACAATAACATACCCGTGTGACATAATGCATTCCTTGCCTACTTTTCTGCATAAAATCCGAGATATTTTTATTATTTATGCAGCAAACATAGGTTGTGGGTTATCGTTAGAACCGCCTCATTGAGGCGGTTCTAAAGAGTACCCACAACCCATGTCTTTGAGAAGAAATAAGAAAAATAATGTAAACCCCCGTAGTTTTTTTTCTATATAAGTGCGGTTTAGGCGGGACATTAAAGTCTAAGAGTTTGACAAGTGTCCAGTGCAGAAAATAACGCATTATTCAGAGGAGCTTTTACAGTAACAGAACCTGTATACGAACCGATTGTCAGCAGACCCAAAATTACTTAGCATAAGAAGGTATTCAGTGCTGATGTCCACGTGACTATGGAATGCAGGTAACGGTTATTTGCGCTATTCTTATCGCTGTGAAGGCAGAGTGTTGCAAAACAGGGTTATCACTAGAATCTGGATTGGAATCATGCGTTCCATTTGACAAACAGTGTAAACTCAGATCAGACATAGCAGAATACGGCGTCTTATGGGGGTCTACACGATTTACTAGCAGCACAGGAAAAAAGGGTTAACCGAAACAGTCTAGTCCCCTTTCAGATCATTTTTCCAGCCTACCTTTACGAAAACACGCCTATACTAATACATTGTAACCTTTATCGCGAAAAAATGAAAACTTTAAGATAAAAAAAAATGATATTTTCCTCATTGCTCAAAATATAGATTGTGGGTACTCGTTAGAACCGCCTCATTGAGGCGGCTCTAACAAGTACCCACACTCTATATTTAAGAGCAGAAATAAGAAAAATAAGGTTTACCCCTGCAAACCCCAGTTTAACTATACAAAAGTTGGGTTTGAGGGGTCAAAATTATATAGGCGTATTTTCGTGATGACCCAAGTGACAATCTACCTACCAGTGCTGGCAGCGCTTTGATATTTTTTTAAATTATTTTTCTTTTCATGAAAATGCTTTTTGTTGGTTCTTTTCAGGTCCATGTAGAGTATATCCAGCTAATGTATAACACTGGCTATGGTATTTCATTGGTATCTCTGGTTCTAGCTGTTTTCATCATGCTCCATTTCAGGTGAGATTCATCTTACTTGCGTATGCAATGCGACGTCTGATTGGACAACGTCAAGCTTTGCAGCAGTATATTCTGCGATACGACGTCACCATGTACATGCACAACATAGCTTTTCATTGGCTGGCAATTGGTTTTACCTCTCACAGAGCCTGCCGCTTTGTGCAAAATAATACAATTTTAACACAACAACCGAATAAGAGCATTATAATGGGTATAACTGTTTTGGGGAGATAATTCGTTAGCTTTACGGTCGCAAATTCCGCTTTACGGCTCCGCTCACGCGTCGCCGTAAAACGAAATTTCCACGTAAAACCGTAGATTACCCCCTAATTGACATTTTCCGATATTGATACATCTTTAATGGAGGTGTGTGTTTTTTTTCAAACGGTCTTCCAGACCAACTGATGCCTACTATAAGACGAAAGACGAAACAAATTGCTCCAGAGGAAGTTCTTTCCTCTAAGAGTAGACGCATATAGATACAGGGGGCAAACTATCTTATATTGTTTCTCTCGTTTTTGTTGCACGCATACCGAGCGGTTCAATGCAATGAAAAAAGAATTTTATTTTTGACATCAAGTCACGACAGTTGTCTCCCATTGTAAATTTAGGGTAGTTTTGTTTCCTTAAAGCTTTCTGCGAACATATGTTTTCAGATAATTGCTCTCATGAATGGCACAAATCAGCCAGCGTAGACACGGTCAGATTACAAGCTTCTCCGCAAGCCTGCCGATGCAAAGTGATGCGAGTCCATGCATTTAAACCCTATTGGTTTCATTGGGCGGCAGGGCTTGCGATGTCATTTCATCTCAATGTCAGGTTAAGTCCCATAAAACTGGAACAAACGTCTCCAAAATGACCTAAATAGTTAAACCTCAATAGAAACAAACAGAAAAAGCAATCACGAAAACGCGCCTCAATAATTTTGACACCCTCGAACCCTACTTTTATATAGAAAAACTGGGGTTTAAAAGGGTCAACTCTATTCTTCTTATTCTACTCTAAAATTCTCTCTAGATTATGGGTATTCGTTAGAACCGCCTCGATGAGGCGGTTCTAACGAGTATTCACAATCTATATTTTTAGCAGAAATAAGAAAAAATATCGCAATTTTTCATCAAAAAATTTAGCTTTTCTGGCAGTAAAATTTATAATGTGTTTGTACAGGCGTGGTTTCGAAATGTTCCCTGCTTCGACTATATTTGGACAGTCCTATAGTACAGGCCGAATATGTTCTATGATAGGGTTTTCTTGTCTTCGCTGAACGTCTATGTCTTAGACCACCATCAGGATAACAAATCCCTGTTAATAGCACCCCTCTCAAACCCATTTTATAAAGAGAAAGGTGGGGTTAACGGGGTTTTCATTATTTTCCTTATTTTTGCTCAGACACAGTTTGTGAGCACTTGATAGAACAGCGGAACCGCTATAAGCCGAACCGCTATTGGCGGTTCTAACGAGCGCCGACAGTCTATGTTTTGAATGATATAAGAAAATAAGAAAAAATAACAAGCATTTTCATCTGAAAGTGCTTGTTCTAGAGTGAAGAAAAATATCAAACATTTTTATCTGCTGGAGATAAGAAAGACGCCATTTTAGCACATGGATGGGTTATCATAATATTTTTATCAGTTACCCCCTATACTAATTGCATTAAACATCTTGACCTGATAAAGATATGCTTATCAGGACAAGTGAGCTTTATCAGGTCAACGTGACATTTCAACCATAGTGCAGTTTATATTTTACTTTAGGTCCTTTGAGATCAGCGTGAATATTCTGAGAAATCGGAAATCAATTATTGGTTTAGACTCATATTCTAGACAGGTTTTTAATTATTTGGACCCCATTTTGATTTATATCAGTCTTTGAATCGACTGCCTATTCGAAATTCGCAAAATTGCAGTATATTTCCTCTGGCTTTCTTTGCCGGATCATTATAGGGTCACTGATGAGGCTTTATTAGCCGAAACTACGTAGTATGACCCATCTTCTTTCTTTTGAATGTTTTCATTGCTCTTAAAGGAACTCATTTTTGATTTTTATTTGAACAGGACCACTGGAAAACTGTTAGAGTGTACAAGGGGGGTTTGTTTGTTTGATTTGAAGTTTAACGTCCCCGTCAACACAGTAAAAGTCATTTTGGAGACGTTGCTTCCAATTTTACGGGATTTTTACCCGACAGTGAGATGAAATGACATTTCAAGCCTTGTCGGCCAGTGAAACCAATAGGGTTTATTAGCATGAACAGTCCGCCTCGCACTGCGTTTCCTGGACAGGCTTAGATCCTCTAAGCGGTTTACAGGTACTATAGTGCGGGCCGGATTCAGCTCTGCGTGGAAGCATCATGCGACCATATATTTCTTCAAGCCCATACTGGCGGGGGCTGATACAAGGGGGGTTAACTGATAAATAGAATACCAGATTCAAGTCATTTGATACTACGTTTATCAGGCTCGGCTTTGAGAACGCATGTAGAATCGCTCGGCAAACCTCCCGATTCTACAACCGTTCTCGAAGGCTTGCCTGATAAACTTGATAGCAAATGACATGAACCTGATATTCTTTATTTCGAATAGCGCAGCCATTTGTTTTCCAAAACACTGATGAGAGATTTTATTTATTTCAAGCGTTGATGAGGGTTATACAGCGTGTACATTAATAAAATCCACAATAAGGGTAAATAAAAATAAAATGCATAAAGATGCCCTAAAATAACAGCAAGTGCCTTCTGTGGAAAGATTCAAAAGTAGAAAATCTTTGAACAGATGTACCTTTAATGGAATACTGCGACTCAGCCTGGGACTACTAATCTACACAAAACAAGAACTTTAAGTAAGACGCAGTTCATGTTCAGGCTATAAGGACAATTATCGGGGCTACAAAACTATACGATATTGATAGACTTTTGACAGACTTAGGACGGGACTCCTTATAGAGTAGACGAGATAAACATAAACTAGCTATTTTTACAAAATTAAAAATGGATTAACATCTGCATATTTACGTGAACTTGTCCCCCATTAGTCCAAGAGGCATTCAATTATACATTTAGAAATGCGGATCATATCCAAACAGTTCATGCAAGCACAAACATTTTTCTATCCTTCCACCACCAATGAGAAGCCTTCGTGGTGAGTGGTTACGCTACTCGCCTTGTAAACCAGGGGTCGCAGGATCGATCCCGGGCTTCTCCAGACTTTCGGATGAGTCTTTAAACCGAGAACCCGTCTCCATATGACCTTAGCTGTTGGTGAGACGTATAACTCAAACACTCACTCACTCACTCCACCTACAATGCCTTGAATTATCTTCCTGATGACATTAAATTTGCCCAAACTGTGCAACCTTCAAATATCGTCTGAACTCGCATCTCACAAAGCCATCTAGATACTTTAATTGCAGTACCCGTATGGGACAAGTATTGCACTCAAGACTTCGACTGGAATGTAGCTCCTTGAATTCATACCTATGCAGGAAAAACATAATCGAAAGTCCATCCAGTTCTTCTGGTTGAATCGAGAGCACGTTCCACTATTTATGTCTGTCCTAACCACACAGCCTCTAGAAACAGATATCTTAAAGTTCCTAATCTTCACAATCATTCATCAAATGATCTCTAAAATGGTAAGGAAAATTTTCCTAAACACGATAACGAATCACTTTTTTCTGCTATGAAAACAGGACCTTTTAAATCTACATCCTTAACACTCAAAGAAATCTCTCTCTCTCTCTCTCTCTCTCTCTCTCTCTCTCTCTCTCTCTCTCTCTCTCTCTCTCTGTTATATTATTTTGGTAATCATGGATAGTTTATCTTCATCGATTTGTGCCCTTTTTTACCAATGTTCTATATATCTTGACCCCATATAAGCGTATCGCTTTCTGTCAAATCATATATACCCTTGTATATATGATATATGTTATTTTGTATTGAAACTTAATACAAATTGTTTAAACCAAATTGAAGTCGTAGAGAGATGATGTACATTGAATATAGATTAACTTTTGCAACTGCACCATAAATTTAAATTTATGTTTAACGTTAGTCACGATGAAAAGAAAATATAATGGGGATTTATTGTAGGATTGGATTATCTTTTAAATTTATACAACATGATGTATAGCATTCGACTTCAGAAAAATCTCACAGAAAGATAAAAATCATTGTATACATTGTATATATACCCAACCACTGCGCGGTAACAAACCTTATTATCAGACATTTCTTGAGACGATAATCTTGGAAACGGGACAACAAAAATTATCGTCCTTGGTGCAGTTTGTCACAGTAGACCTATATTTTGCGTCTTAAAATATAAGCAATACACATTACAAAAGACAAACCATAACAAGAATAAACCGCGACAGAAGAACCGTACTGTGGTACCGTGGCGGAGTCGGATGCGTGTCTGGCAGGTCATTATTCATTACGAGAGGGCATTCGTTAGAACCGCCCTGAGGCCTTTTATCAGTTTACATTTGTATCATGTATATAAACAGAGATGTGTCGTTAATTGAATCGTGTGATTTGGGCCGAATCACTCAATGAAATTCTGCTTACAATTTTAAAGTGCAGTACTGAAAAGCTCCGGGCTGTCGAATATCAGTAGAATATAAACTATTTATAGTATCGTGGAAATACATTTTCTCGCTGCGGTTTATCGGCACCAAAGAGACAAGACACTATAGCTGATATCAATACACGGAATTAATTTGAAACTGTACTATTTCCGGCTGAAAAGGTCAAACGTAGATTTTGTCTGAAAAATAATTTGTTTTTCTTATTTATACAGAGTATCGCATCAGACTTTTATTTTGTTCAGCTAATTCGAGACCTATGATATCTTAGATGGTGTTAAAGCATTTATTTGATCTGTTTAAAAGATCAGTAGAATGCAGCTGAAGGCTTTGCTAGTAGTTGCTAAAATATACTGTACTATAATATTGGGCCCCGTCAAGCTTTTTTGGTACTTATCGCCTATGCGAGCAGCGAAGGTTCAGGCGAGCCTGCACATCCGCGCAGTCTCGCCAGAACCTTCGCTGCTCGCTCATAAAGCAGTGAATCAAGAGGAACCTTCAGACAGAAAGCCATATCCCTGGCCCCTCTGAATGGCTGGGGATGCGCAGTTAAAATTTGTCATGACGGAATGCTCGAAGACACAAATTCGCTTGGCGGGGCTCATATATTAATTACACCCGTGTGCTAAAATTATGCCTGGCTTATCTGTAGACCCAATCTATTTCAGACGAAAATGATTGATATAGCTGATGAGACTGCCCTCTCTATGCAAAGAATAAATTAGTTAATGCTATCGCCTAATAGGTCGGTTTTCGTAAACTTCTCGTTAATTTTTGGCATCTCGTGAATGGCGACCCATTTACTGATCTCTATGGATTGAATAACAATATGGATCGCTTACAGCGGAAAGCCTAGAGGACAGTTACTTTGCCACAAAATGGCCAATTGGCTATCCAAAACAAAATATATTAGCGATACACACATTCAAAGACGAACTATAGCAAACAATAAACTGTGACAGAAGAATCGACATGGATCGGTCAGTGAAAAGTGTTTCACTGGGTGTGGGGGCTTAAATCGATTTAACACGGCCGCAATCGTTGCCCTACTTCCGCAGTGATTTATACATTCGAATAATTTGTTCAGTCCGCATGAAAGCTTCCTAACCCATCCGTGCAACATCTCCCAGAACACAGAATCAAACAACAATCCAGATGAGTTGAAACAGCGGTGAGGACTCATTTTCAAGCATGCGCAAAATTGGCAGTCGGAATAAAATTCGTAATCTTATACGCAAGGTCAAATGGAAGCTGTTCACAGAATTCTCAAAAAGATACTAAAACTATATTGAAACACTTTCGTCGTATACAAATAAATCTGCGGCTTCACAGAACTCGCTGCCAAGGGACAGTACAATGAACAATGTCACGTATATTAATTCGGAAGAGATTGGCTTTAAACTAAATTAATATTTTGCTTATGTATGTCATCAAATTCCAACCCCTATGTACTTCAGTGTCCCTCATAAATCGTTTTAAGAATATAAAATAATATTTGATTTTTAATTAAAACTTTAAAGACATGTATCTCTATGTTATATGACACTTGTTTTAGTAATGTTATGGTCTGCATACACATACCGTTTTTGTATGCTCGCTCATATATTTTATAGATTCATTATTTTGGTAAGGACAGATTATGACTTTGAAAGCATGCATATAAGTATATGTTATCCTTTTACAAAGTGCATTTATATATAGTCTTATCTTTCTTATGCAAAATTTGTCATCTGCCACCATGTCATTTTGCTGTGCGATAGATGAAGAGAAATATAGTAATTGAGAGGAAGGGTACATTTATTTTTATATTCTTTCAAAATATACCATTATGAATATAATTTCACGTCTCACCAGACTTTATTTTCATTTTGAAAATAGAGTTCTGCTTAAGCCGGTGCTAGAGGGCATGGCCGGTGTAGCACATTTCAGTACTGGTCATGAACAGACTCAATAAAACTGAGTCTGCTATTTTCGTTTATTTGTTGTATTATTTGCTTCCAAAGGATCTAGCTATTCAGTACTTATTTATATTAATATATGCTGGTTCAGCATGACAATAGGTAATAACGCCAGAGTCGCCGAGTTTGACCACCAGTTGTAGTGTCCCTTAAAACAATTTAAAAATGAATAGAATCTTCAATGTAACGCTTTAGGCATTAGTTTTTTTTTTCAATTTTATGTATGTCTGATTTATGTTTAATTTTAAGTTCCCTTTACAAGGAAGGGGTAAAGAAGACTATCAGTCGTAACGATAACACACTCGTACGACGTAGTGCATTTTTCATATCTCATAAATGGACACCTTGTGTCTGTCTGATGAAAATCTGTGATCGTTTCTTATTTATACGCAAACTTTGGTTTTGCTTGCTCGTTAGAATGGCTGTTCAAACGCGTAGCCACAACACAATCTTTGTATTGGAGCATAAAAAATAATATATACCCCTCTAAACCCCTCAAATTTTCTCTTTATAAAAGTGGTTCAGAGGGATGTTCATTACACGGACCTGTTACCGGTCTGTGTCGTTTGATCTGGTCCTCACGGTAAACGATAGTTTTTTGGCAAACGCCAGGCATGTATGGGTTAAGAATTTCAGAATCGTTTTCCTATATTTCGTTTGTCTTGAAAGTATGTCAACAAGTAAATCAACTAAACACTTAATGATTAGCTTAAAATCAGCAAATTGATACTAGACGTTTCATTAAATGAATTGACAGTACAAATCGATTCATGCAAACTTCTCATCACTTCATTAAATGAACAGGAAATCGAGATTCATGACTAGTATGTTTTTCTTAATGATATATTTGCTGAAAGCTTACTGGAAACACATAAAGATTTCATTGGTCTAGATTTGATAGATTTGACATACAACTATGTGTTCAAGGTATCTGTCTAAATTAAATAGGATAAAATAATCATGTCACATCCATCACATTGCGTGACAGTTCTTATTATAAGAAGTATGTTGAACTTTCGTGGTATTTTCTAGGTTAATACATATATATTGCATCAACACAAAATGGAACTAAAACCTTGATACATCATACGCTGTACATTGATGGATCTTGAAGGGCATACATCATTATTTGCCTAACGTTGTGCTTTGTTCGTCCATCGGTCATTCCGCTGTCCGTCACGTACCGTGGGATGCATTATATCTTAGAAAACAGTTATACTAGAGATCTGAAATTCCATATGTGGAGTGCATATGAAAAGTAGCAGACCAATGTTTTATTTTTCTTTTGAGACAGCCGTCTTGTTGTAGAGTTAAAGACATTTAACGACTTAAGCATTTTTTAACCACATGGGCCATGTTTTTGAGGCTTTTGAATCCATTGTGAAGACGACCTGATAAAACTACGGTGTAATTTAAAATGAACAAATCACGCCTATATTAGGCATACATAGGAAATATTGTAATATATCAAGAACCGCTGGGGCTAGTCTTTTTAAATTCGAAAAGCTGTTTGGAACTGATGTGAAGATAACCTGAAATTTTATAAAAAATTGACCAAATTATGCCCCTTTTTGGACTGAGGCATTTGGATATAGGAAAAGCGTGTAAGCAAGATATCTCATAAACTTTTTAAGATACTGACTTGTGTCTTGACAGGCTGATAGGGAATGATCTGGTTCTGTTATGTCATTTTGAAAATTTAGGCATTTTAACCTTGTAAGCAAGATATCTAAAACATCTTTAAGCTATTACCTGAAACTGACAGAGTGATAGGTAATTTGTTAACGGCCTGGTTAAGTTTTGAGAAACATCTAAAATATGAGTTATGCCTTTTTAACAATTTGGCACTTTAATCTTGTACGCATAAAATCTCGAAAACGGATTAAGCCATTGCCTTGAAACTTGACAGGCTGAAAAATAATGGTGAGTAGATGACCTGGTCACCTTTAACAAATCTTTAAAAAATCTTCAGTTATATCCCTTTGAAAATTTTGGCATTTAGGGGCAAGCATAATGTTTGGGGTATAGTGCTTTACAAACACCATTTTTAGTTGTTGTTTTTTTCTGCCAAGATCATTGATTATGATAGCCTCCCTAAATGACAAGTTTAAGTTATCCTCTAAATGTGAGTATGAGCAATATTGGGACTCTTGTCTCAAGTAAAGAATGTTTTGCGTTTTTGTTCCTCTTTATACTGAAATTTGACAATTGACGATTTCAAGCCGGCCTCGGTAGCTCAGTCGGATGCGCGTCTGACTGGCGATCAGGAGGATGCGGGTTCGATACCAGCCGAGATCGGCAGTATTCTTTCGTGGAGATTGATCATGAAATCTTTTCTATGGTCATTCTCTCTCCTTCGCTGACTAAAGAAGGGCATTTGTCAGTTTCTGGCGAAAATTGTGCACTGTACTGGTTAACCGCTTACGTAAAAGCCTGCGCTGGAAAAGTGTGGATAGGTACACCGACCGGCTCAAAATGACCTAAATAGTGTTGACTGGGTCATTAAACTCGTTAAACAAATAAACAACAATTTAAAGGGAAAATTCCTTAGGTCAAGGTGAGGCCGCCTAGTTTAGGTATGCACATATTGTATACTCTCAATGCAAATGTTGTGGAAATTTGTTAGAATCGCCTCACCGAGGCGATTCTAACTAATGTCCGCAGCATTTGTTTGTTGGAGTAATAAAGGGGACTACGCCCTTTATCGCTTATATCCTACTCCTTATTTGGATTCTCCATTGCATCAAATTCTGTGTAACGTCCAAATGTTAGGGGAAAAAAGTACTGTTGTTTTAACGAGGGTTCTCTTTCTGCGTAAATATATATTCTCAACAGGTCTTTATTCTGATTGTTGTCTGGCATACATGTTTATTTTTCTTTTTTCAGGAAACTGCACTGTCCCCGGAACACCGTTCATATCAATCTTTTCATATCTTTTATATTCCGTGCAGTTCTCTCCTTTCTCAAAGACATCCTTATGGTTCAAGGTCTTGGATTCTCATTCGACGTTGAAAAGACTGCATTGAACAGCGTCGTATTTATAAGCAAAGGTTCGGTAAGTAACGACGAATATTGAACGGATTTCAAATTTTGGGACACTAGCTTAAATCATACTACAATTACCACGTGTGAGATGCAGCTTTCATTCTGGAAGTTTGTAAATATACATTAGGGAAACGGACTTGCAAAATATGATAATGATTATCCGCTTCTCGACTCAATAAAAATAATTATTTATTATTCATTGAATATTTTTTTCTTACCTGTGGTGTTTTGTTGTCATTTACAGATGATGTGATAGGGCGGGTTGCAAGACATAAACTTACTGCTATAAGTAAAGACAATGGTCAGGAATCGATACAATTGCCCAAAACCTCACATCAGATCCAACAAAGGGAAAGGAACACGAACATGATATAACAAAACCCTAATGAAAACATCACAAGCAGAAAGCCAAAAGGACAGTCACTTTCCTCCAAAAAGGCAAAATGGCTATCCAAAATAAAAAAGATATAAGTAATACATACGTGCAAAGACGAATATAACAAAATAAACCACGACAGATGAACCGTCTTGCAATGGTCAGTAAAAGTATTTTGACTGGGAGGCTTAAATCGATTTTACTTGTCCACAATAATCGCCATTGGTTCTGTCGTGGATTAGACACATACTTTGCTCAGTCCGCGTGAAGGCTTTTTAAACGACTCAAATTCAAACGACTACAGAGATTAAACAACAATGGCCAGAGTGAAATTACTGTTATGCTGGAGCAAAAGAAAAAAATGAAAGAAAGACCAAGGAAGCGCCACAAGCACAAGACGCTACCCACTCGCGACACAAAGAGGAAGAAAAACATAAAACAAGAAAAATACGAGTGTTTATGAAATGGAACAATCAGCCCTCTCTTCCCCACACGGGGTGATCAGACCATTAGAAAACACTAAACAAGAACTCACAACAAATTCGCAGACATACAAGATAAATAACAGCAAAAGACCAACGCCAAAACTACCGCCTTACAACGGTCAGCAGCATATGCCACTTGGGGGCTTAAAGATTTTTACCGGCCGAACCTTCACCCTAGGTTAGGGTGTTATTTCCAACAATAAACATTAAATATTCGGTTTGCATTGTGATTTCCTAACTCAATCAATGCATCATCACAGAGACATAAATCAAATTCAAACACTGAGATGAAGCAAAGATGAGGGCTGCTAGCCGATCCCAATTATATTGTTGACCAGGGCTAAAGAAAATCTTTAGTTTAACCACGATGGGCCAAGCGACAGACATAGTATCAGGCCTCAGCCCTCTTTTAACAAAGATTTATGCCGAAGCCGCCATTGAATCTGAAGCCTGACCCGCTGCTGTGCAGTCAAAGAGTCCAGCATAGCTATCTACCGTGATTCGGTCGACAACCATATGTGCGGTCTGTCACATGATTTCCAAACTGCACCCAACCTTTTTATAACGAATTAAAGTCTTTTTGAATTTCTCCGAAAAATTAGGTGTGCCTAAAAATTGTTAAATTTAAAGAGCAAATCTCCATAAAATACAGGTTGCGACACCCTTGTTGCAGGAGTGTCTCCAAGCTGACATTATATTTTTCAATTAATTCATAAAGTCTATGGAAAAACTTCGAAAACGCTTTGCGAAGTTTATGATACCGATAGCCTTGTTTTACGAGTTTATCAGTCACGAACAAGTTACGATTATTGAAATCGTTAACATTAGTAGAAGCTCTAGCGAAACGAATAAGTTGAGAAATGTAAAACCCATAAGAAAGGACGTCTGAGAACATCACCGTCTAGAAACGGGAAATTAACAATTTCGAAATCCAAAACGTCCCGTTTGTAATAAATTTTTGACGAAATACTTCCATTATTATTGATAAATTCAAATGCAGAAACTGCGCCTCGGTATCGGAACAATTGGCCTTGTTTAATTGAAATTCGGCAGGATATGTATCCTTACCCATATGATCAAAGTGAGGGTCATCAATATTCAATAAATCAACATTTAGACTTCGGTGGGTCCGACCAGAGGCAGATCATCAGGTACCAACCGACATTACCTAAAATTAAATAGAGGTGGAGGCAATGGCCATGAATCGATGCAATTAACCCACAGTTCCCATCAGAGACACAAAAGGGAAAGAAACATAAACATGAAACAACAGACCCTAATGGAAACATCAATTGCGGAAAGCCAAAAGGACAGTTACTTTTTCACAAAATGGCCAAAAGGCTATCCAAAATAAGATAATATAAGCGACACAAACACCCAAAGACAAACCATAACATAAATAAACCGCGACAGAAGAACCGCCTTGGAACGGTCAGCGGAAACTAATTCCACTAGGTTTTACGTGGCCACAATCCTCGCCCTTACTTCCGTCGCGAAATAATTTGTTCAGTCCGCATGAAGGCCTCCTAACTCATCAGTGCAACATCTCCGTTAACACTAAAGCCTCTACGCTAAATCTGAGGGCTGGCCCGCCGGCGTGCAGTTAAAGAGGGAAGCAAAGTTATCAACCGTGATTGGATTAAATACGAGTATGCATGCAGTCTGTCGTATAGCATACTTGTTGTACCCAACTTCGTTAATTGGGTACGGAAATAATTGCAAGCATATTTTATTTTCTGAAAGTTTGTTTGATTTGAGGTTTAACGTCCCCAACAACCCTGTACAGGTCATTTTTGAGACGTTGCTTCCAATTTGTGGGATTTTTACCCGACATTGAGATGAAATGACATCTCAAACCCTGTCGCCCAGTGAAACCAATAGGATTTTATAGAACATATTTATAAGCATGGACGGTTCAACTCACCCCGCTTTACCTGGGCAGGCTTAGATCTTCTGAGCAGTTTACCAGTACTTGTGTGCGGTTGGTTTCAGCTCTGCGTGGATGCAGCATGCAGCCCATTTGTTTCTTTAGTGGGTGGGGCCATTTTCTGAATCCATATACTTAATAAAGAGAAACCGATGTAAACATTAACTAACCACAATAAAACATTTTTATTCTAACATAATGAAGAAAAAATAACTTATCGTTTATCGAAGTTGCCGGGTGGGGGTGGAGTCACCATAAACAATCTCAGGCACACACTAAGTTAGCCACGTACATTTACGGAATTGTTCAAAAAGTGGGGTTCACTGTCGAATGCGTAAAACTAGATCGCACGGCACCAGGAAAAAATGGCAATTATAAATGTAAATTATGTGCTTTTAAAAGAAACAATGCCAGGCTGAAATGACTGCCCATAATATTATTGAATCATGGACGCCACTCAATGCTTGTTTTTCTAAATAGTGGTGGAGGCAATGATCAGGAATCGATACAATTAACCCACAGCTCCCATCAGAGACACCAAAGAGAAAGAACCACAAACATGAAACAACAGACCCTAATGGAAACATCAATAGCGGAAACCCAAAAGGACAGTTACTTTCCCACAAAATGGCCAATTGGCTATCAAAAATATAATGATATAGGCGATACAAACACTCAAAGACAAACCATAGCAAAAATAAAATGCGAGAGAAGAACCGCCTTGGAACGGTCAGCGGAAACGAATTCCACTGGGGGGGGGGGGGGCTTAAATCTATTTTACGTGGCCACAAACCTCGCCCTTACTTCCGTCGCAATTTAGACAAATAATTTGGTAAGTCCGCATGAAGACCTCCTTACTACTAACTTATCAGTGCAACATCTCCGTGAACACTAAAAATCAAACAACCACAGATATGAAACAACGGTGAGGACTCGACAGCAAGAAACCAATGAAATGCTGGAGCAAAAGAAAAACAACAGTAATGTTAGACTCCGATGGGCCCAACAAGAGACAGAGTATCAGGCACCAACCAACGTTACATTGAATTAGATCGCTCTCATTTTCAGTTAGATCCGAACATTGATATTTGCCATTTTGTCTATGGATTAACGATTTTGGATTAACGCTGTGGTACTACGACCTAAACTACTTTTCAGTTAGTATTTACGCTGGAACCGTCAAAGAATCTGAGGCCTGACCCTGCGGCGTGCAATTAAAGATGGAAGCACAGTTGTCAACCGCGATTGGGTTAACTACCATGCATGCAGTCTGTCGTATAACATTTATGTTGTGCCCAATCTTTTTTATACCGAAGAAAGATTTTACGAAATTGGGTGTTGAAGTCATTGCGGTTATATATTTTTCTGAATTTATATACTAAGTCACCATAAAGTTCGGGTTCCGATAGACCTTGTTGCAGAAGAGATTAAAGTCCATTATTGAATTTTGAAATTAAATCAGAATGACGTCAAAAAATTTTGATAAGGCTTTGCGTAGTTTATGGTACCGATAACCCTGATTAAGAACTTTAGCCGTTAACAATTTATTACGAGTGTTGAAGTCAGTCACATGACTACACACTTTCGCAAATCGAATTAATTGCGAAATATAAACGCCGTAGGATGGCGCACGAGGAACATCACCATCCAAAAAAGGAAAATTTACAATCTCGAAATCAAAATCATCGCGTTTATCATGAATTTTGCAAGAAACAAACCCATCTACAATAGAGAAATGTAAATCCAAAAACGGGGCCGCGGTATCAGAAGAATTTGCTTTATTTATCCGAAGTTATGGGGCGTACATTTGACTGATCAAACCATCGAAATAGGTATTATCAATATTTAATAAATCATCCAAATATCTAGAAGTGGGGCTAAAAGCTTCAATTATTTCAAACTGGTTTTCAGCAGAAAGGGATATCATGAGGTCTCTCTCATAACAGAACAAATACAGATCAGCCACAAGTGGTGCGCAATTAGTACCCATCGGAATACCCAAATCTTGTCTAAATAACTTAGTACCAAATCTTATGTAAATATTGTCAAGTAGAAAGGTGAGAGCTTCACACACTTTCTAACATCACCATAAAGTATAAATTTTATGCCATTCAGAAGTGAAAAAAACATTTCTTACATTACATGCAAGATAGAGGGAGTTCTTTACCCATTTCTATATTACGGATTCTGGACACCGAGGCGAATAAATTCTACGATAGTTCTCATCAGTTATCCGATGCTGCTCTTTTAACTGTAGGTTATACTCAGCATGCTCTTCGTCCTTTCATCGCCCTGAATTTAATCACTAAAGTCATTACATCAAAATATCCTTCATTAATAAGGGTTTGGATTTTATAGATTTACCTAGTATCTTCCGGGAAAGCTCGGTGATTTCATCCATTCCTGCTTATTTTCAAAATACTGAAACACCCATAATTTGCTATAAATACAATAAACCTGTTAGATCTATCATTTTTACTTTCAATATACTTGTTACTGATCTTGATATTGACACTAACACTCCTGATACCTGTGATTGAAAAAATTCAGTGTATTGCTATCCTGTTGCTGGTCATATTATTACTGGCAATTTAAAAAAAATATTTCTGATTCTATGATACTCAATAAACTTTTTAAAATGACCGAAATATCGATTTTCTTTTAAAATTGATTTCAATAAATGTAGAGATAAAATCGCTGCTGCCTTGAATGAATTCGGTAATCGATGGTATAAACGAAAGTATGCTGAGCATAAAGCTCTTATAGAATGAAAACTTAGCATTCTGAAATTAGTGAATAAACACATTTCGTTTTATTCTCAAAATACCAACCTATGACCTCCTAAACCTAAGACGTCTTTACGTCATCTTAAACTAGGCATTCAAGAATTTCATAAGAATAAAAATCAAAAAGTAGTTCCTTTAAGAGCAATGAAAACATTCATAAGAAAGAAGATGGGTCATACTACGTAGTTTCGGCTAATAAAGCCTCATCAGTGACCCTGTAATGATCCGGCAAAGAAAGCCAGAGGAAACATACTGTAATTTGGCGAATTTCGAACAGGCAGTCGATTCAAAGACTGATATAAATCAAAATGGGGTCCAAATAATTAAAAACCTGTCTAGAATATAAGGCTACACCAATAATTTATTTCTGATTTCTCAGAATATTCACGCTGATCTCAAAGGACAAAAGTAAAATATAAACTGCACTATGGTTGATGTACGGGGAGACTTTTTACGGCCGCAACACGGCACAACACCAGCTGCAGTGAAGGCAAATAAAAATAAAAAATTAGTTCCTTTAAGAGCAATGAAAACATTCATAAGAAAGAAGATGGGTCATACTACGTAGTTTCGGCTAATAAAGCCTCATCAGTGACCCTGTAATGATCCGGCAAAGAAAGCCAGAGGAAACATACTGCAATTTGGCGAGTTTCGAATAGGCAGTCGATTCAAAGACTGATATAAATCAAAATGGGGTCCAAATAATTAAAAACCTGTCTAGAATATAAGTCTAAACCAATAATTTATTTCTGATTTCTCAGAATATTCACGCTGACCTCAAAGGACCAAAAGTAAGAAGTTTGTTTTGGCTCCAGCAGATGAGGCCGCTAACAATGTGGTCGTTGTTTGACGGCTTCACTTTTTAAACACTCTTCAGCAAGAACTTGGTGGTACTAAAGCCTATGAACTGCAGCCTTTAGTTGTAGAGAGGGCTTCAGTTGATGACCAGATTTGTCACTAAGCTACCCCAAGTTTGCTTTCTGTGTTACAGAAGGCCAAGACTAGCTTCGTACGTTATATTGGTTACCTAAACGCCATAAAATACCATACAAAGCACGTTTTATTGCAAATTAAAGCTCTTGTACCACCACTGAACTCTCTAAATTATTAACTTCATGTTTAACTGCCATCAAAAACATGTGATAAAATATTGCGACAAAGTCTTCGAAAGATCAGGTAAAAATCATTTTTGGTCTATAAAAAATTCTAATGAAGTTTTAAATAAATTGAAATCCAGACGTTTTCGTCCTTCAGGTCTGTCTACTTATGATTATTCCACCCTTTACACTACACTTCCTCTTAATCTTATAAAAGAAAAATATAATGTTTTTATTGAATGGGCATTTCATAGGGAAGACTCCCTCTACATTACATGTAATGTAAGAAATCCTTTTTTTTCACTTCTGAAAAGCATAAAAATTATACTTTATGGTCATGTAAGAAAGTGTGTGAAGCTCTCACCTTTCTACTTGACACTATTTACATAATATTTGGTACTTAGTTATTTTACAAGTTGTGGGTATTCCGATGGGTACTAACTGCACAGCTCTTGTGGCTGATCTGTTTTGGGTTTGTTATGAGAGAGACTTCATGCTGTCCCTTTCTGCTGAAAACCAATCTGAAATCATTTAAGCTTTTAGCTCGACTTCTAGATATTTGGATGATTTATTAAATATTGACAATACCTATTTCGATGGCTTGATCAGTGAAATTTACTCCCTCCCCCAGAACTTAGGTTAAATAAAGCAAATTCTTCTGATATCGAGGCCCCGTTTTGGGATTTACATCTATCTATGTAGATGTTTTTTTTTTCTTGCAAAATTTATGATAAACGCGATGATTTTGATTGTGAGATTTTTTTTCTTTTTTGGATCGTGATGTTCCTCGTGCGCCATACTATGGCGTTTATATTTCGCAATTAATTCGATTTGCCAGAGTGTTTAGTCATGTAACTGACTTCAACACTCGTAATAAATTGTTGACGGCTAAACTTCTTAATCAGGGTTATCGGTACCATAAACTACGCAAAGCCTTTTCAAAATTTTATGGACGTTATTCTGATTTAATTTTTAATTCAATATTGGACTTAAATCTCTTCTGCAACAAAGTCTATTGGAACCCGAATTTTATGGTGACTTAGTATATAAATTCAGAAAAATATATAACCGCAATGACTTCAACACCCAATTTCGTAAAATCTTTCTTCGGTATAAAAAAGATTGGGCACAACATAAATGTTATACGACAGACTGCATGCATGGTAGTTAACCCAATCGCGGTTGACAACTGTGCTTCCATCTTTAATTGCACGCCGGTGGGTCAGGCCTCAGATTCTATGACGGTTCCAGCGTAAAGGCTTACTGAGAATTAGAGAGGTCTTATTCAATGTAATGTTGGTTGGTGCCTGATGCTCTCTCTCTCTCTCTCTGGTTGGGCCCATCGGAGTCACTCTATTGGTTTTCTTTTGCTCCGGCATTTCAGTGGTTTCTTGCTTTCGAGTACTCACCGTTGTTTCATCTCTGTGGTTGTTTGATTTTTTGTGTTCACGGAGATGTTGCACTGATGAGTTAGGAGGTCTTCATGCGGACTGAACAAATCATTTGTCTAAATCGCGACGGAAGTAAGGGCGAGGATTGTGGCCACGTAAAATCGATTTAAGCCCCCAGTGGAATTCGGTTGACTGACCGTTCCAATGAGGTTCTTCTGTCGCGGTTTATTTTTGTTATGGTTTGTCTTTGAGTGTTTGTATCGCTTATATTATTTTGTTTTGGATCGCCAATTGGCCATTTTATGGGAAAGTAACTGTCCTTTTGGCTTTCCGCTATTGGTGTTTCCATTAGGGTTTGTTGTTTTATGTTTGTGTTTCTCTCCCTCTGGTGTCTCTGATGGGAGCTGTGGGTTAATTGTATCGATTCCTTATCATTGCTTTCACTTCTATTTAGTAATATCCTTTAGGGATTACGCGACATGAAATAGCGTCTTTGAAGGATATATCTCTATCTCTTAACGTAGATACTTTAGGTTTAATGAAATTATTTGGTTCTAAAATGCACAGCCACAATCTCTGTTAAGTAACAAAAAATGAGTTGTTAAAACACTGCATACTCTAGCAAACGAGATAACGAGTACCCACGATTTATATTTTAGAGCAGAAATAAGAAAAATAACGTTTACCCCTATAAACCCCAGTTGTACTATATAAATGTGGGGTTCAAGGGGTTCAAAATTATATTGGCGTGTTTTCGTGATGATTTGTTATTTGGAGAATTTCTTAGCCATCAGTGCTCGAGGCCTTACAGATGAACTTTAGTAAGTAAACAGTCCGCATAAAAGCTGCTATTAAAGAAGACAACAGCCTGAAACCACAGATAAATGGCAAGTGATATAAACACACATACAAAAAAAAAGCAAATTTGATGCCCGTATTGACACAAGCAACCCTGTTGTTATATATATATATACAAAAGCTGCAAAGAAACGGTCACATTGGGACTGTGATGATCAATATTTAAACAATTGACAGTTTTAAAGTATATAAGTGAAGGCACTGAAGACACTGGACAGGAAAATATAGAGTTTATTAATCAGCCCATTTTAAAAATGGAATGTATAAATCGAGGGAGGTTGAACATCCGATATAGAAACGACTGCGCTTGCGCACGGGTTACGGTATAGGATGTTCAACCTCCCGAGGTTTTAAAACCCATATTTTAAATGGGCTGAATCAATAAACCGTATAGCACATGCATTTGATAGAGCTGATGGAGTCACTTTGTACCTATTTCTTTTACATAATCCGATCCGATAAAGAAATATGCAGGCCATGCAAAAGGTAGTGGGTGCAGTGATGCATAAGCTGACTAAAACAAAAACTGTATAGACGCCATTTTAAAGGCGCTTCCAATTGTAATAAATGAAAATAGGGGAAATAAATTTATTATAGTGATAAAACAATTAAACATGCGAGAGAACAGTAACCAAACGTACCCCTCATTCAGTAGTTATGTCCAGATAATCTTTATTTCAACGTTGCATCCGACGCGAACGTCACGCATTCTGAACGTCTGTTGATATCTTCTCAGAAGTCATTGAGATGACGCCATGAATAACGTCGACATGTCTAAAACTTTCCCACGTTTGAATATAGCGATTTCATTGTATCTTGTGTCAAAAGTAGTTGCAGCTACAAAGATTTATTTCCCCGGCTAAGAGAAAATATTTCTTTTTAGGAAAAGGAAAATATCAAGATTATGCCTGATAAAAATCATGTTTGTTTCTCTGTTATGCATGTAATATATGCAATTACCGTTGACGTTGCATCCAAGACGCACAAACAAAAAGCTAAGCGTCGTAATTAAAACATAACAAGTAGAAATTCAAAAGGACAGCTTCTTTTCCACAAAAGGCCTAACGGGTATCCAAAATCAAAGATATTACCATTACATACCTACAAAGACAAACAGTGGCAATAACAGACCAGAGCAGAAGCACCACGTTAAAACGGTCAGCAAAATACTTCAGCTCTGGCATTAACTTAACTTCAACCATCGCCTTCTGTTCTAATGCAATTTTAGGAATGGCACAAATAAAATTGGTTTAATTAGCTCATCAAGTCAATATAGAAGTGAAGGCAATGATCAAGAGTCGATACAATTAACCCACAGCTCCCATCAGAGACACCAAGGGGAAAGAAACACAAACATGAAATAACTAGACCCTAATGGAAACATAAATAGCGGAAAGCCAAAAGGACAGCTACTTTCCCACAAAATGACCCATTGGCTATCCAAAAGAAAAAAAATACAAACGATACATACACTCAAAGACAAACCATAACAAAAATAAACCGCGACAGAACGAATTCCACTGCCCTTAATTTCGTCTTGTTTCTGTATCTAAATGCCATTCTACGAAGCTGAGAAATTTACGAGTGCTGGCAATGATCAGACATCGATACAATTACCTTACAACTTCCAGCCAATACACCAAAGAGAATGAAACATAAACATGAAGCAACATCACCAAAATATGACAGTTTCTTTCTCACAAAATGGTCAAACGGCTGTCCAAAATAAAGCCATCAATAAACACTGTAGGGGTGGGGGTGAGTGTGTGTGGGGGGTGGGGGGCTTAAAGCAGGTTATGTCAGAAAGTGTGTGAAACCCTCACCTTTCTACTTGACAATATTTATATTAGATTCGGTACTAAGTTATTTAGACAAATTGTGGGTATTCCGATGGGTACGAATTGCGCACCTCTTGTGGCTGATCTATTCTTGTATTGTTATGAAAGAGACTTCACGTTGTCGCTTTCCAGTGATAACCAATCTGAAATTATTGAAGCTTTTAGCTCCACTTCTAGATATTTAGATGATTTATTAAATATTGATAATACCTATTTCGATGGTTTGATCAGTCAGATTTACCCCCCAGAACTTCAGTTAAATAAAGCAAATTCTTCTGATACCGAGGCCCCGTTTTTGGATTTACATCTATCTATTGTAGATGGATTTGTTTCGTGCAAAATTTATGATAAACTCGATGACTTTGATTTTGAGATTGTAAATTTTCCTTTTTTGGATGGTGATGTTCCTCGTGCGCCATCCTATGGCGTTTATATTTCGCAATTAATTCGATTTGCTAGAGTGTGTAGTCATGTAACTGACTTCAACACTCGTAATAAATTATTAACGGCTAAACTCCTTAATCAGGGTTATCGGTACCATAAACTACGCAAAGCCTTTTCAAAATTTTATAGACGCCATTCTGATTTAATTTCAAAATTCAATATTGGACTTAAATCTCTTCTGCAACAAGGTCTATCGGAACCCGAATTTTATGGTGACTTAGTATATAAATTCAGAAAAATATATAACCGCAATGACTTCAGCACCCAATTTCGTAAAATCGTTCTTCGATATAAAAAGATTGGGTACAACATGGATGTTTTACGACAGACTGCATGCATGGTAGTTAACCCAGTCACGGTTGGCAACTTTGCTTCCCTCTTTAATTGCACACCGGTGGGTCAGGCCTCAGATTCTATGACGGCTCCAACGTAAAGGCTTATTGAGAATTAGAGAAATCTAATTCAAGGTAATGTTGGTTGGTGCCTGATGCTCTGTCTCTGGTTGGGCCCATCGGAGTCTAACTGTTGGTTTTCTTTTGCTCCAGCATTTCAGTGGTTTCTTGCTGTCGAGTCCTCACCGTTGTCTCACCTCTGTGGTTCTTTGATTTTTGTGTTCACGGAGATGTTGCACTGATTAGTTAGGAGGCCTTCATGCGGACTGAACAAATTATTTGTCTAAATCGCGACAGAAGTAAGGGCGAGGATTGTGGCCACGTAAAATCGATTTAAGCCCCCCAGTGGAAATCTTCCACTGACCGTTCCAAGGCGGCTCTTCTGTGGCGATTTATTTATGTTGTTGTTTGTTACTTACTGTGTGTATCACTTGTGTCTTTTAATTTTGGATGGCCATATGGCCATTTTGTGGGAAAGTAACTGTCCTTATGGCCTTCCTTTGTTTAGGTTTCCATTATGGTCTGGTCGCTTAATGTTTGTATTTCTTTCCCTTTGGTGTCTTTTATGGGTGGAGTAAGTTAATTGTATCAATTCCTGATCTTTGTTTTACTTCTACTTTGTGTCTTTCCTCGTCGAGGACCACGAAAACAGTTTTTTTTTGTGGCAGGGTTTATTTATTTACCTGGGGCCAGTTGTTCAAAACTAACGACGTCGTTAGTTAACGTATCGTAAAAATTTGGATCATTTATTATGGCAACAAAGCTAAATGTTTTGCTGAAAACATGTGAGCAGCTTTTGCGGATGCAAAAGCTGCTCATTTTTTTTTCAGAAAAATACCAAAATTCTCGATATTGTTCTTGCTAGAACAGTTTACAATTTGACCACTATCGAGCTCGCTAAGCTAAAGCTGCTTTGAACAACTGACCCTTGATATACATGTATTCATCTTCCGTTTCAGCACTGGGAATGCAAGCTCCTATACACGCTTTTCATGTATGTTCTTTCTGCCAACTACATGTGGATTCTTATTGAAGGATTATATCTACATACTCTTGTGTACGTCTCTGTTTTTAGTGAAAGAAGCAGTGTACGATGGTACTATATACTTGGTTGGGGTAAGCATATATTTACAATCGAACCTTAGAGAATCCTGCGAACAACCTCGGTTTTGGGCCATTGGGGTTAATAATATCGCCAGGTTTGGAGTATAATAAGGATAAGTTAGAGGTATTTTTCAAATCTTAAAAGAAGCCTCCGTGGTGTAGTGGTTATGTTGCTCGCCTTGTAAAACAGGCGTCGCAGGATCGATACCGGGCTTCTCCAGACTTTCGGATGAGTCTATAAATCATGGTACCGTCTCTGTATGACCTTAGCTGTTGCTCAGGCGTAAAACTCAAACACTCACTCACTCACATCTTAAAAAGAAGAAAGGTATGCTGTGTGCGTGTTTAAATTAATCCCATAGTTGAGGTGATAAAGATGCATAGGCTGAAAACAGTTCTTGCTAGCTTTCCATGTTATATAGCGCCTTTAATCTTATATTTCATTCTTGAATGAAATAGATCTCCGTTCCGCCTTGAAACAATAACATGTCTTAGTGATCATAAAAAGGAATCTGGGACCAATCCATCATGTGGTAATAACTGATTTGTATTATACAATGTCAACTTAAACTTGAATTTCGTTACCAAACAAGATTAAGCATCCACATTTCGTAACAGATATTCAATACAAAGGCCTTAGAAGCTATATTGATGAACTTAACATTCTTAAAACATTTTAACTCCAACTTAATGCATTTTTATGACGCGCAATAGGGCATTTGTACAGGAAATGTACTGTTGCTATTGTGATTTGATTCTTATGACAGCAGGTCCAGTTACAATATAAGCGGTGTTGGGTTTACTTTATTCGTTGTAAGTTTCACACAAAAGTGTGTGTATTAGTACACGGCGAAGACATTCTCAGGGGTGTGATGAGTGGTCTGATTATGGTCTGTTCCTTGGGCGTTGGGAATATAATGGTTGAATAGGCCATGTAATAAAGGCCAAACCTAACAAGTAGGTGCACAGGTGTCAAGTTTACTTTCTCTGAGAAACCAGTATAACCAGAGCATAAGTTATAAATATGTAGCTTATCAAACATCCTATGCTTCCCACAGTGCAAAAAGCAAACATTATCTTGACCATATTTATTCAGACGGGGGGTAAACTCACACTGTCCATTTCTACGGTTCAAAATAATAATTTTCAACAGACTGCGACGAAAAAATAAACTGTGAAGGCAATGATCAGGAATCGATACAATTAACACACAGCTCCCGTCAGAGACACCTACGGGAAAGAAACACATACATGAAATAACTAGACTCTAATAGAAACACCAATAGCGGAAAGCTAAAATGTCTGTCACTTTCACACAAAATGGCCAATTGGCTATCCAAAACAAAAATATAAGCGATACACACACTCAAAGACAAACCGTCACAAAAATAAGCCGGGACATAAGAACCGCCTTGGAAAGGTTGGTGAAACGAATTCCACTAGGGGCTTAAATCGATTTTACGCGGCCGCAAACATCGCCCTTACTTCCGTCGCGATTTAGACAAATAATTTGTTCAGTCCGCATGAAGGTCTCCTTACTCATCAGTGCAATATCTCCGAGAACATGAAAAACAAAAAATCCCAGAGATGAAACAACGATGAGGACTCGACAGCAAGAAACCACTGAAATGCTGGAGTGTTCATTAACTATTTGGAATGTTTCAAACTCGACCATGCATGCAAACTGGAAAGGAAATGTCATCCAGGAAAGGCCACAATGAAACACTCCGGCAAAGTGGGAACTGTGGGAAAGGTAGAGTCGATAAGCTTTCAACATTCCCAGTGTATGTAAGGGAAATACGATGGTGATATACGACACTGTTAATTGAAACATGTGTGCAACTGTTTTCGAGTTTCAACTTTAGCATTCAAACAGAGTTTTCGTCAAATAATGGATGTTGAAAATGTTAATATGAAATTTTTGAAACAAGCATATGGAATGTTCACAAGTGTAAGATTCTGTTTATCATATAACGGTTTTAAACCGGGTTATATTGCCAGTGAGAAAGAAAAAAGGTATTACTCACCCTGTAAATGTTTTCTGTGTTATGAAAAAGTCTTGTTTACAAGGTCATATTTATCTGTATGTTTGCTCATTGATTGGACTTTTTCCTCATCATTATTATTTCCTCACTGAGGCGGGTTTAACTATTTTCATAACCTATGTATATGAAACGCCACAAAATTTAAGACCTGCGAAAGAAAGCGTTTTTCTAATGTTTAAGGCGAGACTTGATCGGATTAAATCAAAACTGCACATAATACAGTGGTCGAAGACTTAGCCTGCCACAGAAATGATACTTCATAACTCATTACGCAAACACGCCTATACAAATACATTGCCACCTTTATCGCCGAAAAAATGAAAATTTTGTAATGAAAAATTGTGATATTTTTAGCTCACCTGGGCCGTAGGCTCCAGGGGAGCTTAAAGTATAGTGGGTCATCCGTCGTTCGTCGTCCATCCGTCCGTCGTCCGTCCACACTTTTGAGCAGCTATATCTCTGTATCCTGCAGGCTGATCTCAATCATTTCTCATCTGTAGCATACCTCTGGTGGGGCATTGATGACATAAACATTTTGTTCGAAATCGCTCTAAAACTTTGGTTCCTATGGCAACCATAAGGTCCCTTAGACTTACTATGGGAAAATGTTTGTCATCACCGTAGCGCCTTCAGTTTTGATCGGATCTTTCTTAAACCTATATGTAAGGTGACTGGGGATAAAAACTCGGATGAGTTCGAAAACAGGCCAAATCGGCCCATTTATCAAAGAGTTGCATATCTTTGATTGCTGAAAATGCCCATTTTCGACATTGTCATCACCGTAGCCCTTTCAGTTTTGATCGAATCTTTCTGAAACTTATATGTAAGGTGGCTGGCGATAAAACCTCGGGTGAGTTCGAAAACCAGCCAAGTCCGCCAATTTATCATAGAGTTACGTGCCTTTGATTGCTGAAAATGCCGATTTTTGACCTTGTCATCACCATAGCCCCTTCAGTTTTGATCGGATCTTTCTTAAACTTATAGGTAAGGGGCTGGGGAAAAAAACCTTGGATGAGTTGGGAAACCGGCCAAGTCGGTCCATTTATCATAGAGTTGTGTCCCTTTGACTGCTGAAAATGCCGATTTTTGACCTTGTCATCACGGTAGCCCCTTCAGTTTTGATCGTATCTTTCTGAAACTTATATGTAAGCTGGCTGGGGATAAAACCCCGGATGAGTTCGAAAACCGGCCAAGTCCGCCCATTTAACATAGTGTTACTTCCCTATGATTGCTGAAAATGCCGATTTTCGACCTTGTCATCACCGTAGCCCCTTCAGTTCTGATCGGATCTTTCTGAAACTTTTATGTAAGATGGCTGGGGACATAGCCTCAGACGAGTTTGAAAACCGGCCAAGTCAGCCCATTTATCATAGAGTTACATCCGTTTGATTGCTGAAAATGCCGATTTGTAACCTTTTCATCACGGTAGCACCTTCTGTTTTTATCGAATCTTTCTGAAACTTACATGTAAGGTGGCTAGGGATAAAAACTCGGATGAGTTCGAAAGTCAGCCCATTTATCATAGCGTTATGTCCCTTTGATTGCTGAAAATGCCAATCTTTGACCTTGTCATCTCGGTAGCCCCTTCAGTTTTGATCCGATCTTTCTGTAACTTATATGTAAGGTGGCTGGGGATTAAACCTTGGATGAAAACTGGCCAAGTCAGCCCATTTGTCATAGAGTTACGTCCCTTTGATTGCTGAAAATGCCAATTTTTAGCTCACCTGGGCCGAAGGCTCCAGGGGAGCTTATAGTATAGTGGGTCCTCCGTCCGTCGTCCATGCGTCCGTCGTCCGTCCACACTTTTGAGCAGCTATATCTCTGCAGCCTGCAGGCTGATCTCAATCATTTCTCATTTGTAGCTTGCCTCTGGTGAGGCATTGATGACATAAACTTTTTTTAAAAATCACACAAAAACTTTGGTTGCAATGGCAACCACAAGGTCCCTTAGACTTACAATGGGAGAATGCTTGTCATCACCGTAGAGTCTTCAATTTTGATCAGATCTTTCTGAAACTATGTCGGTCCATTTATCATAGAGTTACGTCCCTTTGATTGCTGAAAATGCCGATTTTTGACCTTGTCATCACCGTAGGCCCTTCAGCTTTGATCGTATCTTTCTGAAACTTATATGTAAGGTGGCTGGGGGAATTATCCTCAGACGAGTTTGTAAACCGGCCAAGTCGGCCCATTTATCATAGAGTTACATCCGTTTGATTGTTGAAAATACATATTTGTAACCTTTTCATCACGTGAGCACCTTCTGTTTTTATCGAATCTTTCTGAAACTTACATGTAAGGTGGCTATGGATAAAAACTCGGATGAGTTCGAAAGTCGGCCCATTTATCATAGAGTTACGTCCCTTTGATTTCCTGAAAATGCCAATTTTTGACCTTGATATCATGGTAGCCCCTTCAGTTTTGATCCGATCTTTCTGTAACTTATATGTAAGGTGGCTGGGGATTAAACCTTGGATGAAAACTGGCCAAGTCAGCACATTTGTCATAGAGTTACGTCCCTTTGATAGCTGAAAATGCCAATTTTTAGCTCACCTTGGCCGAAGGCTCCAGGGGAGCTTATAGTATAGTGGGTCCTCCGTCCGTCGTCCGTGCGTCCGTCCACACTTTTGAGCAGCTATATCTCTGCAGCCTGCAGGCTTATCTCAATCATTTCTCATTTGTAGCTTGCCTCTGGTGAGGCATTGATGACATAAACTTTTTTTTTTCAAAATCGCACAAAAACTTTGGTTGCAATGGCAACCACAAGGTCCCATAGACTTGCAATGGGAAAATGCTTGTCATCACCGTAGCGACTTCAATTTTGATCGGATCTTTCTGAAACTTAGTCGGTCCATTTATCATAGAGTTACGTCCCTTTGATTGCTGAAAATGCCGATTTTTGACCTTGTCATCACCGTAGCCCTTTCAGTTTTGATCGTATCTTTCTGAAACTTATATGTAAGGTGGTTGGGGAATTAGCCTCAGACGAGTTTGAAAACCGGCCAAGTCGGCCCATTTATCATAGAGTTACATCCGTTTGATTGCTGAAAATGTCAATTTTTGACCTTGTCATCACCGTAGTCCCTTCTGTTTTGATTGGATCATTCTGAAACGTATAAGTAAGGTGGCTGTGGATAAAATCTCAGATGAGTTCGAAAACCAGCCAAGTCGGCCCATTTATCGTAGAGTAACGTCCCTTTGATTGCTGAAAATGCCGATTTTTATCTTGTCATCACCGTAGCCCTTTCAGTTTTAATCAGATCTTTCTGAAACTTATATATGAGGTGGCTTGGGATATGGGAGGTGGTTGGGGATAAAATCTCGGATGAGTTCGAAAACCAGCCAAGTTGGCCCAGTCATCATAGAATAACGTCCCTTTGATTGCTAAAAAATGCCGATTTTGACCGTGTCATCACTGTAGCTCTTTCAGTTTTGATCGGAACTTTCTGAAACTTATATGTAAGGTGGTTGGGGAATTAGCCTCAGACGAGTTTGAAAACCGGCCAAGTCGGCTTATTTATCATAGAGTTACATCCGTTTGATTGCTGAAAATGTCAATTTTTGACCTTGTCATCACCGTAGTCCCTTCTGTTTTGATTGGATCTTTCTGAAACGTATAAGTAAGGTGGCTTGGGATAAAATCGCAGATGAGTTCGAAAACCAGCCAAGTCGGCCCATTTATCGTAGAGTAACGTCCCTTTGATTGCTGAAAATGCCGATTTTGACCGTGTCATCACTGTAGCCCTTTCAGTTTTAATCAGATCTTTCTGAAACTTATATATGAGGTGGCTTGGGATATGGGAGGTGGTTGGGGATAAAATCTCGGATGAGTTCGAAAACCAGCCAAGTTGGCCCAGTCATCATAGAATAACGTCCCTTTGATTGCTGAAAATGCCGATTTTGACCGTGTCATCACTGTAGCTCTTTCAGTTTTGATCGGAACTTTCTGAAACTTATATGTAAGGTTGCTGAGGAGAAAACCTCGAACGAGCTCGAATACCGGCCAGGGTTGCCCATTAATCATAGAGTTACGTCCCTTTTATTGCTAAAAATATGGATTTTTTACCTTGTCATCACCGTAGCCCCTTCAGTTTTGATCATATCTTTCTGAAACTTATATGTAAGGTGGCTTGGGATAAAACCTCGGAGGAGTTCGAAAACCGGCTAAGACGGCCAATTTATCGTAGAGTTATGTCCCTTTTATGGCTGAAAATGTCGATTTTTTTGTCATAACCGTAGGCACCTTCAGTTGTGATCGGATCTTTCTAAAACTTATATGTTAGGTTGCTGGGGATAAAACCTCTGAGGAGTTCGAATACCGGCCAAGTTGGCCCATTTATCATAGATTTACGACCCTTTGATTGCTGAAAATGTTGATTTTTGACCTTGTCATCACCGTAGCCCCTTCAGGTTTGATTGGATTTTTCTGAAACTTATATGTAAGGTGGCTGGGGATAAAATCTCGGATGGGTTTGAAAACCGGCCAAGTCGGCCCATTTATCATAGAGGTACATCCCTTTGATTGCTGAAAATGCTAATTTTTGACCTTGTCATCACCGTAGCCCCTTCTATTTTGATCGGATCTTTCTGAAACATAAGTAAGGTGGCTGTGGATAAAATCTCGGATGAGTTCGAAAACCAGCCAAGTTGGCCCATTTATCGTAGAGTAACGTCCCTTTGATTGCTGAAAATGCCGATTTTTGATCTTGTCATCTCCGTAGCTCATTCAGTTGTAATCAGATCTTTCTGAAACTTATATATGAGGTTGCTTGGGATATGGGAGGTGGTTGGGGATAAAATCTCGGATGAGTTCGAAAACCAGCCAAGTCGGCCCAGTTATCATAGAGTAACGTCCCTTTGATTGCTGAAAATGCCGATTTTTGACCTTGTCATCACTGCAGCTCTTTCAGTTTTGATCGGAACTTTCTGAAACTTATATGTAAGGTTGCTGAGGATAAAGCCTCGAACGAACTCGAATACCGGCCAGGTTGCCCATTAATCATAGAGTTACGTCCCTTTTTTTGCTAAAACTATGGATTTTTTACCTTGTCATCACCGTAGCCCCTTCAGTTTTGATCATATCTTTCTGAAACTTATATGTAAGGTGGCTGGGGATTAAACCTCGGAGGAGTTCGAAAACCGGCCAAGACGGCCAATTTATCGTAGAGTTATGTCCCTTTTATGGCTGAAAATGTCGATTTTTTGTCATCACCGTAGGCCCTTCAGATTGATCGGATCTTCCTAAAACTTATATGTTAGGTTGCTAGGGATAAAACCTCTGAGGAGTTCGAATAACGGCCAAGTTGGCCCATTTATCATAGATAGACCCTTTGATTGCTGAAAATGTCGATTTTTGAACTTTTCATCACCATAGCCCCTTCAGTTTTGATTGGATCTTTCTGAAACTTATATGTAAGGTGGCTGGGGATAAAATCTCAGATGAGTTCGAAAACCGGCCAAGTCAGCCCATTTATCATAGAGTTATGTCCCTTTGATGGCTGAAAATGTTGATTTTTGACCTTGTCATCACCGTAGCCCCTTCAGTTTTGATCGGAGTTTTCTGAAACTTATATGTAAGGTGGCTGTGGATAAAACCTCGGATGAGTTAAAGACTGGCCAAGTCAGCCCAAACATCTTAGAGTTACATCCCTTTGATTGTTGAAAATGCCAAATTTTGACCTTGTCATTACTGCTGCCCCTTCAGTTTTGATCGGGTCTTCATGAAACTTACAAACAAGTAAGCCAGACAGAAAAGCTCAGAGGAGTTTGAAACCTCATGAGCTTTGCCTATTTATCACAGAGTAACATCCCTTTGATTGCAGCAGTTAATTGCTTATCTTTGGACTTTTCATCACCATAGTCCCTTCAGTTTATATCCAATCTTCTTAGCAAGTCAGGAAGAAAAGCTTGAATGAGTTTGAAAACCCGTGAGGTCAGCCTATTTATCATAGAGTTACATTTTACTTGTTTTACTTTGTCATCTTCGTAGCCCCTTCAGTTGTTATCGAATCTTTCTGAAACTTATATGTAAGGTGGCTGGGGGGAAAACCTCGGATGAGTTCGAAAACAGGCCAAGACGGCCCATTTATCATAGAGTAAAGTCCCTTTGATTGCTGAAAATGTTGATTTTTGAACTTGTCATCACCGTAGCCCCTTCAGTTTTGATCGGATTTTCCTGAAACTTATATATAAAGTGGCTGGGAATAAAAATTCGGACGAGTTCGAAAACCTGCCAAGTCGGCCCATTGATCATAGAGTTACATCCCCTTTGATTGCTGAAAATGTCGATTTTTGACCTTGGCATCACGGTAGCCCCTTCAGTTTTGATCGGATCTTTCTGAAACTTATATGTAAGGTGGCTGGGGATAAAACATCGGATGAGTTCGAATACCGGCCAAGTCGGCACATTTATCATAGAGTTACATCCCTTTGATTGCTTAACATGCCTATTTTCGACCTTGTCATTACTGCTGCCCCTTCAGTTTTGATCAGGTCTTCATGAAACTTACAAACAAGTAAGCCAGGCAGAAAAGCTCAGAGGAGTTTGAAAACACATGAGCTTTGCCTATTTATCACAGAGTAACATCCCTTTGATTGCAGCAGTTAATTGCTTATCTTTGGACTTTCCATCACCATAGCCCCTTCAGTTTATTACCAATCTTCTTAGCAAGTCAGGAATAAAAGCTTGAATTAGTTTGAAAACCCGTGAGGTCAGCCTATTTATCATAGAGTTACATTTTACTTGTTTTACCTTGTCATCACCGTAGCCCCTTCAGTTGTTATCGAATCTTTTTGAAACTTATATGTAAGGTGGCTGGGGGTAACACCTCGGATGAGTTCGAAAACAGGCCAAGTCGACCCATTTATCATAGAGTAAAGTCCATTTGATTCCTGAAAATGTTGATTTTTGAACTTGTCATCACCGTAGCCCCTTCAGTTTTGATCGGATTTTCCTGAAACTTATATATAAGGTGGCTGGGGTGAAAATTCGGATGAGTTCGAAAACCTGCCAAGTCGGCACATTGATCATGGAGTTACATCCCCTTTGATTGCTGAAAATGTCGATTTTTGACCTTGTCATCACGGTAGCCCCTTCAGTTTTGATCGGATCTTTCTGACACCTATATGTAAGGTGGCTGGGGATAAAACCTCGAATGAGTTCGAGTACCGGCCAAGCCGGCCTATTTATCATAGAGTAACGTCCATTTGATTGCTGAGAATGCCTATTTTTTGACCTTGTCACCACCGTAGCTGCTTCAGTTTTGATCGGATCTTTCTGAAACGTATATGTAAGGTGGATGGCGGGAAAACCTCGGATAATTTTTAATACCGGTCAAGTCGGTCCATTTATCGTAGAGTTACGTCCCTTTGATTGCTGAAAATGCCTATTTGTTACCTTGTCATCACCATAGCCCCATCAGTTTTGATCGAATCTTTCTGAAACTTATATGTAAGGTGTCTGTGGATAAAACCTCGGATAAGGTCGAAAACCGTCTCAAGTCGGCCCATTTATCGTAGAGATACATCCCTTTGATTGCTGAAATGTTTTTTTACCTTGTCATTACCGTAGCCCCTTTAGTTTTGATCGAATCTTTCTGAAACTTATATGTAAGGTGGCTGGGGATAAAACCTCTGATGAGTTCGAAAACCGGCCAAGTCAGCCCATTTATCATAGAGTAACGTCCCTTTGATTGCTGAAAATGTTGATTTTTGACCTTGTCATCACCGTAGCCCCTTCAGCTTTGATGGGATTTTTCTGAAACTTATATATAGGGTGGCTGGGGATAAAATTTTGGATGAGTTAGAAAACCGGCCAAGTCGGCCAATTGATCATAGAGTTACATCCCCTTTGATTGCTGAAAATGTCGATTTTTGACCTTGTCATCACGGTAGCCCCTTCAGTTTTGATCGGATCTTTCTGAAACGTATATGTAAGGTGGCTTGGGATAAAACATCGGATGAGTTCAAATATCGGCCAAGTCGACCTATTTATCATAGAGTAAGGTCCCTTTGATTTCTGAAAATGCCTAGTTTTTGATCTTTTCATCACCGTAGCAGCTTCAGTTTTGATCGGAGATTTCTGAAACTTATATGTAAGGTGGCTGGGGGAATAAACCTCAGATGAGTTCGAATACCGGCCAAGCCGGCCCGTTTATCATAGAGTAACGTTCCTTTGATTGCTGTAAATGCCAATTTTTGACCTTGTCATCACCGTTAGTCCTTAAGTTTTGATCGAATCTTTCTGAAACTTATATGTAACGTCGCAGGGGTTGAAAACTCGGATGGATTCGAAAACCGGCTGTCCATTTTTCATAGAGTTACATCCCTTTGATTGCTGAAAATGCCGATTTTTAGCTCACCTGGGCCGAAGGCTCAAGGGGAGCTTATTGTATAGTGGGTCCTCCGTCGTACGTCGTCTGTCCGTCCGTCGTCCGTCCACACTTTTGAGCAGCTATATCTCTGCAGCCTGTAGGCTGATCTAAATCATTTTTCATCTGTAGCATGCCTGTAGTGGGGCATTGATGACATAAGCTTTTTTTCGAAATCGGACAAAAACTTTGGTTGGTGTGGCAATCACAATGTCCCATAGACTTGCAATGGGAAAATGCACGTCATCACCGTAGCGCCTTCAGTTCTGATCGGATCTTTTTGAAACTTATATGTAAGGTGGCTTGGGATAAAATCTGGGATGAGTTCGAAAATCGGCCAAGTTGGCCCATTTGTCATAGAGTTACGTCCCTTTGATTACTGGAAATGCCGATTTTTGACATTGTCATCGCCGTAGCCCCTTCAGTTTGATCGGATTTTTCTACAACTTATAATATGTAAGATGGCTAATGAAAAAACCTCGGATGAGTTCGAAAACCAGCCAAGTCGGCCCATTTATCATAGAGTAACGTCTCTTTAATTGCCGTAGCGCCTTGAGTTTTGATAGGATCTTTTTGAAACTTATATGTAAGGTGGCTTGGGATACAATCTGGGATGAGTTCGAAAATCGGCCAAATTGGCCCATTTGTCATAGAGTTATGTCCCTTTGATTGCTGGAAATGCCGATTTTTGACCTTGTCATCACCGTAGCCCTTTCAGTTTGATCGGATCTTTCTGAAACTTATATGTAAGGTGGCTGGGGATAAATTCTCAGATGAGTTCGAATACCGGCCAAGTCTGCCAATTTATCATAGAGTTACCTCCCTTTGATTGCTGAAAATGCTGATTCTTTACCTTGTCATCAACGTAGCCCCTTTAGTTTTGATCGGATCTTTCTGAAACTTATAAGTATGGTGCCTGGGGATCAAATCTTGGACGAGTTCAAAAACCGGCCAAGTCAGCCCATTTTTCATAGAGTTATGTCCCTTTGATTGCTGAAAATGCCAATCTTTGACCTTGTCATCACCGTAGCCCCTTAAGTTTTGATCAGATCTTCATGAAACGTATGTGTAAGGTTGCTGGGGATTAAACCTTGGATGAGTTCGAAAACCAGCGAAATATTTATCATAGAGTAACATCCCTTTGATTGCTGAAAATGCCAAATTATGACCTTGTAATCAACGTAGCCCCTTCAGTTTTGATCAGATCTTTCTGAAACTTACATGTAAGGTGGCTTGGACTAAAACCCCAGATGAGTTCGAATACTGGCCAAGTCGGCACATTTATCATAGAGTTACGTGCCTTTGATTGCTGAAAATGCCTATTTTCGACCTTGTCATCACTGCTGAACCTTCAGTTTTGAACGGACCGTCATGAAACTTACAAACAAGGAAGTCAGGCAGAAAAGCTTGGAGAAGTTTGAAAACTCTTGAGGTTTGCCTATTTATCATAGAGTAACATCCCTTTCATTGCAGCAGTCAATTGCTTATTTTTGACCTTGTCATCACCATAGCCCCTTCAGTTTATATCGGATCTTCCTGAAATTTACATATAAGCAAGTCAGGAATAAAAGCTTGAACGAGGTTGAAAACCGACGAGGTCAGCTGATTTATCATAGGTTACATTCTACTTGTTTGCAGAAAATGCTCACCATGTCATCACCTTGTCCTCCAATAAATCCTTCAGTAAAGGTTGGCACTTCCTGAAACTTTGAATCTGTTAGCTCAGGTGAGCGATACAGGACCAGCTTGGTCCTGTTGTTCTTATTTCTGCTCAAAATCTAGTTGTGGGCACTCGTTAGAACCGCCTCATCGGGGCGGTTCTAACGAGTACCCACAATCTATATTTCCGAACAGAAATTAGGAAAATATGGTTTACCCCTGTAAACCCCAGTTTTACTATATAAAAGTGGGGTTCAAGGGGGTCAAAATTATATAGGCGTGTTTTCGTGATGTATATTTCAGGCACGCCATTGCTCAGTGTTATTCCATGGGTAATAGTGAGAGCTACACTAGAAAACGTATAGTAAGTATACAACTTCCAGAATCAGATTAATTGCATATTTAGAATACGGCATTAATTGCATTCGGAATGCATGTCTGTTTGTTTGTTGGTTTGTTAGTTTGATTTGAGGTTTAACGTCCCCTTCAACACTGTAAAGGTCATTTTGGAGACGTTGCTTCCAGTTTTGTGGGACTTTTACCCGACATTGAGATGAAATGGCTTCTCAAGCCCTGCCCCCTCCCCCATGAAACCAATAGGGTTTATAAGCATGGACGGGCCGACACGCACCGCTTTGCCTGGGTAGGCTTGGATCCTGTAAGCGGTTTACCAGTACTCGTGTGCGGGTCGGTTTCAGCTTTGCCTGGAAGCATCATGCAGCCCATCTATTTCTTCAAACCCCGATGGGTGGGGGCGAAATACATGTCTGTACAATGTGTATTAATGCCTACAAAATAGCTGTGTTTCCGCTTACCCGACCAACCCTTATTTTTGTGCCGACCCTGCAATTTCTGTTGCCATCCAGAAAAAAATTCTTACCTACCGACCTTAAAGGCATTTATGGTCTTAACAGTAACACAGACCTTGTGTTAATAATTGTTTTATTGCCCTTTGTGATAAACTGTATATAGTAGATCAGGCGGCCCTTTATAGAGTGTTTAGTAGCTCTTGTTGAATCTCCAGATAGGGGCACGTAAGGGGAAATCAATAATGTACAGTTCTACTCACCATTTAGAAAGCTATTGATTTTCCCAAAAGAGGTCCCTTACCTGTTAAAGACAGGGGACTTCTCTTCAGTCAACACTGAGGGCTTCATAATATTATGTAATAGAATGACCGTTCTCAGTAATCAAGAATAAATGCATTTTATATTTTCTAGCCCTTTTGTAAAAATTCGTAAACCTCTCAAAAAAGCTATAGTAATAATTGAAACCCTGTTCTTTTGCTTCCTTGATGCTTTTATCCTCGTTATTTGAATGTTTTCAGGAATTATGGTTAATTCGTTTTACTCTTTTTTTTGGTGAGTTTTTTTTTTTTTTCTATCGAATAAATTTTGGCAAAAATATATATATTTCGCGACCTACCGACACCCCCCCCCCCACCCCCCGCCCCCATACCCGGTATCGGTATGTTAGTGGAAACACAGCCACTATATTAAGCCCTAAATTGATCGAAGAAGCCATCCTTTTTATGTTTTATATTGGTTGTTCGGATTCGTTTGCTTATTATGTATGTTTCTATGTTGTTGATTCTGATTCTTCCCCATTTTCGGTTGTTCCTTTTTGTTTGCGTTTGACCTTCCTGTTTAGTGTTTTTTGTATTTGTGATTCTGATTATTTCCCCCATTATGTATGTTGTTCCTTTGGATTATCTGAGCCACAAGTTGTTTGGGAAAGAGCTCAGGTTGGATTTTCCAGTGGTCCATGTTTTGACTTCTTTCCATAGTGATATATAGGGGACAATTTTGGATCTGATTGAATCAGTTCTTGATCATCATTGTGGCACTTTTTCATAATCTTCATTTGTATTTTCTAATCGCTAAATCAGAATTTGATAATAGATCCATTTTTATCCCATTAAGGGATACACCTTTATGGGAGGCAACTCCTGTAAAAATATATTTTGTCAGCCATGTCAATAGTGGTCAACTCTTAAAGGAAAGAATTTACTCCTGAGGAGCAAATTCTTTCCTCTAAGAGTGGACCCTTTTACAGTGGGACAGGGCTCATAGAAAAGCAACAGGATATCCCACAAGATGTCTCCCTTTGAAAAATGACGAAACAATCTGCCAGGTATTCTCATTCATCTTAAAATGTCCATGTCAGGAACACAGGTGTAATCCATACTTGGTTTATAGATAAGTGGAAGCAGGTCTAGGATAACAATAATAGAACACAGGCAAGAGAAAGAGTTGACAAAAAGTACTTATAAAGAAGTAACATAATGGAAAGCAAGCAACCAGTTCTCTCTCTACCTAACGAAGTGATAATAAAGCTAAAATAGGAAATACAAATATTGACAATGCATCAAACAGGAATTAAAATGAAAATTTCCGTGCCATTATGAAAACAAACCTATTCAAATATATTGGAAATTTTACCACCAAAAATGACATTTTCAGATAAAAAAAGTTATTTTTCATATTTCTGCTCTAAACGTAGATTGTTTGTACTCGTTAGAACCGCCTCGACGAGGCGGTTCGAACGAGTGCCCACAATGTATCTTTTTGGGCAGAAATAAGAAAAATAATGTATTTCCCAGTAAACCCGTGCACTTTTACCATATATAATTGGTATTTAAGGCGATCAAAACCATATAGGCTTGTTTTCATGATGGCTAACCATGCTAACGAGTTTATGAATATGATCAAAAACAAACGAACCACCAAATAATAGATTGTGGCAACTGGATGGAACTGTCTGTAAAGAAAATACTTGCAAGGCCCTTCATGTCATTTCATTGACATCACAAAACAGCATTATCTCACATGTGTAGGTTATTGTAATGCGATAAACAAGCCATCCTTATATGATTGCTGTATGCAAAAGTATCATAATACAATATAAGCAAAATGAAGATCTTTTTGTCATATGTAATGTTTATGGTTCGAACACTTACGCCTTCCGGCGGAAGGTAACCTTTCAACACTTATTTCGCTTTTCTTTACAGTTGTTGGAATACAAATCCCACTCCAGGATATTTCTGGATTCTTAAAACACCTATTGTGATAAGCCTTGTGGTACGTAACTTGTTTATTTCCATATTACTAAATTTTTACAAAAGGAAATCACACCCATGAGAGATAACACTTTCTTGCACACCAGACAAGCAAGTCCGTGATTTTACCCTGGGATAGTAAATGTTCTAACCCTGATGTTTCGACCCAAAATCGAATATAATCGCGTGTTTGATAAATGCACTGGTTGATTACGATCTGGTATGCGCCGTCTTTGAGGTTGGCGTCACAGCACGTTACTATATGGGTGTGAGGGGTGGATAGAAAAATCCGTCCCTCCGGATCACTGTCCGAGGGATAGTGACCCTCGGAACGGATTTTTCAATCCATCCCTAACACTCATATAAGGTTCTTATAGTATTCCAGGACATCATTAGAATCTCGTAAACAAGTCTGTTTAATTAACAACATATAAACCCCACTTTATATAGCGAAAACTGGGGTTTACAGGGATATACCTTTTTTTTCTTATTTCGCTCCAATATATATGACGTGGGAACCTGGTATGAACCGCCTCAATGAGGCGATTCTTACGAGCATCCATCATCCATAACGTATATTTAGACTAAAATAAGAAATGTATTTAACTTTTTCATCTGAAAAATGCTAGTTCTAGATATAAAAAGACGCTATTTTAGCTCACGGATTTGTTATTACGTGTATAATAATTTGTCAAGGACTTTTAAAAAATATGTAGTTTGTACGAATTCCAGACTGCTCCGACTCTGCATGTCTATTTTGTAACACGAAGTATATACTGTAACCATCGACAATGTACTGGCGACTTACCTATAACATTGTTGAGCCAGCGCACGACAAAACCTACTTTAATACATGTGCGCCCAGCGAAGACCCAGATAAGCCTGCGCATCCGCTCAGACTGATCAGAGTCTTTGCTGTGCGCTCTAAGGATATAGCCAATGTCCCATTGCTCCTCCATGCAGCAAACGAAGTGTCTAGTTAGACAATATGGATGCGCAGGCTGGTCTGAGTCTTTGCTGGACGCACGTCTTATTGTAGGTTTTGTCGTGCGATGGCTCAATTAAACATGCAGTCACACCTCACTGCGTTTTGAAAGGCTATACGAGTGAAATTTAGAAAAGTGTGAGATTGTCCAAATAGAATATATTATTATATAAAAGGAGCGTGTTAAATTCTTGCGTGATGTACATTGACCAACGTTAAGATAAAGAAATGCATCTTATTCAGCATTACATTTCGTCCATTTTTTCATTTTGCATAACATGCGTTCGACATATAATGGTGTAATACTCTTAGTGCTGTATATTTTTAAGCGCAAAAATTTGTGATAAGTTTTATTTTCTGAATGAAAAGTAGAGTTTGGGATCTCTTTGGAATCGTCACTTTTTCAAATGTAATTCTGAGCAGGAATTATTCAAAGTTAAGGAAACTTACCTTTGCTTATTATTTTTTTACCCTGTATGATAATGATACTGTAAATCAAGGATTCCTCAATGCGGATTAATTTGTATTTGATAATATGTATAAATCTGCATCGGAATTTTGGGCGAGGATTGAGTACTCATACACTCAGGAATTGAAGCCTCTCTAGTCGTGTTTTACTGGCTGTCCGAAGATGATCGCTTGCAGTTCCTTATACCATTGGCTTTTTGTAGTTTGTGCACGTTTTTTATGTTTCTTGTCAGTGCCTCCTTGTAACTAAACCTTTCTTTTCTTGTCCTGTGATGGCTTGGGACGATTGTGTTCCCCGTGATTACTTTCTTTCTCCCCTTGTTTGTTTGGTCACAACAACTTACTTGGCGACGTACTTCGTTATTCTAGAAACCATCCTACAGTTGCCTTAGCAAGCTTGACAATGTTTTTTTTTACCCTCTGAGGAAATTGTTTCCTTTATGAGCAGATCTGAACATCTGTTTTGAAAACAAAATGACTCCCATGAAGGTATATCAAATGTCTTTAAGGATACTCGCGTAAGATTAAAAACATCCATGAAAAGATAACCTTCTAAGCCGTATTGAAGATTACTAGGAAGTGCCGCAATCAAAGAACACATGCTAACATTTGCACAAAGATGAAGAGTAAATACATATTACGTATTACGAACATACTCAGCGCAAACCAATATTCCCAGCTGTCTTCCCAGGCGAGGTAATAATAGTTCCAAAGAAAACAGAACAAAACATCGATAATGCATAAAAAAGGACTCAACATTAAAAACAAAAACCTCGTACAGCGGAGCACATAGAATGAGCAACACAAGAAGCACTGCCTTAAAAAGGGATCTCAGCGATAACAACTGAAGGTGTGTTACATATGCATCAGCAAAACGTGTCCATATGAAATAATAGTGTCTAAACATGGTGCCAGAAATGATAAATAATAGGTAAAAATTGCAAAATCTTTCTCATATCTGCTTTCAACATAGATTATGGATGCTTGTTAGAACCAACGGGTAACCACAACCTATGTTTTGAAGCAAAAATAAGAAACAACGCGTACCCCTTGAAACCCCAGTTTTCTCTATTCACACTGGGATTACAGGGGTGTTCATTACATCACGCAAACACGCCTATAAAATTTTGACCTCCTTGAACCCCACTTTTATATAGAAAAACTGGGGTTTGTAGGGGAGGGGTAAACCTTATTTTTCTTATTTATGCTCTAAAATATAGATTGTGGGTACTCGTTAGAGCCGACAATCTATATTTTGAGCAGAAATAAGAAAAATATCACCATTTTTCAACTTAATTTTTTTTTTTTTTTTTTGGCGATAAAGGTGGCAATGTATTTGTATAGGCGTGTTGCGTAATGACACGTGATTAATAACATATGTATATTATGGATTTTACCTGGGAGTCACAGAGCTGTTTTATTTCTGTTTAAATCAGATTGTGGGTTGTCGATAAGAATGCCTCTCGCACTAGTGTGTTTCCGAATTAGGATAACACAGCCCTTGTATCAGAAAGCATTTTTCATGGCTTTTAAACAAGACATTGTTCCGATGAAAATTTATTCTGCTCCCAAAATATATGTAGATTATCGTGGTTGCTCGTTTGAACCTCCTTCTTCTGAACCCATAATCTGTATCTTGAAATCACAAAACAAGCATGAAAAAATATGCTCCTGTACTCACTTTTCTTTATCAAAAATACTATCACTTTCGAAAGTAGGATTTGCAAGAATGTTCAACACACGGACTAAATTCATGCAGTGGGACAATTGCCATTTCTCTTTGTACTTAAGGGCATATGCTACGAAATACTTCCCACATTGAAAACTGTTTAAGAGACTCTATATGTTCAGCATCATATACTGGCTCATCAAATTTGAAATAGAAACCATATGTCACTGTGCTGAATCTTAAGTAATCTGAACAAGAAGAAAATCACCCTAAACTGTTTTCCCAGAAATATCAGAACACAACCATGCTAGTAAATAGCATGTCGAAAATGACTTTTGCCTAGCTTTGAAACATTTATTTCAGTCAGAATGATATATTAAAAGATACTACTGCCTAATTTTAGCCTATTTTTCGAGCTCAGACTTTTTTTGGCAAACCAATTTTGCCATCAACCAAAATATCTTTAAAAATAATTCATTGTCTGCAATGTTTTAGACCATATAGAAAAATGCTACATTGAAATGTTCATAAAACAAGGTTTTTTCTCTAGAGGATGTTTTCAGAGAATAGAAAATTTATAGAAAACTAGGGGTCACCGCGCTAATTTCTGTTTTATTGAACAAACCGTTCCCCTACCCCCAGCTGAAATACAAGGTAAAAATTCATAGAAATTCTATGAAAAGATGGTGAAACATAAACAGATAACTTGGATTTTACTTGTAAATAGCAGCTGGCCATAATAGGCATTACAGCAAATCGCTTAAGTAAGTCTGTAACCATATAGGTTGATTTGATCTTCAGTAAATGCCGAAAAATTAAAATTTTCAAAAGTTGCAATGTTCCAGTTTTAGTGACGTTTATAGTCAAGGTGAACATGTTTAATAATGAACCCAAAACAATATCTGTTCCACAAATTTCAACCAATTCCTTACCCAAGAATGGTAAAATGTTGGCTCTGGCATAACTTTCATTTTTGGTGATCATACAAAAATGATGAATTCGTAGCATTTGTCTTTAAAAAGGTTATTCTTAATATTGAATTAGGGAAGTAGCTCTTTCCTTGCTTAGATTTCCTTCTCATGGCAGATTTATCTTGTGTTTTTTTTTTTATTTTCAGATAAATTTTACATTCTTCATTAACATTCTTCGAGCATTATTTACAAAACTTCATCGGCCAAGTACAACTTCAGCTAGAAGAAACAGGTACAGGTATGTTTGAAGATATACTGTTCAGTTTTATATGATTTCCTTTTACATTTTACCCGCGTGGCACAGTGCAGTTTTTCACATTTCCAAAATGGCTACTTTTCTGATGAAAATATGTGATATTTTCCTTGTTTATACGGCAAACCATAGGTCGTTTGTTTGTTTGTTTGTTTGATTTGATGTTTAACGTCCTCGCCAACACTATAAAGGTCATTTTGGAGACGTTGCTTCCGATTTTGTGGGACTTTTTCCCGACATTGAGATGAAATGACATCTCAAGCCCTGTCGTCCAATGAAACCGATAGGGTTTATAAACATGGACGGTTCAACTCGCACCGCTTTGCCTGGACAGGCTTAGATCCTCTAAGCGGTTTACCAGTACTCGTGTGCGGTCAGATTCAGCTCTGCGTGGACGCATCATGCAACCCATGTATTTATTCATGTCCCAATGGGCGGGGGCCGACCATAGGTCGTGGGTGCTCGTAAGAACCGCCTCACTGAAGCGGTTCTAACGAGTACCCACAACCTATGTCTTGGAGTAGAAATAAGGAAAATAATGTTTACGCCCGTAAACCCCAGTTTTCTCTATGTAAAGTGGCGTTTAGGGGGTCTTCATTTCACGGACTTGATCACTTGATGAACGCTTCTGTGTGTCCACATTATTTTGTTAATGAGTTGCCACTTGTTTGGAAAAGATCTGTTCACTTGACCGATAGTTTTGTCTGTTGATGTTTGAGAAAGTTTTTGGTTCTGAATCATGAAAAACACGCCTATGCGATTTTGATCCCCTCAAATCCCACTTTTATGTAGTAAAACTTGGATTTACAGGGGTAAACATTATTTTCTTATTTCTGCTCAAAAACATAGATTGCGGGGACTCGACAGAACCGCCTCGATGAGGAGGTTCTATCGGGTCACCGCAATCTATGTTTTGAGCAGAAATAAGAAAAAATATCACAATTTTTCATCTTAAAATTTCCATTTTTTCTGCAGAAAAAATGAAAAGGTATTTGTATAGGGATGTTTTCGTAATGGATTCGATCAGTTCCTGAAGTATCTTTACTCATTTAATTTTAATCTTTTAACCACATCTAAGCCATATTATTACAGCCCCTGTATTATACTGGTGAAGCTGCTCGCCTATTAAACCAGGGGTCGTAGGTTCGATTCCGGTCTCCCCCGGATTTTCGGATGAGTCTTTAAGTCAACATTACCTAGGTTGTTGGTGGGACGTGAAACTCAAACCCATACATTCAGCGGTCAGTTGCACATTTGGCACCAGATAGTTCAAAATTTTTTCCCGTAAAAATGCCAACAAGTCTATTATATCGATATTCCGAAAAACTACACATTGCATGGGATAGATCGTTTTCTTTATTTTAGTTCTAAAATATACGATACGGGATGTTGTTAGAACCACCTCTGTTGGGAGGATCCAACGGAAACCTACAGTCTATGTATGCAATAAGAAGAATATCGCAAATTTCATCAGAAAAATACATTTCAACACATATAAGTATACTCTTTCCCTTTGGTGTCTCTGATGGGAGCTGTGGGTTAATTGTATCCATTCCTGATCATTGCCTCCACTTCTATTTTGATTTCTTTATGCTTTGTTCTTTATTTTCAGGCGCCTTGCCAAATCAACGCTCATCCTTATACCGCTATTTGGTGTTCATTACATAGTTTTCATTGGTTACCCTGATAATGTAGACCCTACAGCTGAAATCGTGAAGCTTTACTTCGAAATGTTCTTCAATTCATTTCAGGTAAGTTATTTTCATTATGTCAAACATATCATCCGCATCCTGAGAAAATGCGCAGTGTATCATGGTCGCCCAGGATTGACTAAGATCGCGATGCCCGTCCAAGAATTGTAATCAGAGAAATATGGGGGTGGTTTGGTGAGCAATGGTGACGTGTATCTTGCTTCTTTGGCGCGTCCAACTGATATTAGCTTACAATTCGGCAAGAAATTGCTGTGTTCAGCGGGATAATGGTTAATTCTTTCCTATCACTAATGTAGAAAAAAAAAAACATTCATTACCTTGTTTTACATGCATCGTAATTAATGTTTGTTAATATGTTGATAGACGAATTGGGAAATATACTACTCAAAGTTTGATAGGGATCACTTTTTTAATGCAAAATAATTTTTGGATGAATTAATCAGCTGAATCCAAATTTGATACATATTGATAGGAAACGTATCCTTCACAAAACCTAGTGATTAATTTTGTCAACTGGTACTGCATTCAAGCGTGACAACAGCAACCGTCTTGGCACCCCCAAAATTTGCCGTAACACGAAGGGATTTGTACAACTGATTTTTCACAAATTTCCAAATTTGTTTAGACAAACGTGACTGATATCGTGTATGACGTCCAATGACATCAATTACAGTACGACGTCGCCTGCGCATGCTCGTAATCCGAGCCTGTATCCGGTTTGGGGGAATCGGCTTTCATTCAGCAACCAGTGCATCTTTGAGCTCCTGTAAAGTCCTCGGATGCACAGGTCGGGCTGAAACATCATGCTGTAGCATATCCTGCGCATGCTCAATCGGATTTAAGTCCGTTGACCGAGCAGGCCAGTCCATATGTACGATTGTCTCACGTTCCAGATAGGAATCAGTGACGTTGGCACGGTTGTGACGGGCATTATCGTCCATCAGAATAAAGTCCGGGCCGATAGCATCTGCATTTGGTCTCACAAACTCATCAAGAATATCATTACAGTACCTCATTGCCATTAACGTTCCGTTTTCAACGACGTACAAGTCAGTTTTACCGTTCTCGCTTATCCCAGCCCAAACCATGACTGACCCCTTTCCATGGCGATCATGTTCTGCAACATTCAAGTCATCAAATCGCTCTTTAGACATTCGCCACACTAATTGACGTTTATAAGTGAAGTCTAGACAGAATCTGGTCTCCTCAGTCAACAGTACTGGCGTCAAGTCACGAACCGTCCAATTGACGTGAATTCTGGCACAGTTCAACCGGTCTTGCACGTGCTGTCTCGTCAATGGAACACGTACAGCAGGCCTCATGACAATAAGTCCGAACTCGTGGAGCCCGTTTCTGACAGTTTGTGTAGCAATTCGTACTCCAGTTCCGTTCCTAAGTTCGTTATGCAAACGCGTAGCATTCAGGAACCGTTGACGTCGAGACTGAATTACCAAGAAACGGCCCTGACGTTGAGTTGTAGCCCTTTCTCGACCCCGCCGTGTCTGTGTAAAGGATTTCCGTGGGTAAGATGCCGACTCCACATTCGGGAAACCACGCTCTGAGACACATTCTGAATCCCAGCAACACGACGTTTAGAGACGCCAGATTCCAACATTCCGACGTCACGATTCATTTCTTCGTGGCTCAGACAGTTTCTTAATTGTCCCCTAGGCATTTTAGTGTTTCACCAATCAAATGAAGTCATTTTTACGCTTGGTAAAGGAACACTGACAAGTTTGATTGGTCTGTTGGAAAGCAGTGCTACGCAAGGTTTTGGGGGTGCATGGATTCATTTGCGAAGGGTGAGAAGTGTGCACTTTTTATGAGTACTGAACTGCACATGACTTTCTGCTTAAGATATTTATCATTATACCGAGTACAAATTCTATCAAGAAATTTTAAATTTTTAGTGCAAAATATGATATAAAAATTGATCCCTATCAAACTTTGAGTAGTATATTTATTGCGACAATGAATCTGTCACTACTGCAAAATATCACAATCATGCTACTATATACTTTACGGAAACAACAGTCGAACCTCCTCACTGGTATCAAATTTTGTAAAAAAAGGGGTAATCATTTGGAAGAAAGGAATACAACACAGAACTGAAAACTATGGAGTGTACAAGATTTTTCTGGGCCGGACTAGCTAGTTTCGGCCAATTAGGCCTCATCAGTGGCACTGGAATATTTTTTAAGTTCCGCAGTTAAATCAGTGATCCAAAGGACTAGAAACTATAACCCACACTATGATGAAGGGCAAGCTACTTTTTACGACCCCCACACATTCCCTTAACACCGGCAGTGGTGAAATTAAACGTTCTGAAAAAGGGTAATCCTTTGGAAGCAAGGTCTTCAGCACAGAACAGAAAACGATGGAGTGTACAGGATTTTCTGGGCCAGACTAGCTACTTTCGGCCAATTAGGCCTTATCAGTGACCTTCAAATATTTTATAAGTTCCGCAGTTAAGTCAAAGATCCCAAAGGATTAGAAAACATACCCCCACACGATGATGCAACTACTGTATCTATCATAACAACAGGTTCTTGGCTAGGACACCTTGCTTAATCCCACTTTTTGTAGACAGATAAGTAGGCTGGTATCGAAATGAGTTCGAAAAAACAAACGCAGGGAACGTAAGCAAGCCATTTCTGACTGAAAACATCACAAAAACACGTCTATATAATTTTGACCCCTTTAAAGCCCACTTTTATATAGTAAAACTGGGGTTTTCGGGGGTATACCTTATTTTTCTTATTTCTGCTCTTAACTTTAGATTGTGGGCACTCGTTAGAACCGCCTCGATGAGGCGGTTCTAACGAGTGTCCACAATCTATATTTTGAGCAGCAATAAGAAAAATATCACAATTTTTCATCACAAAATTTTCATTTTTTCGGCGATAAAGCTGGCAATGTATTTGTATAGGTGTGTCTGCGTAATGGATGTGTAGCGGCGGCGCCGCCTAGCACTGCAGTGATCGCGCGTTCTTACCAACTACGCTACAGAGGCATACCCCTAAAAAGGCTTGGCTAGAACATCCTGCTTAATCCCACTTTGAATAGAGAAATGTGGGTCGATAATTTATAAGTTCGAAATAAACATACTAATAAAAATAAAGTAATATGAAATTAACCCCTACATATACAGAGTGAACTGAAGTGCCGGGAGCCTTGTATGCTTTTAGTGGTGTTGGTAAGGACGCGGCCACACTGCAGTGCTATGCGACAACGCCGCATCTGTGCGGGAGTTCGAATCACGGGAAACACAAATATTTATTTATCCCCGGTTATGTTTCCACTATGGTTGTAAAGAAGAAACGTCGCTTCCATTGCCAAGGGAATTAACCATTATCCGAAAGAAACACACACACAAAACACAAACTTCCCTATTTGCATTGACACGGAAAAGTTATCGACCAGCTTGAGTTAATAATATCGGTTGTCAGCTATAGGAAAATATCCATGTAATGAAATGATAACATTGTATGGCGCTGAATAAGACTTTTTGTGATAACGTTTCTTAGTTCTTCTCTAAACGTAGTGGACGGGTTTTCGTAAGTTGCAGACTAAATAATAATCTGCTGTATACTTTTTCTTTATTTCAGGGATTCCTGGTTGCTGTTTTATTTTGTTTTTTCAATCACGAGGTAAGCAAGTTCGAGACTTTTGGTATTCATATAAATATACAAGGCTGATGTAACATTACAATAACAAGGCAATGCGACAAAATGCTGCTACATAGAGAAAAATGGATTTACATCGTCGGTATTTCCCCATCTAGTCTGCAAGTATAGATTTTCTACGCTTATCAAAACCGCGTATTTGAGGCGTTTCTAGCGAGTAAGAAGACTGTCTTTAGGGCAAAAACGAAGAAAATAATGAAGCACATTGTCATCAGAAATATGTCAGTTTCAGGTCCCTTGTTTTATAAGTATGCTGTTTGCAAAACTATATATTATGGGGTGGTGTGCCAATGATATGGTGATAAATATTTTCAGGAAATTGTTACACTACAGAACTGAAAAGTATTGAGTGTACAGATTTTTTTCTGTGCCAGACTAGCTAGTTTTGGCCAAAAAGGCCTCATCAGTGATCACCAAAAATTTCCATAATTCCACAATGGAATCATTGGCCCAAAAGGACAAGAAAATATAATCTACACTATGATGAAGGTCAGAGAGATTTTTTACGGCCGATATATATCCCCTTACCGGTTAAACATGCTCTTTGAAATGGTTATCCTTTGGAAGCAAGGAATACACTGCAGAACTGAAAAGTATGGGGCTAACAATTTTTTCTGGATCATACGTCAAGCTAGTTTTGGCCAATTCGGCCTCATCAGTGACCCTTTTTCAAAATTCCACATGGTTAAGATGAATGGCAGGGAAACTTTATACGGCCGCCACATGTTTCCTTAACACCAGCCGTAGTGACATGAAATATGTTCTTTGAAAGAATTATCCTAAGTCATAATAAATAAAGTTAAAAACAGTCAATTGAAAACCTTTAACCTTTTTAGTTATAGATGTTTCGATCTATTGAGGTTTATCATAAAGCCATGAATAATGAGGCATGATGGTGGTTATGTATTGCTATTGTTGTGTGTACTCATTAGAACCGTCTCATGGAGGATATTCTTATAATTACAAACAACAAACATTTTCCCGATAAAATGAGAAATTTTTTCCTAAGGTATCCCTTGAGTCTTTATCATCTGAAGGTATTAAAAGAATTCCATAGGTATTCAAGAACAAATTTAACCACATTACGAAAACACGCTTATTCACTCTAATGAACATTTTTCCACCCCCAAAAAATGTTAATTTTCAGATAAAAAATTTCTTATGTTTTTCATATTTCTGCTCAAATCATAGATTGTGGAAAATCGTTAGACCTCCTCCTCAAGGTGGTTCTGACGAGTATTTACAGTCTAGGTTGTTGAGCAGAAATATGATGTATAATGTAAATACGCTTTACTGTATTAAAAGGGGGTTTCGGGGTCCCACAATAATATAGGCATTGTTCGTAATGACTTAAAGTAAGAGAGCACCCGGTGTTCCGTTCGTTGAAGTTTCCCACTGAACGTGTGTGTGTTCCTTTGTCAAGGTGGCTGACCATTCCTCTTTTCTGTTAAAGGTGCAAATGGAAATTCGAAAGAAGTGGCATCGGTGCTGGTCGAAACCAGATCCTGCATACATACAGCAATCACAGTACTTAGCAGACTCTCAAAATAGTAACCATGATGTCAGACGCATGCGCAATGGCGCTCGGCCGATTTTACAAAATGGCGGCCGTGTATCATCTGAAAGCTCATCAGTTCAAGCCTCATGCCTTTGCAAGTGGACGCTGGATAAAAATGGAAGACTTAGAAGAAGTTTTGTTAAATCTTCAAATATGAAGACAATCATGAGGGATACAAAACTGTAATTGTTGATTTTAAAAGAGTGTCTACTAAATTGTGTTTAACGTTACTTTCTTACTTTCCATGAATATCCGTATTTTCAGGTATCATGAGAAAGGTCTTGAGCATATAGTCATTTTCGTAATAATGCAATCATCAAAACCAATTTTCATTTTTACATATCAAGAACTAATTCTTCTTGCACACCAGACAAGGGAATCCGTGATTTTACCCTGGGATAGAAATTTAAGTTCTGACCCTGGTGTTCCGACCCAGGCAACTAACATAAATGCACTTCAATTTTATTCAACTGCCGGAACTACTTCCGCACTACTTTTATTTTGCAAACAATATACATGTGCGAGCTGTCAAAACTAACCTGAGGTGTTGTGCAAGAAAAAGACTCCAATATGGGGTTCTGTTGTAGATGGGCGTTTCCAACCCTCGGGACGACCGTGCTGAGCGGAACCGCAGCAAAGCCTCGGTTCCGCTCAGCACTGTCACCCCTCTTGTTGGATACGCTCATCTACAACAGAACCCCATATCAGATTCTTATATTATACAATGTGCATCAAACAGCATTACAAAAAGGCGCCACTACAAATATATTGTAGGTTTTATTGCTAAACACCGAAAATTTTCATATAAAAATTGTGATATTTTCCTGATTTCTGCTCGAAATATACATTGTGGGTACACGTTATAATTGCCTCGTTGAGGCGGTTCAAACGTGTACTCACAATCTATATTTTAGAGCAGAAATCAGAAAAACATATATGATATTTTTCTGATTTCTGCTCGAATATATACATTGTGGGTACACGTTAGAATACCCTCGTTTATGCGGTTCAAACGTGTATCCACAATCTATATTTCATAGCAGAAATAAGAGAAATAGGGTTTACCCCTGTAAACTACAGTTGTGCTATAAAAAAGTGGGTTTCAAGGGAGTACGAGTTATTAAGAGTTATACATGCGCGTTGTCGTGATGTGTAGCTTCGGATAAGGGGGGTGGGGGAGAGAAGCCTCCATGGTGTAGTGGTTACGCTACTCGCCTTGTAAACCAGGGATCGCAGGATCGATCCTGAGCTTCTCCTGACTTTCGGATAAGTCTTTTAACCGAGGTCCCGTCTCCGTGTGACCTTAGCTGTTGGTGGGACGTAAAACTCAAACACTCACTCACTCAGATAAGGGGGTTGGGGGGCGAGTGGAGGGAGTAACAGTGTTCCTTTGTTTCTCCATAACGCATAATTATGTTGGGGCATTGACTATTGAGGTGATTCTAAACTGTTTCCACGACATGTATGTTTTCAAAAATAGAGAAGGAAAATTAACCCCTGTGTATACTACACCTTATCTGGAGCTATGGTGTGGTAGTCGCAGATTAGACTGGTAGGGCGGGGCTGTCGTTAGCACCTGCCGATTATGTGAATTCAACTGTAACTCAAACAGGCATATAGTGTTTAAAAAGCATGCGTATGCCACTCTAGGGAATCAGCTAAACTTTTCCGCCCTGTCAATCTTACCTACTATTTATACATGCCCTTACTTTATTTTGTTACCCAGTCGTTGAAAAATAAAACGAATACTCATTTCTCACAGTCAGCTTTTTGCTCCTGCAGTTCTAAGTGAGCTTTTGTTAGTTTCTGAAAACATTTGACATCTTACAGCTATGTAAGCACTCTAGCAGGTTTTTCCTTCCATTACAAAGGACCTCGTTTATCGAATATGACTTGCTGTCCGTTGATTTCATTGACTATGCTGGGGTTTAAAAACACGTCAACCCTTCTGTGTCATTTTGTGCCGTCTCCCAGAAAAAAAGGGAGAAATGAGACAGAAAAGATAGTAGAGGACATAAAAGGGAGGAAAAGGAGGTAAAGATGAACAAAAGTGGGGCAACAGAAAAAATACGAACATTTTTCCTCTATCTTTACCAGCTGCAAGGACAACAGGCCTTGCCCAACTGTAAGCAAATACCATTGGGGCGCCCCAGTGCCTAAGACACATGGCACCTTCGCCTCACCAAACCAAACCCTGCTATCCGTTGAGCGACGGCAAATCATACAAGGTGATTTAATAATATATGAAAAAGTACTTGAAATGATTATCTTTAATAGCCAGCAACGAAGGTTTCCTTTACGAGCCGTGTAATGAGAGAATCATCACGAAAACACGCCTATATAAATTTGACCCCCTTGAACCCCACTTTTATACAGTAAAACTGGGGTTTAAGTGGGTATACATTTATACATTTATTTTTCTTATTTCTGCTCAAAAACATAGATTGTAGGTACTCGATAGAACCGCCTCTTCGAGGCGGTTCTATTGAGTCCCCGCAATCTTTTTTTTGAGCAGAAATAAGAAAAATATCACAATTTTTCATCTTAAAATTTTTAATTTTTGGCCCAAAAATTGGCAATGTATTTGTATAGGTGTGTTTTCGTAATGCTTGTTTTGCCATTTGCGAACAACAAAGGTGCAGATCAGCCTGTTCATCCACGCAGTCTGGTCAGCACCTTCGTATCCGCTGCTTGCATAGTCCAATTTCTTTAGTTTCTGTTTTTAAACATTCAAGATATTTGCTAATATATATACTGGTAAACAAACTAGGTCTGGCAAAGACGTCAAATCAATAATAAAGCTTAAAATAGAAAGAATTTTCCAGTATAAATTTGCGCTTGGGTTTATCGTATGAACAGGACACGCCCACTGAAAATACAGCAGTCACAACGGCCCAGGGGATGTCAACGCTGCTTGTCATGCTGACGGTTCGAGTTCGAATCTCACTCAATGCGTTTTTTTTTTATTTTATATTTGTTTTATCTTTTTAAAGTAATTTAAATGTTCATTGTTTCATATGTTTATATTTGACTGGTTTAAAATCTATAGTAAATTTTGTATATATATATTTTTTCTATTTCACTTTTTTCATCTTTCTTTCTCATAAACAAGTTTTATGCAGTCAAGAGTTATGCGCTTGAAAATGAACAAGAAATGTGTTCTGTGCACGCCTTAATTATCCTCTTTTTAACATGCCACACGGATAAAGCAGATTTCACATGTCGTGTGTATGTGTGTGTTACGAGGTCAAAAAATAAATAAATAAAAACACGTGTGTTTCGAACCAGCAAACTCATGGTCTGTAGAACAACCCCTCTACTCTCTCGGCCACGAAATGCTCAAAGCTTTGGCGGTATGTAAATAATCTTAGCTCTAGGTTTCAAGTAAAGACCATACCATATGAATATTCGAGTAAACTAATTATGACGTATCTGCCAGGAATTCCTTGTCGGACTATAATTGAGTAGTCCGGTTTATGTCTACCTGATGTTTTCCTTGGGATGAAGCTCACATAGTATTTTTTTTCTCCGTGGTTAGTCTGTTTGTGTTTGCCTGTCATGTTACTCTGTCTTTATAAGGTGTCTTGAATTACCGGATAACTGTATCAAACTCGTTATTTTACAAAATCGGTCGTTTTACGGTTGGACATTTCGATTTACGGCGGTACCGTAATACGGAATTTGCGACGTAAAAGCGACAATTTTTTTCCAAATTGATAGTTTTCAATACTGTTATCCCATTCTAATCCAATTTTTCATCTGTTTTGTCAAAATTGCACTATTTACATATCGCGGTAAGCGCAGCGAGCTGCGTATAACAAAATGCCAGCCAATGAAAAGCGACGTCACGTGATGACGTCGGAGGACTCCGACAGTTTAGTGTCGTTATTTGAGTACTGGGCACACATGGGTTAAACAGCTTCAGCCGTATGATCATTTTACCTACTGTATGAGAAAACCCTTTTCTTCCATTTGCGAACAACAAAGGTACAGATTAACCTGCACTACCGTATATCAAACCAATCATTCAAAGTACGTTCTGGAAATATAAGGGGTTACATTAAAATAGAAAGGAAAACAAACTAACAGGAAAAGCCTCGAAGGAGCACGACCATCTCAAGCCACCGATAGAACAGAGAAAAGTCATCATGTAAATACTTCCGTGTCATGAATACCCATGTTTCCCCCAATTTCATGTAGAGAAAACTGGTGTTAAAAGGCATCATGAAAACACGCCTATATAATTATTTTTCTTATTTCTGCCCCCCCCCCCCCCCCCCCCCCCCCCAAAAAAAAAAAATAGAATGTGCGTACTCGTAAGAACGGCCTTGCTGAGGCAGTTCTAACGATTACCCACAAGCTGTGTTTAGAGCAGAAATTCGAATCATATCGGAATTTGTCTTTGGAAAAAATTCATTTCTGTTGGCAAAAATCTCAATATATTTGAATTAAGGTTTTTTGTAATGGAGTATACAATATTTTTCTTTCTTTCTACTTATACTGCGATCGGTCACATATGACCATAGCTCGCAGGTGTACATTACATACACTAAGGTTGCAGAATTGAAAGCCTTCACTGTAATCATGTAATTAGGGTAGGGGACTTTAACCTCCACAGGAGATGATTCTTCCTGCACAGGGGGCCTCCAGTTAACGTCCGATCCGAAGGACGGTGCGCTTTTTGGCATTAATCCCTGCAAATGATGCCAATGGAGCGTGTTCGGACACCAAAATTATCAAGCCTCTAACATCAGAGGCAAGTGTACAAACCACTGAACTAGCATGCTCCTTGAGCTATCATGCTCCTTTTTCTTATATCTGTTACAAAACAAAGGTTGTGGGTACTCGTTAGTACCACCTCACAGAGTTGGCTCTAACGAGCACCCGCAACTTATATTTGGAATATAAATCAATAGAAAAATATTACAATTGTTCATCAGAAAAATAACTAGTTTGAAGAATGAAAGAATGCACTATGTCACGCGGATGTGTTATCGTAATGGACATAAAGACACACATAAAAACACAAAATACAGTCGTACTTCAATGACTCGAACACCTTTGGGACCTCGAAGATCTGTTAGAGACGTGAATTTCTCGAGCCACTGAGGGTCACTGCAAGGAACCATAACGGGGTTAATTTTAGGACAGCAGTTCGATATTATAGAATAAAAATGTATGCTATGTGTGCTCATTAGAATCGCCTCATAGAGGCGAATCTAATGAGCACAAACAGCATACATTGGCAATATTAAAGTCGAAGCTCGGCATTATTATTCCGCGCTATTTCCCCTGGGGACTCCAGAACGGTTTCGACTCAGCCATGGTAAAGGAGTCATCGGTATTCGAGCCATCGAAGTTCTACTGTAACACGTTAGGCAAATACAGAAAGCCAATCTTCACATACAACTCATACAAAAACCGCCTACGCAGAACATTTAAATCGAGCTATAGCATGTAGTATCTGCTATGTAGGTAATCTCTTAATCTGACCAGAGTTTTCTAAGAACACGGAGCTCATTAAGACATAATGTCTTGATAATTATCATTTACGTATTTCTGCAGTTTGTTTTATTGCTTTTGCCGAGAAACGTTGATCCTTATCAAAATATTGCATGCCAGGGGTCATAATTTCCAGTATTATTTAATAGCCGTACAATGAGCACATAATGGCAATAATGACAATGCTATTTAGCATTAAAGGCATTTATTCTGTAACAGTAGGACACACCGTGTGTTCATAATTGTTTTATTGGCCCCTGTTTTATTCCGTCTGTAGCAGATCAAAGGCGGCCTTAATAGTGTTATTAGTAGCTATTGTTGTATCCCCTGCATGAGGCACTAACGGGGAGAATCAATAATGAGCACTTTTAGTCAACCTTTAGTAATTTATTGATATTCCCCAAGGTGGCCTTTACCTGTTGAAGACAGAGGTCTTCTCTTCAGACAGCACCGAGGGCTACATAATATTATGTAATGAAACGATAGTCCTCAACAGTCAAGAATAAATGCCTTTAATAGCAATCAATTTTTTTCAGAAATGTGTGTGTGTCTGTGTGTGTGTTAGCACCGTTTCGTATTATTACTTTACAGACCATGACTATGCTATGCTTTATACCAGGATGCAAGAGAGCAGGATGCAAGAGAGAGAGAGAGAGAGAGAGAGAAGAGAGAGAGAGAGAGAGAGAGAGAGAGAGAGAGAGAGAGAATGGGTGAACTGCAAGGGAACAATAGCTTTCGGACATGCCGGGTCTCAAACTGCAAGGGAACGATAGCTTTCGGACAGTCCGGGTCTCGTGACTTTGAGTTTCAAGAGGGTAGCGAAGGATCTGATCAGTCTGCTTCGGTGAAAAGGCTTAATTGTGGTAAAACTTTGATCATATATGACGGCAGTTATGCTGATATGTTGCTAAAAGATGCGAGGATGCGAGTTACTGTAGCAAAATGCTTTTTTTTTCAGAAAATACCAGAGTGTTAAAAGGACCAGTCTCCATAATGGGTTTGATTTGATGGGTGGAGTAAGTTAATTGTATCGATTCCTGATCTTTGTTTTACTTCTACTTTGTCGTGGTATTTGAATACTTCAATAATATTTTGGGAACATGCATCCTTAAAAACTTTGAAACCGGAGCTTTGGTTTTGTGTTTAAATTTCCAGTGTTAAGTCATGCTTTATACCAATAAACTTTATTAGTAAACCTTTAGAAAACATTGTAGTTCATACTTCCATGAACGCATGGAGTCGCGTGATTTTCAGTGACGTCAAGTGACGTCAGTTTAAACAAGTGTTCTCTATGTACGTGGGTTACGTCAAAGCGTTTCCGCTCTTTGTAGAAAAACAGCGTGTAAATGCTTTAAATAAGTGCTCTATAAGCATTTTTTCACCCAATGATGAGGGGCAAAGAATGTAGATATAAAAAATTAAATTTAATTTTTCTGCTTTTCATGAAAGTTTGAACGACAGCGGGTCGCTAGCAAAGTTTACTTTACATGAACCCTTGCGGGTTCATTAACTTTGCACGCGACCCGCTGCTTTCATACTTGCATGAACAGCAGAAAAATAAAATTAATTTCTTAATTAAAAAGTGGTGGGTCACTACCACTGAACTTTCTAAATTATTAACTTCCTGTCTTACTGCTATTAAAACGCATGTAATTAAATATTGTGATAAAGTCTTTGAAAGATCAGGAAGAAATCTGTTTTGGTCTATAAAAAATTCGAATGAGGTTTTAAATAAATTGAAATCTAGACATTTTCGTGCTTCTAGTCTGTCTACCTACGATTTTTCCACTCTTTACACTACACTTCCTCATAATCTTATAAAAGAAAAGCTTAATGATTTAATTGAATGGACTTTTCACAGAGAAGATTCTCTCTATCTTGCATGTAATGTCAGAAATGCATTTTTCACTTCTTAAGAGCATAAGAATTATACACTTTGGTCATGTCAGAAAGTGTGTGATGCCCTCACCTTTCTACTTGACAATATTTATATTAGATTCGGTACTAAGTTATTTAGACAAATTGTGGGTATTCCGATGGGTACTAATTGCGCACCTCTTGTGGCTGATCTGTTCTTGTATTGTTATGAAAGAGACTTCATTTTGTCGCTTTCCATTGATAACCAATCTGAAATTATTGAAGCTTTTAGCTCTACTTCTAGATATTTAGATGATTTATTAAATATTGATAACACCTATTTTGATGGTTTGATCAGTCAGATTTACCCCCTAGAACTTCAGTTAAATAAAGCAAATTCTTCTGATACCGAGGCCCCGTTTTTGGATTTACATCTGTCTATTGTAGATGGATTTGTTTCGTGCAAAATTTATGATAAACGCGATGACTTTGATTTTGAGATTGTAAATTTTCCTTTTTTGGATGGTGATGTTCCTCGTGCGCCATCCTATGGCGTTTATATTTCGCAATTAATTCGATTTGCTAGAGTGTGTAGTCATGTAACTGACTTCAACACTCGTAATAAATTATTAACGGCTAAACTCCTTAATCAGGGTTATCGGTACCATAAACTACGCAAAGCCTTTTCAAAATTTTATAGACGCCATTCTGATTTAATTTCAAAATTCAATATTGGACTTAAATCTCTTCTGCAACAAGGTCTATCGGAACCCGAATTTTATGGTGACTTAGCATATAAATTCAGAAAAATATATAACCGCTCTGACTTCAGCACCCAATTTCGTAAAATCATTCTTCGATATAAAAAGATTGGGTACAACATGGATATTATACGACAGACTGCATGCATGGTAGTTAACCCAATCACGGTTGGCAACTTTGCTTCCCTCTTTAATTGCACGCCGGTGGGTCAGGCCTCAGATTCTATGACGGCTCCAACGTAAAGGCTTATTGAAAATTAGAGAGATAATGTCGGTTGGTGCCTGATGTTCTGTCTCTGGTCGGGCTCATCGGAGTCTAACTGTTGGTTTTCTTTTGCTCCAGCATTTCAGTGGTTTCTTGCTGTCGAGTCCTCACCGTTGTCTCACCTCTGTGGTTCTTTGATTTTTGTGTTCACGGAGATGTTGCTCTGATGAGTTAGGAAGCCTTCATGCGGACTGAACAAATTATTTGTCTTAATCGCGACGGAAGTAAGGACGAGGATTGTGGCCACGTAAAGTCGATTTAAGCCCCCCAGTGGAAATCTTCCACTGACCGTTCCAAGGCGGCTCTTCTGTGGCGATTTATTTATGTTGTTGTTTGTTACTTACTGTGTGTATCACTTGTGTCTTTTGGTTTTGGATGGCCATATGGCCATTTTGTGGGAAAGTAACTGTCCTTATGGCCTTCCTTTGTTTAGGTTTCCATTATAGTCTGGTCGCTTAATGTTTGTATTTCTTTCCCTTTGGTGTCTTTTATGGGTGGAGTAAGTTAATTGTATCAATTCCTGATCTTTGTTTTACTTCTACTTTTTATACAATAGTCGTACCGGAAGTAATGAATTTGCAACTAATAATCTTAAAATAATATATTATCTAAACTTTTTTTATATAATGCACTGGCAGTGGGCAGATATTAAAATGACGAGGTTCTTGTGTAGGTCATTAAACTTTATTGACATATTTCATTTAATTTGCAAGTTTTCAATTTTGGTATTTCCTTTTCTCTACAAACTTTGCGTAAACCCTGAAGGTTTTTCTACCTTATCCAGAAAAAGTACCTTGTGTATTTTTAAATAAATACTTATCAATGCATGGCCATTGCAAATTATGTGTATTTGTTTATAGATGGCCTGTAAAAAACGTGACCTTGAATACAGAAAACAGCTTGTAAAGTATTATTTATTGTGGCGTTTACCTGCCATCAAGACTGATAGAAATGCTTAAATAAGATACGTTCTGGTGTATTGTAGTGTAACAGGTTCATTTTTAATAAACAGGAATAGAGAATGTACCATTTATTGCCAAAATTGGTCGTAATAGTGGTTAGCAAGTCATCAAATTTAAACTGTTTTCCAAATATATATAATTAACTTTACCACCTGCTTTGGAAAGAGCTGTTAGCTCGGTTTGTTGCCTGTGATTTTATTGTTTAAGATGGTTTTATTCGTCTTTCCCTGTTTGGGATAGAATTTAGGCTCTGATTCAATCAGTTCCTGAGGTATCTTTACACAGTCATTATTTTTTAGATTTCAATCTGTATTACTTTCCTCTCTGCATGATGCTTCCACGCAGAGCTGAATCCGGCCCGCACACTAGTACTGGTAAACCGCTTAGAGGATCTAAGCCTGTCCAGGAACCGCGGTGTGAGGCGGACCGTCCATGCTAATAAACCCTATTGGTTTCATTGGGCAACAGGGCTTGAGATGTCATTTCATCTCAATGTTGGGTAAAAGTCCCACAAAATTGGAAGCAACGTCTCCAAAATGACCTTTACAGTGTTGACGGGGACGTTAAACCTCAAATCAAACAAACAAACAAACAAAATTACTTTCCTCTGATAAGTCGCTGTAAGTATCCAACACTTCAGCTGCAGCATCAGTCAGAGACCCCATACATTTGTCATGTGTCTGAGATGTTTGTGCTGTTAGTTGATGCCATTTAGATCCAAAATACGGAAGGACTGGTGCAATGTGGACACACCAACCAAACACTCCGGCTTTGGTTCGCACGAGCAAAACCAGCTAGTGATTAGGTTTAAACCTGTGATTGTATGTTCTGCTGGTGGTATGCCTTGGTCATTTTGTGGGAAAGTAACTATCCTTTTGGCTTTCCGTTATTGATGTTTCCATTAGTGTCTAGTTGTTTCATGTTTGTCTTTCTTTCCCTTCTTATATTCTTATATAGCTTAATCAATTAACAGGTCCTGACCAACCATATACCACTAGATAGAATTTTACGGCCACCACAACCACTTAACACGACACCACATGATCATAAGATGACATCAAAATAAACTATGACTGGACAATGAAGACGTTATGACGTCAACGACGCTGTATCTTTGTTAGTAAAAACTGTGTGCAATTTTAGCCTTCAAACCAGACATGGATGAAAATCGCAATGTCGGGAAGAAGACCCTCAAGATTGGAAGCAACAAAAGACATAAAAAGTGTTGACGGGACGTACAACCTCGTAACCGAATCGTACCACGCTAGCGTTAAGGACTCTGCATTTTAAGTTATGACAATAATGGTAGACGGCAGAAGTACATTTTGTTTGCATATTGAATCTTCAATGGCTGAAACATCATTGAGGTCATGAAAATCAGTTCGAGCCAGGGCTTGGTAGAGACAGGGCTGTGTTGTGTTGTGAAGATACACATGGTTTGAGAACATATAGATGACCCGCGTTATAACGACAGTCAATGTTCCGTATTATTGTGCCGTTGTAATGAATATGCCGTTATAAAAAGTAGAAGTAAAACAAAGATCAGGAATTGATACAATTAACTTACTCCACCCATAAAAGACACCAAAGGGAAAGAAATACAAACATTAAGCGACCAGACCTTAATGAAAACCTAAACAAAGGAAGGCCATAAGGACAGTTACTTTCCCACAAAATGGCCATATGGCCATCCAAAACCAAAAGACACAAGTGATACACACAGTAAGTAACAAAAAAACACATAAATAAATCGCCACAGAAGAGCCGCCTTGGAACGGTCAGTGGAAGATTTCCACTGGGGGGCTTAAATCGATCCCACGTGGCCACAATCCTCGCCCCCACTTCCGTCGCGATTTAGACAAATACTTTGTTCAGTCCGCATGAAGGCCTCCTAACTCATCAGTGCAACATCTCCGTGAACACAAAAATCAAAGAACCACAGAGGTGAGACAACGGTGAGGACTCGACAGCAAGAAACCACTGAAATGCTGGAGCAAAAGAAAACCAACAGTTAGACTCCGATGAGCCCGACCAGGGACAGAGCATCAGGCACCAACCAACATTATCTCTCTAATTTTCAATAAGCCTCCCAGTTTGGAGTCTATGTATGATAGGTTATAAAAAGGTCTTTTCCATAGCATTACTCCAAGAAACAATTTGTTTCTTGTATTAAATTGCAAGAATCGATTTTGACATTTCCAACCAGAGGAAGGCCCAAGCCGCTCGGAATTGAGACCAAACCTTGAGCTAAGAATTCATTCCATTGAAATTGTCGTTATAACGAGTTTTGTCGTTATAACGAATGTTGTTATAACGCGGGTCCTCTGTATTTGGTGCAATGTTTAACTGTATTAAGAAACGTTTTATAAGTGTATGTGTTTATATGTAAAAATATTATGTGATGTAATATGTTTTTTATAAGTTGTTGGAGAAGCTGACGATGGAAGGAGACATTGGTTCTGTTTGTGCCGCAAAGTTGAAATAGATTTGCCTTATTTTGGACCTCACTGAATTTGTGCTGATGCCGATTGGCCTGCTGATTCGGAGGAGTTTATTCGAAATACTTGGAAATAATTGATTGTCTGGTGATTTTTATATGTAACACATTTGAAAAAGCGTAACACGTCACGTAAAATTTTCCCATAAACACATACACTTATAAAAACAATTGATTCTTAAAACAATTCAACATTGCACCAAAATGTTCTCAAATCATGTGCTTCTTCACAACAGCATTCGCGTTCCCACACGAAAGCTCACAAAGTTCATGCAAGAAAGCAATCATTACATACCCGTGCGACATAGTGCATTTTACACCTCAAAATCGCTACGTTTCTGATGAAAATCCGTGATATTTTTTCTTATTTATACTGCAAACATAAGTTGTGGGTGCTCGTTAGTACCGCCTAATTGAGACGGCGGATCTAACGAGTACCCATAACCTTTGTCTTGGAGCAGAAATAAGAAAATAATATATACTGCCGTAAACCCCACTTTTCTCTATGTAAAGTGATGTTTAGTGGGCGTTCATTTCACGGACTCATTCATGTGATGCATGTCGACCTTAAAAGTTGATGAAACAATATGTATACATTAACTGTTATTTGGATAGTTGAAAAATTAATTGCTTGCGATAAATTTAAAATCGCCGTCATAATTATGTTGCTTTTTAATTGTGTCAGTTAATAAAAGCCCCGATAGGCGGGGCCATCGAGACAACGGTAAAATAATGCGTTGATAAGCCTCATTAATTCTGTCAAAATATTTCGAAGCATATAGTGGAATCAAACCATATCGAAGATTTAATATTTCCTTATTTGTTTTTTTTTTTTTGTTTGTTTTTTTTTAGCCGGCCTTGATAGCTCAGTCGGATGCGCGTCTGACGGGTGATCATGAGGACGCGGGTTCGATTACTCCCGTGGTCGGCAACATTCTTTCGTGAAGATTGATCATAAACTCTTTTCTATGGCCATTGTCTCCCTTCCGCTGAGTCAAGAAGGGCACTTGTCAGTTTCTGGCGAAGGAATGTGCACTGTACTGGTTAACCGCTTACTTATATGCATGCCCAGGAAAAGTGTGGATATAAACTCACCGGCTGAAAAAATGACCTTCATTGTGCTGACTTGGCTGTTAAACTCCTTGATTTTGCCAAAGGGAGATAATTTACAGACATCGATTTCCTAGTAAGTTTCAAAGGATTATTCAGATTTCTCTGTGTGAAATTGCATTCGGCTAATATGCAAGTCCCTGCTTAGTGAGCTAAAAAACTTTATCAGCTCTTGCACATTTGCAAAATTAGACTTCAGCTAAACAACATAAAGCAGCCTTATTAAAATATCTAAAGCCACTTCGACATCTCGATTGCTAGTTTCTAAATTATAAATGCTGTGTCATAATGTGGTGATTTACTTAAACTAATGTAGTGCTTTCACATTTGTTCAGTATATATATTATATACTGAACCGAAAAAGAAACGCAACTTTTTAACCCAAAAGATTTTCATGCAACCATCAGGTTGACTGGAAAATCATTTTGCGGTTTACTTTCATACTTTTTAAACTTTCTTATGCAGAAAACATTTGGGCGATATCTGTACAGTTTAACGCTCCACTTGACAATTCGTTGTTTGCAACATTTCCTCATGCAGTACATTAAATGTATACAGTAACCTCACCATAATGGCATATTGTGTTACCTGGAGTTTAGGTTTCAAAAGTCCGGTAAAATTTCCCTACGGAATATAGTATGTTTGAGGCAAGATCAACGAAACGTAGCGGTCAAAATGCTTCTACGTGGGACGTCTCAGGCTGTCATCGCCAGGAACTTCCAAGAGAGTAAATCGACGATAACTCGCTTGTATCAGCGTCTACGTCAAACGGGAACGACACATGACAGGCCCAGAAGTTGACGTCCACGCGTCACGACACGTCGACAGGACCGATACATCCGTCTAACCCACCTTCGTAATCGGTTCCGTACAGCCGTCGAGACGTCTGAGGTTACACCAGGAACGGACAACAATCGAATTAGTGCAGATACTGTCAGGAATCGCCTTCGAGAGTTTGGCTTACTTCCTTGTCATCCGTATGTTGGTATGCCATTAAGACCACGACGACGTCAGGTTAGAATGGCGTGGCCCACACAACCTAGGCCAAACCTGTTTCCCCTTCGTCAGTGGCGTAACGTAATGTTTTCTGTCGAGTCCAAGTACTTGTGGTACAGAGCTGACGGCCGTCAACGTGTGTATAGGCGTGACGGAGAGCGTTATCGTGACAATGGTTTGGTTGAACGTGATCAATTTGGAGGCGGTGGGTTGATGGTGTGGGCTGGCATACCTTATGGTCATAGAACGCCCATGGTATTCATTGATAGATCTTTGACGGCTCAGCGTTACGTTGACGTCGTTTTACGACCGGTATTTGTTCCATATGCACGACAGTTCAACGTTACGTTTCAACAGAATAACGCTCGGGCGCATGCAGCAAGGCTCAGCATGGCGTTTCTTCAGCAAAACAACGTTGACGTGATGCACTGGCCTCCGTATAGTCCAGATCTCTCTCCTATAGAACATTTGTAGGACGTCTTGGGTAGGCGCGTACGTAACCGCCACAGCCGCCAACAAAGCGCCAAGCCTTGCGTCTCGCGCTAATACAGGAGTGGAATGCTATTCTCCAGGCAGAGATCAATCTTTTAATCCTGTCCATGACCAGGCGTGTGCGGGCAGGACTGAATGCAAACGGAGGACATACTCGCTATTATTTGCTTATGTTTTGAACTTGTGAAATGACTACCTCTATGACAAAACGGATTTGTGTTCCAAACATTATCACTGGAAATTGAACTCTCTATGGTAGCAACATTCAGGACTGATTATATTATTGCATCATTAAATCGATTTTCAGCAAACATGATTATTTCTGCAAATACTCGCATTTATATTTGGAGTTGCGTTTCTTTTTCGGTTCAGTATATATACTCAGATTCAATGAAAACGCACCACTTTTAGAATTTTGATACCTTTAGTTTAAGGTAAATATGACTGACTTTTTCAACTGATAAATACGGTATTGTAAAGTTGTCACCGAAGTATGAGTTTGTTTGGCACGAATGCGAATGATATGCATGTGCACGTGCCTAATGCAAAAATTGCAGGATTTTCGTAATCACGATATTTTTGGCACTTTCTTTACTGTCAATATAAGGTCCGGTATTCTTTACGTTAAAAAGCCAGCAAAACATTTCATAAGAACAAGCCAATGGGACGTCTAAGTAACGTCGATCGTCATCGTGCCCTCGGTAGGGTTGAAGGTGGGCTTTCACATCGCAAAGTTGCATAGCGTATGGGTTGTTCGCACACTATGATTTTCAGGAGACAGTGGGAACCTATAACCTACGGATAAGTGCCTTAACTGTGCGGCGGCGTCTCCAGGACTGCGGTATTTCTAGCCATAAGACGTATAGGGGAAACGTTTTGAAGGCGAGAGGTCGAATTAGTCGCTTAAATTGGTGTCGACAGCGTATCCGATGGACACAACAGCGTTGACGTGATGAACTGTTCACAGACGAGTCCCGTTTTTGTGTTGAAAAGTTTGATAGGCGGCGTATAGTATGGCGTCGCGTGGGGAGGGGGTGGGGGTGTGGAGGGCGATTTCAAGACAGTTGTCACAGGTGTCAGGTTGGTGTGGCGGTAGCGTAATTGTGTGGGGAGGGATCTCATGGCGCCACAAAACCCAACTCATCGTTGTTGATTGCAATATGGCACGTCGGTACTTCGATGAAATTTTCGAGCCTGAGGTAGTACCGTTTACGCAATAATGTTGACTTTACGCTTTTCCAAAAGGACAATGCACGTGCTCATTCTGCGAGGCTAACCACGGTATTTTTCAATCAAAATTGTGTGCAAGTCCTTCCTCAGCCTGCTTTTTCGCCGGATTAAAACCAAATTGAGCACCTTTGGGACCAGCTCGAAAAACGTGTGTACAGTCGAAGTCATCCGCCAATCAACTGTCCGCAGCTTGCCATCGCGCTAAAGGAAGAATGGGAAACATCACACAAGACCAGATACAGCGTTTAATTCGAAGCGTCGATGCCAAGCAACACTTGATGCTAATGGTGGACATGTCGGGTATTAGGATATATGATTTTGAATTTTCGAGGTTGTGGACTTATTCGTGTCTCCGTGTCTCTGCATCCAATGAAATGCTGTTACTTCTGTAGTATGTCAGTGGAAAAGTTAGTGATTATTCAATAAACGTGATCAAACGCTGGAAATATTGTGAATCAATTAAAATTAGAGGTAAATTACTAGTGGTGCGTTTTCATTGAATCTGAGAATATAAGAAAAATAGAAGTGAAGGCAACGATCAGGAATCGATACAATTAACCCACAGCTCCCATCAGAGACGCCAAGGATAGAATCACAAACATGAAACAACTAGACCCTAATGGAAACATCACTAGCAACTGCTAAAGAATAACCGCCTTCAGACGGATATCACGCAAAAATAATAATAATTATAATAAACATGTAGCGGGACAGAGTATTCCGAATATGTGCGAATACGTGCGTACGGAGACACATTAGAGCATTCGCTGAGTGCACATAGGCATTAAGACATTCTCGAGCGCCTTTTGCATGTGTTTTTTACAAGCTGTCATGCACTTGTGTCGCAGAAGAACTCCCATGATCGGGTGACTTGGTTAACCTATTTGTTAACACAGTTTTCCAAACGCAGGTGCAAACGATAGCTCCGCCCTGCCACGCTATACAACCCGACTCCGCATCAGCATCTTCTCTTCCTGAATCCTAAATCAGACTGAGCTGTTCAGAAACTTAATTAGAGGCATCAAGGAAACGTGTAGATTCAGCATTACGCAAACACGCCTATACAAATACATTGTCACTTTTATCGCCGAAAAAAAGAAAATTCTTAGATGAAAAATTGTGATATTTTTTCTTATTTCTGCTCAAAATATAGATTGTGGGTACTCGTTAGAACCGCCTCGTCGATGCGGTTCTAACGAGTACCCACAATCTATATTTTAGAGCAGAAATAAGAAAAAAAGGTATACCCCGGAAACCCCAGTTTTACTATATAAAAGTGGGGTTCAAGGGGGGTCAAAATTATATAGGTGTGTTTTCGTGATTCAGAATAGCTAAAGGCCATGTGATCTGATAGTCAAACTGGCCACCAAGGAACAATGCACAATAGATCATGATCAACCTGATCCGGGTGAGGCCGGCTTCGGTTGCTCAGTTGGATGCGCGTCTGACTGGTGATCAGGAGGACGCGGGTTCAATACCTGCCGATATCGGCAACATTCTTTCGTGGAGATTTATCATCAAATACTTTCTACGGCCATTATCCCCCTTCCGCTGATTCAAGAAGGATAGTTTGTCAGTTTCTGACGGAAAAATGCGCACTGTACTGGTTAACCGCTTACGTATAAGTCTGCCCAGGAAAAGTGTGGATTGGTTAACTGGCCGGCTCAAAGATTACTTTACTAGTGTTGACTTGGCTGTTAAACTCCAATACAAACAAACAAATTATCCGGGTGAGCGATGTTTTGCCCACCTGGGCCTCTAGGTTTGTCTAATTTTGATAAAAGCCGTGCAAAACCTCGGGTGGTTATCAGGGGAACTAGCTCGAAAATGAGTCAATGGAAATTTGTTCCCTCGACACAACCGGGAACTCTCGAGCTAGCTCCATCAACAGGAAACTTGTAAACAAAGGTAGGTCTCGAAGAGCTTTATCGCCAATTTTTATTCTTTGTAAGCTATTTATACAAAAATCCGGCAATGTAGTGCCACATAGAAATGACTTAACTTTGTACACCGCTATGGTTTGCCATGGAAATTTGCAGCGCTGGAGTATGAATGAAAGGAAACTTTTTATTATGGACCTTAAAACTTGTCAATTAATGTCAACATGGAGATTTTGGCCGACGATTTTTTTTATTTTCCGTCAAAGGTACGCTTCACGTCCCCAGAAGCAACATCCCTAGTGAAATGAAACAAGGAAAGTTTGAAATAAGCAAAAACAATTTGGCTTCGATTGCGTAACTTGCGACTTTTGACGAAATTACTGTCCGAGCTAGTCTTCACGACAAGGAGATAGTTCACTCGAAATGGGGATAGTGCTCTAAAAATCGATAACATATTATGAGATGACTGGGGCCTGATTCGACGTCTTTCTTTGGTTCTATCCAGTTTGTCCAATTACCTCTGGCTAGTGGGGTAACAAGATACTATGCCCCCAAGACGTCCCCACCCCAGTCGTTTCTGCTTTGTCGTTTGCCCCCATTTTGCACCCGTAGTTGTTTCGCCCCAAAAGCCTGGTCTTTTCGCCCCCTTAGTCATTTCGCCCACCTAGTTGCTTCGCCCACTCCCCATTTAGAATGGATCAATGGATGGATATTGGATGGATGGATGGTATGATGGATGGTAGGATGGATGGATGGATGGATGGATGGATGGATGGATGGATAGATAGGTACACTTCAGAGGGATAAGATAGTGGGTGTTTGGATGGATGTGTTCATTGGAGGACGGATGAACGAACGAACAAACGTGTGGATGGACAGACAGACAAACAGGCGGACGGATGGATGGATGGGTCGGTGGGTGGATGGATGGAATGATGGATGGAAAGTAAGAAAATATATATGCACACAAAATTGCCAGTGTTGTGTGAAGACTTAAATAAATGAATTATTTGATTCCTACCGGTAATCTTTTTGATGATTTTTGTTTTACTCAATAATCACATATTGTTCCCGCAGGTGATCTGATTATTTGTGATAAACCTAGAGTCATTGTTTAAACAGATTATGTTTAGCTGCAGTCCTAGGTACTACATACCCAAGTTTCTTGAAAAACATCCCACTGATTCTAGATACGACTTTAATGGTTTTACCATTTATGGGCGTGGTATCCATCTTAGTCATATGATCCAGATGCCGCGACCCTACCCATAAAGGCTAAACACAAATTTCGACTTAATTGTTGAAAGATAAGAAATAGATTCGTGCTGATAGTGATTAGTTGCTTAATAGATCACAGGCTGGAAGTCAGTCGTTAAAGTGAATAGACCACGAGCACGTAGCGCAAATGGTGGGCGAAACGACTAAGGGTGCGAAAAGACCAGGCTTTGAGGGCGAAACAACTAGGGGTGCAAATTGGCGGCAAAACAGCAAGGGAGAAACGGCTGGTGGGGAAACGTCTGGGGGGGGGGGGGGTGCATAGTATCTTGTTACCCCAATGGCCAGAGGTAAAGAAACCAGTTGGATAAACTGGGTGGAACCAAAGAAATACATCGAATCAGGCCCTAGTCATCTGATGAATGTTTCATCTTCGTTATTTTGAGGACATTATCTCCATGTCGAGTGAACTAGCTCCTAGTCGAGAAGACTAGCTCGGACAGTAATTTCGTCATAAGTCCCAAGTTACGTAATCAAGGCCAATTTTATTTTGCTTATTTCTAACTTTCCACGTTTCATTTCACCAGGAATGTTGCCTCTGGGGTGTGAAGGGCGTACTTTTGACGGAAAATAAAAAAAATCGTCAGCCAAAATCTCAATTTTTCAGGTTCGTAATAAAAAGTTTCCTTTCATTCATTCTCCAGCGCTGCAAATGTCTAAGGCAAATTCTCGCGGGGCACAAAGTTATATCATTTCTATGTGGCACTGCATTGCCGGATTTTTGTATATCTATGGTCAGCTTGGACCTATGAGAGCATTGAGGGTCGCAAAAAGCACAGCACACTTTTCTACTCTTCCTTTATTTCCTTTCTCTTCTTTCGTCTAGTTTACTCTGATTATATCTTCACAATCGTTCATTTGCCATGTTGTTGCTATGTATCTTTATTGTAGGGGAAGGGCTGTAACTAATGTTGCGAGAACTTGTAGCCCAACCCCATCGCTATATCTAAAGGCAATAAATATGTTTAATCTTTTGTATAAAAAGCTTACAAGCAAAAAATGGTGATATAACTCGTCGAGACCTACCTTTGTTTACAAGTTTACTGCCGATGGAGCTAGCTCGAGAGTTCCCGGATGTGTCGAGGAAAAAAATGTCCATTGAAATATTTTCGAGCTAGTTCCCCTGATTACCACCCGTGAAAATAATTATGTGTCCGAGTCATCATGTTAATCGTGTGGCTCGGGTCACATGTGAGACGCCAAGTTCTGAAACGGAAGGTCAGGTGGTTTTTCTCCGGGTACATCAGTTTTCGTCCCCCGGCTCGAAATAAAGGCAGCAGTCCCGAAAGGGCGTAGAACCAAAACCAGAAGAAAATAATTTCAGGTAAGAGTTTATGTTATGTACTCAGCGAATCTTATATATATTGGCAACACATGAACTGCCCCTCCCTGCAAATCCTCTCTGCGCTTACTTTTGTCCTTGAAACGAATACCCATATAAATCACATTTTATAAACTTTAAAGGAAAAGTGGATTATTATATCATTTTCCTTATTCTTGCTAAAAACAAGCATTGATTGTGAGTACCCAATAGAACAGCATCGGTTCTAACAAGCATAAAAGTCTATAGTTGGTGTAGAAATATAACAAATCTTTACAACCTTTTATCTGAAAATGTTTCTTCTGGTTTTGGTTTTACGCCCTTTCGAGACTATTTGCCTTATTTCGAGTCGGAGGACGAAAACCGATGTACCCGGAGAAAAAACACCTTCCGTTTCAGAACTTGGCGTCTCACATGTGACCAGAGCAAGGCTCGAACCCACAGCGGTGACAGACATATTCATTTGATTGAAATGGCAGCGCTCATACCCACTAGACCACGGAGACGATTGTTCCACACGGACACATTATCACAAAGGGGATGGGGTGCATAACAACTGCATAAAAGAGCACATGTACATCTCCCCTGTTTGCAGTGAAAATGGATCAATTGGCATTGAGACTGTGCTCAGCAAAGACTGTGATCAGACAGCGCGGATGCGCCACTTGCTTGAGGCGGCACACGCTATGACGCGGCCGAACTTAATTGGATTGTTTTCCAGCTGAGCTTATTCTCTATTGTTTGTACTTATACTCAAAGGACAGCTTCGACTCAGCCATGATAAACGGTGTTCAAGCAATCGCAATTCTACTGTATATGACAATCAAAATTGAGCCAGCGCACGACAATTTGTTTTTGTTTGATTTGCGGTTTAACGTCCCCGTCAACACAGTATAGGTCATTTTGGAGACGTTGCTTCCAATTCTGTGGGACTTTTACCCGACATTGAGATAAAAGGACATCTCAAGCCCTGTCGCCCATTAAAACCAATAGGGTTTATAAGCACACCGCGGTTCCTGGACAGGCTTAGATCCTCTAAGCGGTTTATCGGTACTAGTGTGCGGACGGTGTCAGCTCTACGTGGAAGCATCATGCAGCCCATCTATTTCTTCAAGCCCCGATGGGCCAGCGCAGGACAAAGCTTACAATAAGACATGTGCGCCCAACGAAGACTCAGATCAGCCTGCGCATCCGCGCAGTCTGATCGACGTCTTCGTTGTGCGCTTTAAGGATAGCAAAGAGCCAAATGTTCCTTCGTGCAGCAAGAGAAGTCTCTGAAGAGACTATATGGATGCCGATGCTGATCTGATTCTTCGCTGGGCGCACGTCTTATTGTAGGTTTTGTCTCGCGCTGGCTCTTGTTTAAACTAACTGCGGTTGACACAATATATTTGCCATATTCACTTCACCGATAGGTTTTCTGGAGATCTCGACAAAATACCGGGGGTAGTATCCCGATGAATGTTGGCTTTCTGTGCACATTTCTTTGCTATTTCACAACAGGCATTGCGGCTCAGCCCCGCCTATTAACCAATTTTATCCTAAACTCGACTCCCATCGGTTGCAGCGTTGCAGTGACAGTAGTACATTGCATATACGTTGTAGACGAGACAAGGGATTAATTAATTTAAATGGTTCGTGGTTAGTGTAAAAGATCAGTATTAAACAAATGAATAAATGACACAAGAGGAAATAACGTATGTCATACGTTTCCGTGATTTGAACAAATCCAATTGTTCTTTTGTTATCTGTCTAGCTGTCCACGACATGTCTGATTCATAATACAATCTGCAGATTATCGAAATTCATGTCAGAATTCGACTCGTTGTGTAAAAAGCATGGTCATTAGAATAACAAATCCGTGTGACGCAGCGCACTTTTTATGGCTCAAGAACTTATTTGTGCTGATGAAAATTCGTAATAGTTTTCCGATTTCAGCTCCACACATAGATTGTAGGCTCTCTTTAGAACCGCCTCAATGAGGCGGTTCAGAACCGCCTCAATGAGGCGGTTCTTACGAGTACCCACAATAAATATTTAATACAAATTATAATCATGTTAACCCTAGTAAACGCCAATTTTCTCTATATATAGTGCTGTGCCGTAAGAGCTATCACCAACCAGAGGAGTCCTCCGGAACAGGCTGTGTGTGTGTTGGGGATGGGGGGGGGGGGGGGTTTGAAGCGAGGACTACGTCCCAATCAATTTTGTTGGACTTTTACCCGACATTAAGATGGAATGAAATCCCAAGCCCTGCCGCCCAATGTCCAAATACCTGTAGTTGATCTTGGTTTTCTGTTAATGCACCGAAAATGTAATATTTTCCTGCACACAGCATCATAATCTGTAGATATTTATAAAAAAAAAGACAAGTGTTTTTATTGTGACATATGAGATAGAATTATTTGACGTAATGTAATATGTATCAAATATGCACGCCGGTCTCGGTAGCTCAGTCGGATGCGTGTCTGACTGGAGACCAGGAGGACGCAGCTTCGATACCTACCGGGGTCGGCAACATTCTTTCGTGGAGATTGATCATGAAATCTTTTCTACGGTCATTATCTCCCTTCTGCTGATTCAAGAAGAGCAATTGTCAGTTTTCTGGCGACAGAATGTGCACTGTACTGGTTAACCGTTTAAGTATAAGCCTACCCAGGAAAAGTGTGGATATGTAAACTGACCGGCTAAAATAGTGTTGACTGGATCGTTAAACTCCAATACATACAAATACAAACAAATCAAATATGCACGCATACCAGGTACAGCAACAGTTCGAACACTCTAAAGACCCATGTGAAAGAAGTAAATGTGAATACTATCGAAACAAGAACTGGTTATATTCTATGGACATGAACTTGTACTTCGAACTGTTCACTATTGAAATACACTTTCCGATACTTTTGAACCCTTTATTTTTATTGCGCTCCTTATCAGCACATATTTGTCAATGCAGCGTTAGCAAACAGTGAAGACCCTGATCAGACGCCGCATCTGCGGCGTCTGATCAGAGTCTTTACTGTTTGTTTACAATGCGGAAACATGTAACACTCAAAGCGATTAAAATTTGCCAGCCTGTATAGTGTAAGTGGACCTCGCCGAAGCTTTTGGCCAGTATAGGTTTAACCAATATACAAAACATCTAACTTTTTCCCTTTTTTTACGCACAGCGCAGTGTAATTATATTGGTCAGTATTAAGTACAAGTAAACCACTTGGCCCCCGCCCATCGGGGCTTGAAAAAATAGATGTGTTGCATGATGCTTCCACGCAGAGCTGAAACCGACCGCACATGAGTGCTGGTAAACAGCTTGAAGGATCTTAGCTTGCCAAGGCAAAGTGCTGCGAATCGGACCGTTCATGCATATAAACCCTATTGGTTTCATTGGGTGGCAGGGCTTGAGATGTCATTTCATCTCAATGTCGGGTAAAAGTGTCACAAAATTGAAACAACGTCTCCTAAATAGAGCTGACGGTGACGTTAAACCTTAAATCAAACAAACAAAACAAGTAAACCGCTTCGGTCTAAACTTGCCCGGTCAAACTAGTGCGGGTCCCTTGCGGTTTCGTTGGGTGGTAGAGCTTGAGATGAATGTCGGGTGAGTCCCACGAAGGAGCGTCTAAAATGACCTAAAAGTGTTGACGGTACGTGAAACCTTAACACAAACAAACTCTGTGGAAAATTGCGGAGTATTTCTGGGTACGTATTAGTTTAGTTTGAATAATAAACAGTCGACCCAAAAGTGACCATTTATATTTGATTCGCTAAGACATACAGACATATTGTACCAAGGGAGAAAACTCTCCCTTTTTAATACATATAGGGAATTGGAACACCTGGCAGATTTAATCGCCATTTTTCAAAGGGAGACGATTTCTGAAATTCCTGCTCGCGTTCCCATTATTCTTAATGGGAAGAATTTAATGGGAAGAATTTGCTCATGAGGAGCAAATTCTTTCATTTAAGATGTTGACCCCTATTGACATGGGAGACAAAATACTTTTGCAGGATTTGCCTCCCCTGAATGTGTTCCCATTCCCCTTAAAGTGCAGAAATCGAAATCATGAAGTGTTGCTCATTGTTTCTCGTATTTTCGGACGAAAGATAGCCGGGACTTAAAAATACTCCCGCACCAGTAAAATGCAAAGAACTGTGTCAGTGGCATTTGTATACATCAAACCTTAAGCCTACTTTAAATTGTCGCGGTTGAAGGTCCTTAAATTCTATTTTTGCTGTATGAATGCACGATATTAACTTTAACCCTAGCATTATCTATCATTATGTCATGTTGCACGTATGGATTAAATTACTTAGAACAGCAAATACTTCCGCCGTCGGAAATGGCCGTCTAGCTTTGTAGCACGTTCGCTTCCGTTTGTTCCTTTTACTTTGATTCCAGGATGTCTGCTTTGCACTTAATAGGTTAATGGTTCAGAAACATCAAAAGCTAAACACTCTCTGCAACAGGCTTTTGCTGCATAATAACTCGGCTCATTATTGTATCACGTCTAAGTCAATATTTATTGTGAGCAGCCAAAGTAGGCCAGTGCAAATGCCTTTGCAAGGCATCACGTGAACAAGTCCGTGAAATAGACTGTGGGTAGTCGTTATAGATTGAGGCGCTTCTAACGAGTACCCACAATCTATATTTTGAGCAGAAATAAGAAACATATCACAATTTTTAATCTGAAAATTTATTTTGTCGGCGATAAATGTGTCAATGTATTTGTATAGGCGTGTTTTCGTAATGAATCAAAATAAGACGGCTCATACCGCCAAACTGCTGTTGAAGTGTTTGGAGATAATGCAGTCTCAACCTTCGCCAACAGTTCCAAAGCCGTTTCTTACAAATTAAATGCATAAATAAAATGAAAATATGTTGTATGAATGATTGTCCTCCTATAAACGGTTGAATGTCTTTGGACTTTGGTACCATGAAAATTTATTCTAGATAGGGATAGTTCGAATTAAATAATCATAGTTAAATGACTGAAGTTTAATTACCATAGCGCAAACAGCGCAAAGCCATGAGAGATACGGAGGATCACTTCAAGATACAGTCAAAGTTATCAATAAATAAAGATATATCTGCGTCCGTGCGTGCGTGCATTAAGTCATATGGAGACGGGACCTCGGTTAAAAGACTCATCCAAAAGTCTAGAGAAGCCCGGGATCAAAATAGAAGTGAAGACAATGATCAGGAATCGATACAATTAACCCACTCCCACCAGAGACACAAAAGGGAAAGAAACACAAACATGAATTAACTAGGCCCTAATTGAAACACCAATAACAGAAGGTCAAAAGGACTATCACTTTCCCACTAAATGGCCAATTGGCTATCCAAAACAAAAAGTATAAGCGATACACACACTCAAAGACAAACCATAACAAAAAAAACGCGAAAGAAGAACCGCTTTGGAGCGGTCAGTGAAACGAATTCCACTGGAGGTCTTAAATCGATTTTACGCGGCCGCAGTCCTTGCTTTTATTTCAAGTCCAAGAGGCGAGTAGCATAATCACTACATAACGGAGGCTACTATTTTGTTGTGTGTACTCCTATGAATTCGCCTCATCGAGCTGATTCTTATGAGCAAACACAACATACCTTTTACAAGATAAAATCAGGAAAAAAGAAGTAAAGACAATGATCAAGAATCGATACAATAACCTCATACCTCCCACGATCCAAGACACCAAAGGGAACACCTTCATCACAATACGAACATCAAAAGCGGAAAGCCAAAATGACAGTTACTTTCCCACAATACGGCAAAATGGCTAGTTTTGTTTGTTTGTATTGGAGTTTAACGGCCCAGTCAACACTATTTTAGGTTATTTTTGAGCCGGTCAGTTTACCTATCCACACTTTTCCTGGGCAGGCTTATACGTAAGCGGTTAACCAGTACAGTGAACATTCTTTCGCCAGAAACTGACAACTGCCCTTCTTGAATCAGCGGTAGGGAGAGAATGAGCATAGAAAAGATTGCATGATCAATCTCCACGAAAGAATGTTGCCGACCCGGAAGGAATCAAACCAGCGTCCTCCTGATCACCAGTCAGACGCGCATCCGACTGAGCTATCTAGGCCGGCAACAAAATGGCTAATAAGAAAGACATTAGCAATATATGGATGCAAATACGAACTATAACAGTAAGAAACCATAAAGGAAGAACACCCTTCCGGCTTTGCTCTAGGTCTACCATTGCAGTCTTCATCTGTAATATAATGTTATTAATCAAGTAATTTTGTATTGGCCCAGCTACAGGTCCGAGGTCTGCTGTATTGACCGGAGGCCGAAGGCCGAGGCCAATACAGCTGACCGAGGGCCTGTAAATGGGACAATACGAAATTACTCGATTAATGACAATTTTATTAATTGACACCATTAAAAACATGATTATTGATTTTTGACCTGTGTTGATATTGATGACATCTGAACAATACAGGATAGTCAATTAATAAATAGTAGAACAGTTTTTTCTACGAAAATCTTTTCTAATGTAGACTGATATTCGAAAGATATGATTTATGTTATTAGATGAAACGCCTAGAATTATGGCATACAATATGTTGGTCAAACTAAGCGCGCATTGAAGGCTCGTTTTTGAGAACATAAGACTAGGTTTAAATGACAATATCTTACACGAAAGTAACCTTTAATAATTACCCTTCTTTGATTTTTATACTTTTTCAGATATATATTTGCCCCGCGCCAGCCCTGGGGGTAGAAATATGGCGGCTGCCTTCGGGAGTGTGGCAGAGTGGTAAGACCCCACCGAAAACAGTCCCCTTGCCGAGACCACCCGGTGCCTCGAAATAGGTGGCTGCCTTCAGCTTCTGTGGCAGTTGGGTAAAAGCCTCCAACATACAGAACAATCATCCGTTAAACCGGTATTATTTTGTGAATCCATTTGTTCAAATGCATCTTACCAAATTTTTTTTCTAACAATTCACTACGCGAGATCTATCCTTTTAAACCTTTCCTATCTCATGTTACTACCACGCTGCATTTGTACGTGTATCATCTGTGCTGGTGGGCCGCGCACTGGAAAGAAGAAAACCTCATCTGTGTTTAACATATGGGTTTGTACTGTGTATGTGTCACTTTTTCATGCTCCATCACTTTGCACATCAAACAATGAAAGATTCATTTTGTATACGTTATTAGATAAGTAACTTGTCATTTCATGTTACCCCAAAGTTATTTTATGTTACACCAAAGTTAACAGAATCTGATACTTATCACTAAGTTCTGAAGTGTACGTCATCATCTAACAGCTTATTTCTTTAGTAGTTTATAAAATCCTATGTTCTTTCTAAAACTTATCACCTCAATAATTTCTTATCATAATCGTGGATCTCAAATTTAACAAAGGATCTCCTGTTTTCAGAGCCAAGCTTTTATTTAAGCAAACGTTTTCGGCCTCCCTTGTCTGGGAATAAAATATACAGGTCACTTTCCTTCTGTAGTGAATGGCGATGAAATTCCTTGTTGAAACAGGAGCCACTTGTTTGCCGTGAGTGGCGTCTCGTACGCTGGAAGAAGGGATCCTGATGATTGAGAAAAGCCCAGGGATCTCCAGCTTTTCAACACATCATTTTGGCCCATATTTCAGATAGACGAGGGTTTTGGGCTAGATCCGGCCTGAATCAATCGGCTCAGTCGTGCCAAGCTCTAGAATCGCACAGCTTGTTCTTTACTTCCTTCTTTCTTTTTTACGTATCTTTATGGTACAAACCGGTTGTGATTTTTTCTTATTCCTCTATCTCTGAGTGTTATTTGATGGGCGGCGTCTGATGGATTAATCGGTGGGCTTGTACTGGGGAAATTCAGCAGAAACTTCTGTGAGGGAGAGAATACGGGTGGGGATGGATCCCAACTGTTCCTCATTTTTTCATTGAAATCTGGGTGCCTAGTTGGGAGTCTTAAAACAGAAGTGGAGCGGAAGGACTCTGGTCCTGTCATCGAGTATAATAGCAATGTAGCCTTGGCGTTGGAAATAGGAGATACATTTCCATTAAACGTCCCCTTGTAGGGCTCCAAGGAGGGTGGGGCGCATAGCTATCGAATCATTAATTATCACCATGGGATCCAAGACTAGAAAAAGAGCATTTTTAGACTTATCTGATGACGACCCGGAACCGGCTACCTTCAATTTCAAAGCTAATGAAACCTTTGCTAGATTTTTGGTGATTTCGAGCAAGGAAGAAAAGGCCGTTACGACTCTTTCACCGTTGATTATTGAAAAACAGATCGAATCGTTAATTGGAACTCCAAAAAATGTCAAAAAATTAAAAAAATGGAAGAACTTTTAATAGAAACTAACAGAAAATCCCAAACCGAAAACCTTCTAAAAGTAAATAAATTTTTCAACATGAATGTTTCTGTCACGGAACACAAAACTTTAAATTCTTGCAAGGGCATTATCCGTGACAGAATGTTAAAACAGGAATCTGAAGCCAGCGTCGTTGAGTATCTAAAAGATCAAGGCGTAACGGCCTGTAAACGCTTTAAAATAAAAAAAGACGGAAATCTCATCGACACGAACACACTTCTTCTGACATTTAACACCACTTCCTTGCCGAAATCACTAAAGATTTTCTACAGGATAATACCGGTTGACATCTACGTGCCCAATCCTCTTCTGCGATTTTTTAATTGTCAGAGGTTTGGACACCATGAAAACGATTGCACTGTCCCTGACGGGACGGCCTGTGAGAAATGCGGTGGCACTGATCATCACACTCAAAATTGCAAGAAACCTCCAAAGTGCGTGAACTGCTGAAAAAATCATCTCTCCAAATCAAACGTCTGTGAAGTTTGGAAAACTGAAAAAAATTATGAAAATCAAAGTCACACAAAACGTAACATATTTAGAAGCAAAGAAAATCCAACAAAATAAACCAGAAAACACATTCGCCAAAGTTTTCAAATCCCTTACCACCAAACCTGAAACCAAAGAAACCTCCACACAACCTACTACATCGTCACAACCTACATCTACTCACCATTCAAGATCAGAAAGTAAACAAACTTCACAGACCAGTTCACAGCCGAACACCAAACATTCTAGCAGATCTCACTCCCGATCCACGTTAGGGACAGCGGATCAAAAAGGAAAAAAAAAAAAAACGGCAAAGAAAAACATAAAGGATCAAACCCAAACAGTAAAGGGGCGTCGGCTGATCCAGTAAAACTTGCTAATCAGTACGGCGCCCTTGAGGACATGGAGTTGGACGTTGATCCCTCCACGTTCTCAAAGAATAATAAAAAATAAAGGATTAAATTCCTTGTTTTAATCTTCTCTCCATTTAATCATGGATAAGAAGTCTATAATTCAATGGAATTGTCGAGGACTGAAAGCCAATTTTAACGAACTTTTAATTTTAACTACGCGTTTTTCTCCTAATGTCATTTGTCTCCAAGAAACTTTTTTGAAAACTACAGATAATATTAATTTCAAAGGTAACAGTATGTACAATCACTTCACAACGGATAATCAGAAGGCATCAGGAGGTACATCAATCCTAGTAAAATATGACGTTCCTCATAGGAAAATAGATGTAAACACTAATTTACAAGCTGTTGCTGTAAACGTCACTTTATGCAAATCCATAACGATTTGTTCTGTCTACCTTCCACCTCATTATAATTTTTCTAAACAAGATTTCGAAAATTTAACTAATCAATTACCTAGTCCTTATATATTATTAGGAGACTTTAATAGTCACAGCAAATTATGGGGTTGCTCGGATACAAATGACAAAGGAGAAATCATAGAAAATTTTATTGCTGAAAATGATTTATGTTTATTTAATGATAAACAACCAACATACCTTCATTCTCCCACAAGAAATTATTTTGCTTTAGATCTTTCAATTTGCTCTCCAAATATTTATCTAGATTTTGATTGGTCTGTTGTGGACGATCTCCATGGGAGCGATCATTTTCCGATAGTAATTGAAGAAATTGAATCGACCCATGAGGATCGTCACCCCAGATGGAATTTGAGTAAAGCAAATTGGGAAAATTTTAACCAATTATGTAATGAAATACTCGAACCTGAAATTTTTAAAACTGCAAATGATATACAAGATTTTACTGAACAATTGATTGATATTGCTGAAAAATGTATTCCTAAATCCTCGACATTTTCAAAAAGAAACAAACCTTGGTTTAATGACGAAGATAAAACTTCAATCAATAAAAGAAAATCTGCATTACGAAAATTTAATAAACAACCAACAAAAGAAAATCATATCCATGCCAAACATTTGCGAGCTAAAGCTCGCAAAACAATAAAAACGCCAAAAAAAGCATCTTGGCAGCAATACGTCTCCAAACTGAATACCAGAACATCAACGAAGAAAATATGGGACATAATTCGAAAATTAGTGGCAAAAACAAATTAAATAAACATGTCCATATCAAATCGAACGGAAATATTTGTTCAACGGCTAAAGACATTTCCAATGCCTTGGGGGAAAATTTTCAGAAAAACTCCTCTAGCTCAAATTATTCAGAAAGTTTCCAAAATATTAGACAAGAACAAGAGAAAAAGAATTTAAATTTTTCCTCATTAAATCACGAAAAATATAATTTACCTTTCACTACTAAAGAATTATTAGATGCTCTCCATAAATCTCATGATACTGCTGTTGGCCCTGATGACATACACTATCAAATTTTGAAACATTTACCCAACAAGGCATTGGAAACATTATTAAATATTTTGAATGATATTTGGATCACTGGAAAGTTTCCTGAAAACAGGAGAAAAGCTACCATTATTCCTATTCCGAAACCTAATAAAGATCATACTGAAGCCACTAATTACAGACCTGTTGCCTTGACAAGTTGCTTATGTAAAACAATGGAGAGAATGATTAATGATAGGCTGGTTTGGTTCTTAGAATCGAACCAGCTTATCACTGAATTTCAAGCTGGATTTAGAAAAAACAGCTCTACTAACGATCATTTGATTCGCTTAGAATCATTTATACGTGATGCCTTTATTAAAAAAGAACATGCCATAGCTGTATTTTTTTACCTTGAAAAAGCCTACGATACCACTTGGAAGTATGTCATCATGAAAGATTTACACACATTAGCCCTTAAAGGCCGATTACCACTTTTTGTTCAAAGTTTCCTATCCCATCGAACATTTAATGTTCGCATAGGAAATACATTATCGGAAACATTTGATCAAGAACAAGGTGTACCACAAGGTTGTATTTTATCACCAACCTTTTTCAGCATAAAAATTAATAATATGTTAAATGTGTAAAAGACCCAGATTGTTCGCTTTTTGTTGACGATTTTGGAATCTTTTATCGATCCAAAAATATGGAAACCATTGAATTTAAACTACAAAGGTGTTTGAATAATATAGAAACTTGGGCAATAGAAAATGGTTTTAAATTTTCAAAAACAAAAACTCAGTGTGTTCATTTCTGCCAATTACGAAAGTTACATTTGGATCCTGTTCTAACTATATATGGCAGTCCAATTCCAGTCGTCACTGAAGCGAAGTTTTTGGGTCTTTTATTCGATAACAAATTGTCTTTTATTCCCCATATCAAAGCTTTAAAAGCTAAATGTTTAAAAGCTCTTGATATTCTTAAAGTTCTGTCCAGTTCCGACTGGGGAGGAGATCGCACTGTTCTTTTAAATCTGTATAGATCGTTAATTCATTCCAAACTGGACCATGGTGCCATAGTTTATGGATCTGCTAGGAAATCTTATTTAAATCTTTGGATACTATACATCATCAAGGTTTACGTCTAGCACTAGGTGCCTTTCGCACCTCACCTGTTGAAAGTCTTTATGCTGAATCGAATGAACCATCACTGTATGTTAGATGAGAGAAATTGTCTCTTCAATATGCTATTAAATTGGCCTCCAATCCACGAAATTCAGCATATGGCATTGTTTTAATACAAATTACGAAATATTCTACAATATCAAACCATCTGCTATTAAACCGCTTGGCCTAAGAATCAAGCCATTATTTGAGGAGGCCAATATTAATAATATTCAATCTTTTTCTTTAGCATCAAAAGAACCATGGACGTTAAACGATCCAAAGATTATTTTAGATCTAAATAAAAATAAGAAATCTGAAGTAGAATCTCATATTTTTAAGAACGAATTTTTAGAAATCAAATCAAGTTTTAGACACCACATTTCCATTTACACTTATGGTTCGAAACAAGATGAGAAAGTTGCTTGTTCTGTCATTAATCCGAATTTCACAAACAACATTAGATTACCTGATAATAGCTCTATTTTTACCGCTGAAGCGAAAGCAATTGATATTGCACTATATCATATACGAGATCAATCTGAAAAACAATTTGTCATTTATTCAGACTCCCTTTCTGTATTAAAGGCTCTGAAAGACCAACAGCACAGGAACCCCTTGATTCAACAAATTTTAAGGAAATACCATTATCTTTCTGTTTATAGGGAGATACTATTCTGCTGGCTTCCAAGTCACGTTAATATCCGTGGAAACGAATTGGCTGATTTGGAAGCCAAATCCGCATTGTCGTTAACTGTAACGAATCTAAAAATTCCTTTCTCTGATTTCAAATCCAACATCAATCAATATATAAAGAACAATGTCAATGTATTTGGGACAAAGAAACTAATAATAAATTAAATAAAATTCAACCTATTTTTTACAGTAAATGCTCCTTTTTTAACTATAGCCGAAAAGATCAGACAAAAATTACGAGATGCCGTATTGGGCACACAAGACTCACTCATTCCAACATTTAAAAAAAAAACGAACAAGCACCTTTCTGTATATCTTGTAACGAACCGTTCACAGTTAAACACTTTATCATCTCATGTATTGAATTTAATCATATACGTTCAAAATATTTTAACATTACTACGATGAAAGATCTTTTTAATAATGTTCCTTTTTACCAATTAATCAATTTTCTTAAAGAAATCGGTCTTTTTAACAAACTGTAATTATTAAAATTTTAATTGTTTAATCTTGCACAATTTTATATATAATATATAATTGTTTTAGACGCCATATGCCCTGTTAGGGTTGAGCGTCTTTAAATAAATCATCCGTCCATCCATTTTCAGATATAAGGAAAAGAAGATCTAGATCACATGGTTCTCGTATGAACCGTAATATCAAATTCAAATCTCGCCGCACTTTGACTCTTTCGGAAATGAATACTATACAGCAACAGTCTGGGCGACATTCTATGCTTTCGGTTCTTTCTTCTCTTTCAATGCCCTAAATCGTAAATTGAACAAAGCAGTTGACAAGTATTATGATTCTAAGCACCAGTTTTACGATGCAGTACTTCTTATTCGTTGCTATTCTCAACATGCTTTACGCCCTTGCATCGATTCTGAGATTAATCATGCGAAATATTTCCTGACAATTCCTTTTGTCGGGCCAATCGGAGCCTTACTGTTGGTTTTCCTTTGCTACAGCAATCCAGAAGTTTCTTGCTGTCGAGATCTCACCGTTGTTACATCTCTGTGGTTGTTTGATTTTTCTGTTCTCGGAGATGCTGCACTGATGAGTAAGGAGGCCTTCATGCCGACTGAACAACTTATTTGTCTAAATCGCGACGCAAGTAAGGGCGATGACTGCAGCTGCGTAAAATCGAATTAAGCCCCCCCCCCCACCTCACCACCCTCCCAGTAAAATTCGTTTCATTGACCGTTCCAAGGCGGTTCTTCTGTCGCGGTTAATTTTTGTTACGGTTTGTCTTTGAGTGAGTGTTTCGCTTATATTTTTTGGTTTTGGATAGCCAGTTAGACATTCAGTGGGAAAGTAACTGTCCCTTTGGCTGTTCACTATTGCTGTTTCCATTAGGGTTTATTTATTTCATATTTGTGTTTCTTTCCCTTTGGTGTCACGGTTTGGAGCTGTGGGGGTTGTATCGATTCCTGATCATTGCCGTCACTTCTATTTTTCATAAATTTACCCAGCATATTTAAAGATAAAACTATTATATCTTCTATACCAGCATATTTCAGAAATACTGAATCTCCCAATATTTGCTATAAATACAATACACACATTAGAAACGCAATATCCATCTTCAATAAAATTGTTTCTGATTTAGATATTCAAGCAAACACTCCTAAATCCTAAGACTGTAAAAAATTCATTTTTTTTTTTCCATCCAGCTGCTGGTCATGTTCTTACTGGCAATTTGAAAATTATCGCAGACTACAGAATTCGAGCAATTATCTCAATAGGACCTAAATATAGATTTCCATCGAATGTTGATTTTATAATTGTCGACAAGTTATTGCAGATTCCTTCAAGGAATTCTGTAAACCCTGGTAAACAAGAGAGTATGCTGAGTCTACTGCATTGAATAACTGGACAGTTAGCATCTTAAAAATTGTTGATCGACGTATATCGTTTTACTCAAATAATACGCATTTTTACCACGTAAACCAAAAGTTACTTTTAGGCACATTAAGCAAGGTATCTAAGAATTCCACAATAGGTTATGTTTTGGTTCCAGCTGACAAGGCTGCAAACAATGAAATTGTTGTTTGTCAACTGCACTACATTAATAATCTCAGACAAGAACTTGGTAGTACTAAGACCTACGTTCAGGTTCCCGAAGATGAAACTACTATCATCTTAAACGCATACCAAGTTTTAATGTTAGTATAACGGACAGCCAAGAAAAACACATTCCTACAGTATACTGGTTACCGAAGCTTCACAAAAATACTTATAAAGCTCGTTTTATAGCCAATTCTAGTTCTTGTACGACAACCGAACTTTCTAAAGTACTTACGTCATGTTTAACAGCTATTAAAAATCATGTTCCTAGATACTGGGAAAAGGCTTATGGAAATTCTGGCATTAACTTGTTTTGGTCTATAAAAAAATTCAAGTGAAGTTTAGAATAAACTGAAAGCAAGAGGTTTTCGGGGATCTAGTTTGGACCTACTCTTTACACAACTTTACCTCATACTCTGATTGAAGAAAAAACTATTAACTTCATCTGAAATTATTTTTTCTTCGCGAAAAGTGTCTATTTTTGGCCTGCAATGATAGAAATGCTTATTTTGCTTCTTGACACGACAATAATCGTCTTTAATTTTGGACATGTCAAGTGGTTGCGAGGCACTTTCCTTTCTATTGGATAATATCTAGATTTGTTTTTGTTTTGTTACGGAAAAGAATTCATGTCGTCCCTTTCTAAAAATAAACAAACCGATGTTATTGAGGCGTTCAATTCTACCTCTCTATCTTTGGATATTTTTTTAAATATTGATAATGTTTATTTTGATCAAATAGTTGATAGAATTTATCAAAAAGAATTACATTTAAATAAGGCTAATTCTGATGACACTGAAGCCCCTTTTTTATTTACTTTTATTTACTTTTGACGGGGTGCGTAAGGAACGAAGTGGACTTAGTGCCCTTGGCTTGCGAAGATGCCCTATGGTAATGTCTTACGTGGTTTATATGCCACTGCTTATTAGATTGGCTAGAGCTTGCTGTCATGTTGATGACTTTAATGATCGCGACAGAATTTTAACAGCTAAACTTCTAAAACAATGCTATCGGTTTGATAAACTGCATAAAGCGTTTTCTAAATTTATCGTCGACATTAAGACATTATTTCTAAATATGACATTTCTTTGAAGACACCTCTGCAACAGCGACTTGCGGAACCTGAGTTTTATGGGGATTTAGTTTTTAAGTTCAAAAGAATACTAGGTAGTGATAATTTTTCTGGTCAGTTCAAAAAATTGTTTCTAAATACAAGAAAAGTGGTTATAGCATGGGTGTTATTCGACAGACCGCGTGTGTGGTTGTCGACCTTTCAGTGGACAACTTTGTTTCGCTCTTTGGTTGCACGGCGGTGGGCGCGACTCCACACTCTATGATGACGATCCCACCCTAAATCCTTTGAATTCGGGAAGGGTGGAGCCGGATATTTCCTTAGTTCGATCCGCCGTGATCTAACTGGTGGTTTTCTTCTGCTCTGACGTCGGATTGTTGTTGAGTCCTCAACCCTGACTCATGATAATATTAATCTATACATAACCATTTCATCATGACTCATTGTTGAGCTAGAAAGCCTCTGTGCGGATCAATTTGTACTGTTTATTGTGTTTGATACTGATACTGGAACAGAGGGAGAGGGTTGAAATTTCATAAACTCCGGAGTTGAAGCCCCCAGTAGTTTTACTACTGACCGTCCCAGGGCGGTCGTTTATTAGTTATTTGGCTTTGAGCCGTTGGTTCATGTTTCGTCTGTTTTTGTTTGTATCTCTGTGTCCCTTTCTATTGGTGACTTGAGACGGCTGCGTTCTTCGATTGTGGCCTTTTACTGAGTGATCTTTTCTTACTAGTTCGGAACACAATGGAACAGTCAGTAACAGTGTTTACTGGGGGTGGGCGGGGCATGAATCGGTTGGAGGATTTTACGTTGCAACACTATGATACTCGACCTTGGGATTGTCGCGGTTTAAACAATATCTTTTTTCAGTTCGCATGAAGGCTTTCTAACTCACCAATGCACATCTTGGACAACACAAGACAACAGAGATGAAAAAACGATGAGGACTCGACACCATGGAATAACTGAACTGCTGAAGCAAAATTTACTCAAGAGTTGGAATCCGTTGGGTCCGATCAGATACAGAGCATTAGGCACTAACTAACATTACAAAAAAAGTCTGAGATCATTGAAGCTTTTAGCTCCACTTCTAGATATTTTGATGATTTATTCAAAATTGATAATACCTATTTCGATTGTTTGATCAGTCAAATTTACCCCCCCCCCCCCCACCCCAGAACTTCAGTTAAATAAAGCAAATTCTTCTGATACCGAGGCCTTGTTTTTGGATTTACACATGTCTATTGTAGATGGGTTTGTTTCTTGCAAAATTTATGATAAACGCGATGATTTTGATTTTGAGATCATTGTAATTTTCCTTTTTGGATGGTGATGTTCCTCCTGCGCCATCCTATGGCGTTCATATTTCGCAATCAAATCGATTTGTCAGAGTGTGTAGTCATGTAACTGACTTCAACACTCGTAATAAATTGTTAACTGCTTAACTTCTTAATCAGTGTTATCGGTACCATAAACTACGCAAAGCCTTTTCAAAATTTTATAGACGTCATTCTGATTTAATTTTAAAATTCAATATAGAACTAAGATCTCTTCTGCAACAAGATCTATCGGAACCCGAATTTTATTGTGACTTAGTATATAAATTCAGAAAAATATGTAACCGCAATGACTTCGCCACCCAATTTCGTAAAATCATTCTTCGATATAAAAAGATTTGGTACAACAAAAATGTTATACGACAGACTGCATGCATGGTAGTTAACCCAATCACAGTTGACAACTTTGCTTCCCTCTTTAATTGCACGCCTCATATTCTATGATGGTTCGAGCGTAAAGGCTTTCTGAGAATTAGAGCGATCTAATTCAACGTATTGTTGGTTGGTGCCTGATACTTTGTCTCAGGTTGGCCCATCCCAGTCTAACTTGGTTTTCTTTTGCTTCAGCATTTCAGTGGTGTCTTGCTGTCGAGACCTCACCGTTGTTTAATCTCTGTGGTTGTTTGATTTTTTTTGTTTACGGAGATGTTGCACTGATGAGTTAGGAGGCCTTCATGCGAACTGAACAAATTAGTTGTCTAAATCGCGACGGAAGTTAGGGCGAAGATTGTGGCCACGTAAACGTAAACGTTACACCCCCCCCCCTACTCCCGCCAGTGCAATTCGTTTCCGCTGACCGTTCCAAGGCGGTTCTTCTGTCTCGGTTTATTTTGTTATGGTTTGTCTTTGGTTGTTTGTGTGGCTTATATTATTCTATTTTGGATAGCCTATAGGCCATTTTGTGGGAAAGTAACTGTCATTTTGGCTATCCGCTGTTGATGTTTCCATTGGGGTATGATTGTTTCATGTTTGTGCTTCTCTCCCATTTGTGTCTCGGATGGGAGCTGTGGGTTACTTGTATCGATTTCCTGATCAGTGCCTCCACTTCTATTTTGAGAAAGTTCAAGTAAGTATTGAGGCCCAGCCCGCCAGTGTGTACTTAGCTAGAATCCAAAGTGGGTCAGAATCGCTTATCTGGATGAGGTTGATCATGGTAAATTACATTGTGCCATGGTGGCCATCTTGTCTCTCAGATCACATTGACTTTAACAATTCTGAATCTGATTGTTGCCTTGATGCCTCTGATTATTGAGTTTCTGAACAGCTCAATTAGGAAAAGATGATGTTGATGCATAGATGTGGGGTGAGCAGTTTGGCAGCGCGGAGCTTTCGTTTGCACCTGGGTTTGGAATACTCTACTACGAGTAACAAAACGGCCAACCTAGTCACCCGATAATGATACTACTACTACTAATAATAATAATAATCGACCTTATTTATAGAGGGTAACACCTTGAGTACTAGTACTAATCTTCCATGTGGCCCTCGTTTCCTGGGTAGGAACCAGTACTAAGCAATGTGGATAAAGTCTCTTGCTCAATGAAACAACACTTGGTGCTTGCGAGGATCGAACCGGGTACCTCTCGATCTCAAACCGATGCTTTACCACGGCACTACAGCGCTCCACATGTGAATTCAATTGTAATACAAACACAGATACGGTATACAAAAGCTTGCAAAAGCCACTCAACCGCGTCTTCTTGTCGACTCTGTGAATCTGACATATTGATTACACGTGTTTTGAAGAATTTCAAGATGGTCGCCATCTCATATATCTGAATGCATCAATTATAGCAATTCTGAATCTCCATTTCACCCAAATGCCTCACATCAAATTTCAACTCAATGCGACAGGGAGCAGATGTGGTTTGCAGATTTTAAAGATGGCCAACGTGGCAGCCATCTGGGATATCAGAACAGAATGGTTATATCAAGGCTTCATATCCCAATGCCTCCCATTAAGTTTCGGCTTATTTAAGCTTGATGTGGTTGAAGATTATCACAATGACAGCCATCTTGCACAACGGTACGGAATGATTTTAGCAATTCTGAATCTTCATCATGATCCTATGCCTCTCATAAAGTTTCAGTTCATCGCGACCCTATGCCTCTCATCAAGTTTCAGTTCAATCCAACTTTTGGTTCGGGTGGAACTTTCTTTTGAAGAATTTCACGATGACAGCTGGCGATCAGCTTGGATATCGGAACGGAATGCTTTTAGCTAATCTGAAAATCCATGTCACCCCAATGCCTCCCATTAAGTTTCGGCTTATTTAAGCTTGATGTGGTTGAAGATTATCACAATGACAGCCATCTTGCACAACGGTACGGAATGATTTTAGCAATTCTGAATCTCCATCATGATCCTATGCCTCTCATAAAGTTTCAGTTCATCGCGACCCTATGCCTCTCATCAAGTTTCAGTTCAATCCAACTTTTGGTTCGGGTGGAACTTTCTTTTGAAGAATTTCACGATGACAGCTGGCGATCAGCTTGGATATCGGAACGGAATGCTTTTAGCTAATCTGAAAATCCATGTCACCCCAATGCCTCCCATCAAGTTTCAACTCCATTTGATCTTTGGTTCGCAAGGAGATGCCGTTTGAAAAAATTCAAGATAGCCGCCGTGAAAGGCATCTTGGATATCAGAGCTGACCCATTTTGAGCAAATCTGCATCTCAGTGTCGCCCCGTGTCCCCCATCAGATTTCAGCTTGATCCAATCTTTGGTTCGAGAGAAGATGTCGTTTGAAGATGTTCAAGATAGCCGCCTTGGCGACGATCTTCGATTGAAGCGGAAAGACTTTAGCAAAACTGAATCTCCATGTCACCCCAAAGCATCCGACCAAGTTTCAACTCAGTCTTACTGTCAGTTCAGGAGGAGATATCGTTTAAATAATTTACAGATGGTCGCCATGGTGGTAATTGTGGATATCGGAACGGAACAATTTAAGCAAATCTGAATCTCCATATCGCCCTGATGCCTCCCATTAAGTTTCCACTCGATCCCACTTTTGGTTTGGGAGGAGACGTCGTTTGAAGACTTTCAAAATGGACACCATGGCAGCAATCTTGAAAATCGGAATGAAACGATTTTAGCAAATCTGAACCTGCATGTCACCCGATGCCTCCCATCAAGTTTCACCTCGATCGGCTTTTAATAAAATTTCAATAAGTGCAGTGATGAAATCGCTGCTGCCTTGAATGAATTTGGTAATAGATGGTGTCAACGAGAGTATGTTGAGAATCGTAAAGCTCTCAAAGAATGGAAACAGCATTTTGAAAGTAGTGAACGAACGCATTTCTTTCTATTCTCAAAATACGAACTTATTACCTCCTAAACCTAAGACGTCTTTACGTCACCTTAAACTAGGTATTCAAGAATTTCATAAGAGGTCTGTTTTGGCTCCAGTAGACAAGGCCGCTAACAATGTGGTCGTTATTTGATGACTCCACAATGTTAGCACCCTTCAGTAAGAGCTTGGTGGTAATAAAGCCTATGAACTGCCGCCTATGGCTGTAGAGAGGGCTGTAGCTGATGACCACATTTGTTATTCAGCCATCAAATTTGCTATATGTGTTACAGAAGGCCAAGACAAGCTTCCTGCGTAATATTGGTTGCATGTATCTTAGCGGATTTGGTTGCCACTTTTTGTTATATTTTAAATTTTGCAAGTCTCGCTACTTTGGACATCTCCTTCCTGTTGCCCGGGACTTCCGTGGTGTGTGGGCCATGTTTGCTGATGTTGGCTCGGTGGGGTGGGGGACGCCTATAAGTCCGCGGGTGGGCGTCTCTTGTCTGATGCCTCCAGTTGACCTGTCTCACGAGCTACGTCGGTCGGTGTGTGCTCGGAGGGGAATGTGCTGTATTTGCCGGGTCTTGTCCATCATCCGTTTCGGTTTCAGAACTTTGGGGTTGAGACACACTGATGAAGATTAAATACCAGAAAGACCTCTGTGTCGCTAAATTTGGTATAGTTACACCTTAATTACCTAAGCTTCATAAAAGACCATACAAAGCACGGTTTATTGCAAATTCAAGCTCTTGTGCCACCACTGAACTTTCCAAATTATTATCTTCATGTTTTACTGCCATCAAAAACATGTAATTAAATATTGCGACAAAGTCTTTGAAAGATCAGGGAGGAATCTGTTTTGGTCTATAAAAATTCTAATGAAGTCTTAAATAAATTGAAAGCCATACATTTTCGTGCTTCAATACTGTCTGCTTATGACTTTTCCACCATTTACACTAGACTTCCTCATAATCGTATAAAACAAAAAACTTAATGATTTGAATGAATGGACATCACATGGGGAAGTTTCCCTCTATCTTGCATGTAAATGCTTTTTTCACTTCTAAAGAGCATAAAAATTATACTTAATGGTTATGTCAGAAAGTGTGTGAAGCTCTCTCCTTTCTACTTGACAATATTAACGTAAGGTCTGGTACTATCTATTCAGACAAATTGTGAGTTTTTCGATAGGTATGGATTGCGCACCCCTTGCGACAGATCTATTTTTGTTTTGTTATGAAAGAGACTGCAACTGTTGGTCTTCTTTTGCTCCAGCATTTCAGTGGTTTCTTGCTGTCGAGTCCTCACCGTTGTTTCATCTCGCGGTTGCTTGATTTTTGTGTTCACAGAGATGTTGTACTGATGAGTAAGGAGGCCTTCATGCGGACTGAACAAATTATTTGTCTTAATCGCGACGGATATAGGAGCAAGGATTGTGGCCACGTAAAATCGATTTAACCCCCACCTACCCCCGTTTGAATTCGTTTCACTGACCGTTCTTCTGTCGCAGTTTATTAGCTCACCAGTCACGAAGTGACAAGATGAGCTTTTGTGTTCAGATTTTTTCCGTCGTGCTTCCGTGCGTGCGCAAACAATCTTGGTTAAATTTCAAGAGAAGCATCATAAGGGCGGGGTTGGGAGGCTTCATTAGGTTTTTGGGCTGATCGGATTGGAATTCTGGTGGCCATGGCAACATATAGCTCCCATAGACTTACAATGGATTTTTTTTTAATCTTCTTCTCTGAAACCAAAGGGCCTTCTATTGTAGATATGCTTGTTTCTTGCAAAATTTATGATGAACGCGATGATTATGAATTTGAAATTGTAAATTTTCCTTTCTTGAATGAAGATGTTCCTCGTGTGGCATCCTATGGCGTTTAAATTTCGAAATTAATTCGATTTGCCAGAGTTTCTAGTCATGTAACTGACTTCAACTCTCGTAATAAATTGTTAACTGCTAAACTTCTTAATCAGGGTTATCGGTATCATTAACTACGCAAAGCCTTTTCAAAATTTTATAGACGTCATTCCGATTTAATTTTAAAATTCAATGTTGCACTTGAATCTCTTCTGCGACAAGGTCCATCGTAACCCGAATTTTATGGTGACTAAGTATATAAATTCACTAAAAAAATGTATACTTGCAATGACTTCAGCACCCAATTTCGTAAAATCATTCTTCGATATAAACAGATTGGGTAGAACATAATGTTATTCGATAGACTGCATGCATGGTAGTTAACCCAATCACGGTTGATAACTTTGCTTCCCTCTTTAATTGTATGCCGGTGGGCCAGGCCTCAGTTTCTATGACGGTTCCAGCGTAAAGGATTACTGAGAATGGGAGAGAATTTAATTTTATGCAATGTTAGTTGATGCCTAATGCTATGTCCATGGTTGAGCCCATCGGAGTCTAACTGTTGATTTTCTTTTGCTCCAGCATTTCAGTGGCTTCTTGCTTGAGTCCTCACCGTTGTTTCATCTCTGTGGTTGCTTTGTTTTATTTCTTTGTTCATGGAGATGTTGCACTGATGAGTAAGGAGGCCTTCATGCGGACTGAACAAATTATTTGTCTAAATCGCGTCGGAAGTAAATGCGAGGATTGCGGCCGCGTAAATTCGATTTAAAGACAGTTCATTGTTTCGTCGCAGACTGTTGAAAAGTATTATTTTGAACCGTAAAAATGGACAGCTTAAACTTTAAGTTTGAGTTTATCCCCGTCTGAATAAATTCGGTCAAGATAATGTTTGCTTTTTGCACTGTGGGAAGCATAGGCTGTTTGATAAGCTACACATTTAGAGCTAATGCTCTGCTTGAACTGGTTTCTCAGAGTTTGTAAACTTGACATCTGTGCACCTAATTGTTTGGTTTGGCCTTCAAACCTATATATTCCTAACGCCCTAGGAACTGACCATAATCAGAGAGGTCGCTCATCACAGCCCTAAGAATGTCTTCACCGTGTGCTAATACACAACATTTTGTCTGTAACTTACAACGAATAAAATACACCTAACACCGCTAATATTGTGACTGTCATACGAATCAAATCACAATGACAATAGTTCATTTTCTGTACATTTCTGTACAAATGCCCTATTGCGTGTCATGAAAATGCATTAAGTTTTTAAGAATGTTAAGTTCACCAATCTGGCTTCTAATGCCTTTTTATTGAAAATCTGTTACGAAATGTGGATGCTTAATCTTGTTTTGCCTTCACTTCTATTTAGCTTGGGAAGAAATGTCGTTGGTAACAGAACTATCTTATCATATCTGAATCTCCATGTCACCCCGATACATCCAATCAGGTTTCAGCTCGATCCTTTAGTACAGGAGGTTGTGTCGTTCGAACAACTTCAAGATGGCCGCAAGATATCTTGGATATCGAAACGGAACGATTTTAGCAAAATAAAAGTGAATGTAACGATCAGGTCAGAATTTCCATGGCCTCCCATCATGTTTCAGCTTGATCGGACCTTTGATTCGGGAAGAGATGTAGTATGAAAGATAGACACAATGGCGGCCATCTTGGAAATCGGAATGAAAAGATTTTGCATGTACCAAATCTGAATCTCCATGTCACCCCGATGCATCCCATCAAGTTACAGCCCGATAGGCTCTAAATTATGAGTTTTATTCCTACTGCCATAGAAAACATGTAATCTGTTTTGGTCTATAGGAAATTCGAATGAGGTTTAAAATAAATTGAATTCCAGACGTTTAGGTGCTTTTTGTATGTTTATTTATGTTTGTTTTTTTCGATGCTTTACACTACACTTCCTCATAATATTAATGATTCAATTGAATGGACACTTCATAAAGAAGATTCCATCCATCTTGCGTGTAATGTATGAATGCTTTTTTTCACTTCTGAAGAGCATAAAAGTACACATTAGGGTCATGTCGGAATCGCACCTTTTTACTTCACAATATTTGTATAAGATTTGGTACTAATTTATTTAGAAATCTGGGTTTCGGGTATTCCGATTGGGTCCTTATTGCGCATCCCTTGTGGCTGATTTGTTCTTATTTTGTTATGAAATAGACTTCATGATGTCCCTTTCCGTTGAAAACCAATCTGAAATCATTGAAGCTTTCAGCTCGACTTCAAGATATTTGGAAGATTTATTAAACATTGATTAAACCTACTTCGATGGTTTGTTCACTCAAATTTATCGCCAGAACTTCATTTAAATAAAACAAATTCTTCTGATACCAAAGTCCCGTTATTGGAGTAACAATTACCTATTGTAGGTTTTTGTTTTCATGCAATGTTGATGATTAATGCGATACTTTTGATTTTGAGCTTATAAACTTGTGGCCGTGTGGCGGCCGTAAAACGTCTCCCCGTACATCAACCATAGTGCAGTTTATATTTTACTTTTGGTCCTTTGAGATCAGCGTGAATATTCTGAGAAATCAGAAATAAATTATTGGTTTAGACTCATATTCTAGACAGGTTTTTAATTATTTGGACCCCATTTCGATTTATATCAGTCTTTGAATCGACTGCCTATTCGAAAATCGTAAAATTGCAGTATGTTTCCTCTGGCTTTCTTTGCCGGATCATTACAGGGTCACTGATGAGGCTTTATTAGCCGAAACTACGTAGTATGACCCATCTTTTTTCTTATGAATGTTTTCATTGCTCTTAAAGGAACTCATTTTTGATTTTTATTTGCCTTCACTGCAGCTGGTGTTGTGCCGTGTGGCGGCCGTAAAACGTCTCCCCGTACATCAACCATAGTGCAGTTTATATTTTACTTTTGGTCCTTTGAGATCAGCGTGAATATTCTGAGAAATCAGAAATAAATTATTGGTTTAGACTCATATTCTAGACAGGTTTTTAATTATTTGGACCCCATTTCGATTTATATCAGTCTTTGAATCGACTGCCTATTCGAAAATCGTAAAATTGCAGTATGTTTCCTCTGGCTTTCTTTGCCGGATCATTACAGGGTCACTGATGAGGCTTTATTAGCCGAAACTACGTAGTATGACCCATCTTCTTTCTTATGAATGTTTTCATTGCTCTTAAAGGAACGATTTTTGATTTTTATTTCTTTTCTTGGCTGTTGATGCTCCTCTTGTGCCATCCTACGGTGTTTATGTTTCGCAATTAATTCGATTTGCCAGAGTGTCTAGTCATATAACTGACTTCAACACTCGTAATAAATTGTTAACTGTTAAACTTCTTAATCAGGGTTATCGGTATCATAAACTACGTAAAGTATTTTCTTAGTTTCATGGACGTCATTCCGATTTAGTTTCTAAATGAGCTAGCGCGAAACAAAACCTAAGGCTTGTTCGACCAGCGAAGTCTCAGTTAAACCGGCATATTCGCGCAGTCTGATCAGAGCCTTCGCTGATCGCATGTATCGTCTATAGCATGCGGTCTATTGAAAGAGAAATACACGACACATCTAGTCTAAGCGAGTAAATGAGCAGACTGATCCGGGTATTTGAAGGTCGCACGTCTTAATGTAGGTTTTGTCGTGCGCTGGAATTTATTTCAATGTTAGACATAAATCTCTTCTGAAACAAGGCCTTTCGGAACCCGAATTTATGCTGACTTAGTATATAAATTCAGAAAAAAATATATGCTTGTAATGACTTCAGTATCCATTTCGTAAGATCATTATTCGATATAAAAAGATTGGGTACAACATAAATGTCATACGATAGACTGCATGCGTGGTAGTTAACCTAATCACGGTTTATAACTTTGCTTCTCTCTTTAATTACAGGCCGGCGGGTCAGGCCTCAGATTCTATGACAGTTTCAGCGTAAAGGCTTGCCTAAACTTTTTACCGGCCCCGATAGCTCAGTTGGTAGAGTGTCCGCTCCGGGGAACGGGAGGTCACGGGTTCGATCCCGGGCCGCGACATACCAAAGTCGTTAAAAATGGTACTAGCTGCTCCTCGTTTGGCACTCAGATTTACGGGGTAGAGCTAGGACTGGTCGATCCAGTGTCAGGATAATGTGACTGGGTGTGGTATCATGTAATGTGTCTGTGACATGATACTTCAGTGAGGCAGCACTATAAACGTGAGCATTGAGCTCCCTGTCGCAACCAGACACCGTCGTGATATGACTGAAAAATTGTTGAAAGCGACGTTAAACCCGAATTCACACACACACATTGCCTAAACTTTAATTTTAAGTGGGATTGTGCTGTTCAGAAACTCATGAGGCGGTATAAAGTGAGCATACCCATTCAGGATTGCTAAAGATAATAGCATCTAATATTAATAGTCAAGATAGTCAATACGGCACAATGCGACATATTGTGATCAACAAAAGCCACGGGAGCGATTTCTGGCCCATCTGGGCCTCTCTTTTTTTCCAGTCGTTAGGGATCATTGATTTCATTGCGTAAGTTTGAAAATAATTTGAGGGCAATTAATAGCACTCTATGGTTTTCGTGTCTGTGTTGTCTCCTTGTGTGCTGCCATATGATTACCTTTGGAGCGCGCGATAGCAGGTGGTGTAAATAAAGGCTTGGTTTGGGTTGGAGGTGAACGACGCAGTCAAAACTTTTAAGGACAAAATCAGTCGTTTGGTTTACCTAGCCGCTATTTGCTGGTGTTGACGTCATGCATAAGCGGTTTACCAGTATAGTTAGCATTCTGTATTTCGCAACTACCCAACTGGAATCGAGCCGAAACCTCCCGATGATCATCAGCCGACTGCGCATTCGACTGCACCACCGAGGATGGTTGTTATTATTATCTATGTCAATGACAGCTTTCGGCCATTATTTCGTGCAGTGAAAGTACAGTCAAATTCCGATATAAAGACCACCTAAAATTAAGACGAAATCTGATTTTTAAAGATGACTGAGGGAGTTATTCTTTCTTTGTATTTCCTACACCCGATGTCGCCTAATAAGAGACCATCTTTGGATCTGTTCAAAAGTGATCTTAAGACCACTTCTGAAGAGTCCCAAAGGTGGTCTTGATATAGGAAGTTTACTGTGCGCTGTGTATAATCAATACTTCTAAAATTTGATTGCATGAGATGCAGATAACAAAAGATCTAATTATGTGTCACCGGAGATTCATTCCGATTTAGATTTTCCTGCACACCAGATAAGGAAATCCATACTTTTAGCATGGGAAAGAAATTCTGTTCTAACCCTGGTGTTCTTACCCCAAATCGAATATTATCGCGTGTTTGATACATGCACTGGTTGAATACGACCTCATAAGTGCCGTCATTTCGGTTGACGTCACAGCACGTTACGTGACGTCAATAAACATCACTGTAGTGTCATCACAATATGTCGGATGTCGGCAACCGAAGTTACTGCAGTATTAAAAATCCAGTAATGGAAGGTATGCCAGAAAAAGAATCCTACATGGGTGTGAGGGGTGGACAGAAAACTCCGTCCCTCGGCAAAAGCGTGATGCCGGACACTGACCCTCGGGGCGGATTTTTCCATCCACGCCTCAAGACATTTAAGATTCTTATATTCTCGCCCATTGGTGCTGTGTGCACTTTTGATGGATTGTTGGTGTTTTACTGACAAAGATGGAGCTCCGAAAAAGTAAGCGGAAGACACTGCAAGAACGAAAACGGAATAAAATCTGAAAGGTCACTGCAAACCGGCGTCTTGATGAATATTTAGTTATTTGATTCTTCAGCTGGAGGAAATATTGGGAGAATTTACTGACAGTTTGTCACTTGACCGGAGAATATGCTAAGTACAACCGTCATCATTTCTCAAAATAATGGAAAAATGTTACGTAATAATCATTGGAGTTGACTTAAATTTTTTGTACATCCTGGCATACCTCTTGCAGCTATTTTCATGTCGTTATATTCATAGTTGTTTACTACCTAATTATATGGCAATCATTCCTTTGAATTACAATATAATATATTTGCTAAACATTTTGAAATATTATGACCACATTTGTTCAGAGTACCAGGAAAAATGTACAACGAAAGAATATGACATTTGTCCCAAAAACTCTTGGTGCACGTCAAAACATGTTTAATCGACATTTTGAAGCCAGTAGCAAAGAAATTCAAATTGAAGCCGTGGATATTGGCGGTTTCTAAAAGTGTTCAATTTTAAGTTGAACAGCTCCCGTATTGCGCTGCTGTACTTGAATTAGATCGCATGTATCACTATAAGTTGATTAAAGAAATGCCATTGAGAGATTTTTTTTTAAGATCGTGGTTGAAGCATTAATGTTTGAAGAACCAAAACCTCATCACAATCAAACACACTTCCTGCGTCAAAAACATACCGGAAACAGTTTACACAACTTCCGGTTCTCACAAATAGAAACGAAGATATCTTAAAAAGATCTTTATTATTCCCGTTTGATAAATGATCCTGATAAATGCAAAGTAAGAATACATTCAACTGACACTGGATTCGTGAGAAAATTGGTTTCTTCAATGTTCATCTTTTAATCTTAACAAATCACAGATTGCACAATACTGAAAATGGGCCCCGTCAAGCGATTTTGGTACTTATCGCCAATGCGAGCAGCGAAGGTTCAGGCGAGCCTGCGCGGATGCGCAGTCTCACCAGAACCTTCGCTGCTCGCTCATACAAGCAATGAATCAAGAGGAACCTTCAGACAGAAAACCATATCCCTGGCCCCTCTGAATGGCTGGGCATGCGGAGTTAAAATTTGTCATGACGGAATGCACGAAGACACAAATTCGCTTGGCGGGGTTCAAATATGATACAACAAATTCTAACACAGCGCGCCTTTATAGGCAGTGGAAAGGTATTATGATTTATTACGGAAAACTCACTGGGCAGAAGAGCGAGGCACAAAATACCGCCGTTGATGACGTCACTCGAAGATTCTATGACGTTTAGTGGTAAAATATTATTGTTTCGCATTAAAAAACATTAGAAAATGAAGTGAATGTCTGTGATACAGTCAATAATGTTGGCGGGATTTGTTCAAGCAATGGCGAGAATTTGAAAGAAAACAATGCTATTATTATTGAATGTTAGTGTGTTAGAAACGAAAAATAGATCAGCTCTAGTATGTGATTTATTGAAAAATATGCAACAGGTTGTCGGTCAGTTGTAAGAAGACCAACCATTCACGCTTCGAAGAAGTTTATGGGGCTTATTGGTTCTGTCCTGTCCGTCAGTCTGTCAGTCCGTCCGTCAGTCTGTCCGTTACTCTATATACATATGTGAAACAGAAGAATGGTTTGTGCTAGGATCTTGAAATTTTATATATGGAATGAGCATGAAAATTAAGCGAACCCGTATTTTTTTATTTTTCCGTCGGACTTGTCTTTGCAGAGGTATGCCCCTTTTCGGACTTATGCATTATGGCTATAGGGATACCTTGTGAACCAAATATCTGGAAAACCGCTTGAGCTAGGCTTATGATATTTAGTATAAAGTTTGTGTCTAAGGTGTAGATGACCCGCTTAACTTTTGACGAAATTCCGAAAATATGTAACAGAGTTACGCCCCTTTTCGGACTTACGCATTGTGGCTGCGGGGAAACCTTGTGGAGAACCGCTGGAGCTAGGCTTATGATATTTAGTATACAGATTGGGTATAACCTGAATAACTTTTGACAAAATTCCTAAAATATTTAACAGAGTTATGCCTCTTTTTGGACTTATGCATTGTGACTATGGGGAAACCGTATGAACAAAACATCTGGAGATCTGCTTGAGCTATATGGAATGTGCATGAAAATTAAGCGAACCCGTATTTTTTTCCGTCGGACTTGTCTTTGCAGAGTTATGCCCCTTTTGGGACTTATGCATTGTGGCTATAGGGAATTTTGCCTCTTTCGGCATTATGCCATATATATTCTGAGAATAACTTACTGTTGGTTCATGGGCCCTACGCTTTTGACGTGGTTCATGCACAACAGTGTGTTTAATTGCGGACTTTATCTGGCGCAGATGCATGGACTAGTTTTATACGCCCGTTTAAGAAAACAAAAAAAAAAGACGGAAGTTTTATGGCGTTGTCCGGCCGTCCGTCCGTCTGTCCGTCATACCAAGCTCTGACTGCAACTATCACAATCAGCTTTATGTTATGACTACCTTATACATGTAGCTAACCCGAAAACACATCATCACGTGAACGAGACCATGAAATGAACATCCCCCTTAACCCCACTTTATATACAAAGCTATGATTGCGCAACTATAATAAATCCCCGACCTTTGAGAGTTCAAATTTCAAGCGTGACACGACTATTACAATTTTAGGTATGGCAAACCTTCTGTCACAGAATTATAAAAATATGGTGGTGGGTAACAATAAACGCCGTATTAAAAGTTATATTGGAAGCTGATGTTATAGTATCATAATTTACCGCATTGTCCGGATACTAAGGCTGACACGATTAATCGTATAATCGATTAATCGATCGATAAATTCCACGAAAACGATTATCATTTCTGATTTGCTTTTAATCGGTTACTTAATAGGTACAATTTACTACCCAAAGTCATGCCTAAAATAGCTGTATGTGTGGCAAACAGTGCAGACCCTGATGAGACGCCGCATTATGCGGCGTCTCATCTGGGTCTACACTGTTTGCTCAGGCCTGTCTGTTCAAATATACATATGGTAAAGGGCAACTTATGGTAAGAGTCATGCTCAGATAGAAAGTCAGACAGGTAAAATCATGACAAAAACCTTAGCGATTACTAATCGATTATCGATCGCAATGACAGGACTGATAATCGATTATCTTTTCAGTTCCGATTAGCCAGCCCTACCGGATACACACTAAGACCCCAAACTTCCAGCTACACTCAGCCTCAAATATTTTCGGCAGCTAGTTCGTTTACAATCTGGACGATTGTCTGAAGTCTTAGAGGCATAGACAGAGTTAACTGGTTAGCCATAGAAGCCTCCGTGGTGTTTTGGTTATGCTACTCGCCTTGTACACCAGGGGTCGCAGGATCGATCCCGGGCTTCTCCAGACTTTCGGATGAGTATTTAAACCTAGGTACCACCTCCGTAAGACCTTAGCTGTTGGTGAGACGTAGAAGTCAAACACTCACTTACGGGTTAGCTATAAGATAGCCATAACATAATATTGGGAATAGTGGCGGTTTTGCAACAGAAGTGTCGCTATAAAACGTCTTTTTGTGCCTCGAACACTGCTTTAACCAATACGGCTTTGCAGCTAGCAACCCATACACAAATCTCATAAAAATGGTCATTATCAGTTCCGGTATTTCAGCAAATACTTCCATAACAGGAAATGGCTGTCTAGCCAGGTTAAAGTCCGACGATTCTGTGGCTTTGAATATGCGCGTCGAGCAACGAAGAAGTCCTGTCCATTACGAAAACACGCCTATACAAATACATTGTCAACTTTACCGCAGAAAAAAGGGAAAATTTTAGGCTGAAAAATTGTGATATTTTTCTAAATTCGGCTCAAAATTTAAGTTAGGGGTACTCGTAAGAACCGCCTCGATGAGGCGGATCTAACGAGTACCCACAATCTATCGTTTAGAGCATAAATAAGACAAATAAGATTTATCCCTGTAAACCCCAGTTTTCCTATATAAAAATGGAGGGGGGGTCAAAATTTTATAGGCGTGTTTTCGTGATGCTTCGCATATGCGAAGTCGGATCTGAATCTTAGTTCTGTGCTATACGGATGTTTATTTCCACAGAGCATCTTCGTGATAACGGGTGATACTGAATTCGGTCTGATTGTGTACGCAGCCTCGTTTGAGTTTTCAATACTCGCGCATGCCCGGCCCGAAAACACATCATCACGTGAACGAGACAATAAAATGAACACCACATAAACCCCACTTATATAATTCTGCTCCAAGACATAAATTGTGGGTACTCGTTAGAACCGCCTCAATGAGGCGCTTCTAGCGAATACCCATAACCTATGTTTTCAGTGAGTGAGTGTGGGTGTTTTTAAGTTTTACGTCTCACCAGCTAAGGTCTTACGGAGACGGAACCTCGGTTTACGGACTGATCCGAAAGTCTGGAGAAGCCCGGGATCGATCCTCCGACCCCTGATTTACAAGGCGAGTAGCAAATCCACTACACCACGGAGGCTTCTCCTATGTTTTCAGTACAAATAAGAAAATATCACGGATTTTCATCAGAAAAGTAGCCATTTTGGAGATGTAAAACAAAAACAAATGCACTGTATCGCACGGGTGTGTTATCGTAATGTTCGCCAGGCCCAGGATGATAGGGAGAATATAAGAATCTGATATGGGGTTCTGTTGTAGATGAGCGTTTCCAGATTTTAGATTAAACATATTTTATTGCATAAACATACAAAGGGATTGGACACAAGTTATGACAACATTAGATAGTCCTTTCCCTAAACATAACAACAAATCATTTCAATGGTACAATGGTGGATGCAATTTAACATATAATTTATACCGGCTCAGGTTTAATACACACATGTGCAAGAATGCAAGCACGTCTCATGCACGCGCACGCACGCACACACGCACACACACACACTAATACATCATTTCACACATGATACCCCATCCGTTGTGGTAGCGCTGTTCTTGAAATCATTAAGATGCATGTATTTGGGCCAGCAAACTAATGAACCGAAAAGGAAATTAATCTACGTATTTTCTTCAAACCTGCGTGTATCCTTAATGAATCTAGTGATGGACTGTATGATTGATCTATTAGTAATGTCGCCATAATTTTGAGATCCTGTTGTCAGGATCTCAACATTAACATCTTGAAGATTCAATAAAGTTTGTAAATTATGCATAAGAACGTTTCGTTGATTTGTGTATAGCTGACATTCGAAGAAATAGTGTTCTGCACTTTCGCTTGGAGCACCACAACTGCATACAGGACTCGGAATAATATTTACATGGAAAAGATCAGCCTTTAAATTGCTGCTTCTGTGTCTGATACGAGCAAGTATTATGCTGTACTTTCGCTCGCTTATATTTGTATAATCAGCTATTTTGTCTGTTGTGAACTGAATATTAGACTTAAATTGTGAAAGAGTTGGGAGTAATCGAATCTGTGGGTCAAGTTCATTCCACAATTTTAAGGTAGAAGGGAAGTATGAACTTTCATATGAACAAAGTCTAGAAAAAGGAATTTCGAAATTGTTCCTATTTCTTAAGTTATAAGAACTAATATCATTTACTCTATTTGGTAATAAGTCAGTGAGATAAGATGGCGCATCGCCATTGACAATTTTGTACATCAAAGTTATTTTTTTACGTTTTCGTCTATTCGCCAAGGTTTCCCAACCAGTTTCATAATAAAGAGAACGTAACGATGCAAACACTGGTAGACCTGTAACAATTCGTGCTGCATTAAGTTGTATTTGCTCCAAGCGATTGGCGTCAGTCATCGTACAGCCATCCCAAACTTCCGACCAGTATTCTAACAAAGGCCTGATATAAGTACATGTACAGTATAATCTATCAAGTGTACTTTTTGGTAACTGGTACTTTAGTTTTCTTAGATATGAAACTTGCCTTGATGCTGAATCAATTATAAAATCGATATGTTTTGTCCATTTATTGTTGGATGTTAAATATATACCTAAGTGTTTGTGGATTTTGACTATATTTAATGCGATGTCGTCGTAAGTAAGCCGTAGGTCATAATCATGGAAAATGTTAGAAACTAATACAACTTCCGTTTTCGCAGGATTGAAACTTATCTGCCATGTGTTTGCCCAATCTTTTAATTTCTTAAGGTCGTTATTTAATACCGTTTCAATTTCTGCTAAGTTAGACGACGAATAACCAATGGAGGTATCATCTGCATAAAGACGCGTTTTTCCCTCTAATTCATCTGCAATATCATTTATATACAATAAAAATAATATGAAATAGGTGCGACCTAACTGCAACCAACTGTTTTGATGTTATAATACTCCCATTTTGTGAATTCTATATTAGGTGGGTCTTTTTGAAATGCAAAGATTTTCTAAATGGACATTTGCAGTAGTTCCAAAAAATTCCTATATTAAGATCTCCTTTTGGACTCTTCTAAAGTTTAACAGTCTCAAAGGTGGTCCCAGACTGAACCAACGACAGCAACAAATTTAAATTTGAACTGTGCAGTAGATAGTTAATATAAATAATAATAATAATAAAAAAAACAAGAGCTGTCACTATAGTTGACCAATGCCCCCTGTGGGAGCTAATTTCTGAGTTTTTGCAAAATTTCAAGTGGAGATAATTCAGCGAAAAATGACAACACAGTTATGGTCCTTGGTCAGAATGTAGCCCTTGTGATGGTGAATAAGGGTGTGAAGTTTCATGGGGCTAGGTCAAATGCTTTTGAAGTTATGATCAAGGTTAAAGTTTTGTGTGACGGACAGGCAGACAAACAAAGACAGACATGGCAAATACTATATGCCCCCCGAATCAAAGATTCTCGGGGGGGGGGGGGGGGGGTGTGGGGGGGGGGGGGAGGATAAAAATCACTCCGCCCAGAGAATGGTAACTGTCTTTAGTAGAACCAGTATTACATGATGCTTCCACGCAGAGCTGAATTCGACCCGCACACGAGTACTGGTAAAGCGCTTAGAGGATCTAAGCCTGCCCAGGTAAAGCGGTGCGACAGGGTTTGAGATGTCATTTCACATCTCAATGTCGGGTAAAAGTCCCACAAAATTGGAAGCAACGTCTCCAAAATGACTTTTAAAGTGTTGACGGGGAAGTTAAACCTCAAATCAAACAAACAAAAGAACCAGTTTTATTTTTGAAAACTGCAGTTGCACTCTACCAGTATTAATTTTGAAAACTGCAGTTGCATATATACATCTTTAGGATAGGGAAGAGTTACTATTTCTGTTCAAGAGATAGAAATGTACCTTGTTCTATCTATCAGAATTCTATCTATCTATCTATCTATCTATCTATCTATCTATCTATCTATCTATCTATCTATCTATCTATCTATCTATCTGTCTGTCTGTCTGTCTCTATCTATCAATCAATCAATCTATCTATCTAGCTATCTGTCTGTCTGTCTGTCTGTCTCTATCCCCCAAGTGGCCCCCGCCGATCGACATCGAGGCTTGAAGAAATAGATGGGCTGCATGATGCTTCCACGCGGAGCTGAAACCGACCACACAGGAGTACTGCCTGGTTCACCGCTTAGAGGATCTATGCCTTCCCAGGGAAAGTGGTGCGAGTCAGACAGTCCAATGCTTATAAACCGTATTGGTTTCATTAGGATACAAGTCTTGAGATGTAATTTCACACAGAGCTGAATCTGACCGTACACGAGTACTGGTTACCCACTTAGAGGATCTAAGCCTATCCAGGGAAAGCGGAGCGAGTAGGACCGTCCAAGTTAGGTTGCACCTATTTCATATTATTTTTATCGATGTTAGGTCATGTGGTTTAGCTGCACATAATCCTCGCGAGGGGGGTGCTGCAGGATATATAGATAGATAAACCCTATTAGTTTCAGTGGGCGACAGGGCTTGAAATGTCATTTCATCTCAATGTCGGGTAAAAGTCCCACAAAATTGGAAGCAAAGTCTCCAAAATGACTTATATAGTGCTGACGGGGACATTAAACATCAAACAAACAAATTGAGATGTCATTTCATCTCAATGTCAGGTAAAAGTCGCAAAAAAATTGGAAGCAACACCATCAAAATGACCTATATAGTGTTGATTGGGATGTTAAACATCAAATGAAACAAACAAAACTCCCAATCGGGATGTAAGATGGGTCTAAAAGACGATTATTCGGGAATCATGATTCCACTATACACAAGTTACAAGTACGTCACATTAGGTGTACTGTGGTGCAGTGGTAAAGCATCGGATTTGAGATCGAGAGGTAGCCGGTTCGATCCTCGCAAGCGCCACGTGTTGTTTCCTTGAGCAAGGAACTTTATCCACATTGCTTAGTACTGGTTCCTACCCAGGAAAAGAGGGCCACATGGAAGATTAGTGCGGGTACTAAATGTGTTTCCCTCTATAAAGAAGGTCGATTATTATTACATACACTCCGAGAGCTTACACAGTAATTCTGAAATTACGGCATCTATAACCTGCACAGGCAGAATATAGATGTGACTAATTCAGTATCACAGGTTTTGTAGTTGGCCTGTTGATTTGTCCAGTAAACTTAGTGAATGTGTAAAAAGTCAAAATATGGGAAAAAAATATATCTACAATGCAATCCAGTAAGATTGCGTACACTAAGTTTTGATAACTCTTATGTGTGACTTTGTCAAAGCCACCATTGACACTCACAAACATTGCAACCATCTGCAATGAAAATTGATTTCCGAATTTTTAACAAACAGGACAAAGGGATACCCCTTGAAATGGAACTACCAATTTTGTCGCCCAACGCTGCACACTAAAAAAGTTTTGAGCTACTTGAACATGGGGCTTGTCACAAACAAGTTCTTGATTAGTTATCCTGCAATGTTGTTACATGCAGTGAGTTGAGATATAAAATATTTGTGTCTTTGGCTAGTTTAAACTCAGTCTTGACTATGGAAATCTTCGGATTTTTCTTATTTTGAGAAAAATTGAAAAGTTCTGCGAAATTGGCACATCTGCATGTGCAAGCTCATGTTTTCAAGGCTTTACACAACTTAATCTGACCATCGGGGCTTGAAGAAATTGATGGGATGCATGATGCTTGTACGCAGACGGGTACTCCGCTTAGAGAATCTAAGCCTGCCCTGGCCCAGGCAAAGCGGTGTGTGTCAGAACATGCATGCTTATAAACTCTGTTGGTTTCGTTGGGTGACAGGGCTTGAGATGTCATTTCATCTCAATCTCGGGGGTAAAAGTCCCACAAAATTAGAAGCAATGTCGTGTTGATGGGGATGTTAAACCTCAAATCAAACAAAACAGTCCTGGTGTAAATTACATACACTCCAGGTTTGGCAGGATGGAGTTGCCTACACAGTAATCACGCTGCTGTTGATGTAATTATGGTAGGGATCAATCATATTTTTGCTTTTTACACATTCCACAAGTTTTTAGGGCAAATCAAGAGGGCCAATATAGAAACTATAGATGGGAAGATATGTGTTCTTAGGGGAGATTCTGGGTAATTGATAGTATTTTTTGGGGGCTGTCCAAGCAATAAAGCGGCATTCATTTTGGGTCAGGCCTTGGCAAAAGATAAGAATAAGACCAGATAAAATATTATTTGATCCAACGTTATTTTTACACCAGGAGAAATATATTTTGCTGCATGGAGTTTCCCGGTAAAGCGAAATCAACAGCACCTTTACATTATGAAAACATGCCTATACAAATACAATGTAAACTTAAACGCCGAAAAAAAAACAACAACAAAAAAAAAAACTGAAAATTTCAAGATGGAACAGTGTGATGTTTTTCTTATTTCGACTCAAAATATAGATTGTGGGTACAAGTTAGAACCGCCTCATTGAGGTGGTTCTAACCAGTTCCAACAATCTATGGTGGGGGGTTGATTTTAAGATTATTTCACTCATATCAAGCCGATCGTTAATCAGAGGTGGAAGAAAACCGGAGTACCCGGAGAAAAACCACCTGACCTACATGTGCCATTGCAGAACTTGGCGTCTCACATGTGACCCGAGTGAGGCTCGAACCACAGTGGTGAGAGACCTAATGATTAAGAGTGAGCGCTCTTGTCCACTAGGCCACGGAGGCCCGTCACAATCTATATTTTAGAGAGGAAAAACGAAACATAAGGTTTTCGCATTGTAAATCGAAGTTGTACTATTAGGGTTCTATTAGGTTCTTTTTGTTTTGGATGGCCATATGGCCATTTTGTGGGAAAGTAACTGTCCTTATGGCCTTCCTTTGTTTAGGTTTCCATTATGGTCTAGTCGCTTAATGTTTGTATTTCTTTCCCTTTGGTGTCTTTTATGGATGGAGTAAGTTAATTGTATCAATTCCTGATCTTTGTTCTACTTCTACTTTTCAAGGGGCTCAGGATTATATAGGCTTGTTTTTTTTTTTGTGATGAAACTACTTGTAAACTGCTTAGAGGATCTAAGCCTGCCCAGGCAGAGTGGTGTGAGTCTGACTATCCATACTTATACACTGGTTTCATTGGATGGCAGGGTTTAACACAATGATTTGTATAGACTTCTGATACACTAGATGCATGCATTGTTGTTATCTATCAAAGATGTTTTATTAGCCAGAAAAAATGAAATGGTTAAATGGCTAGACAGATTCTAAACCCTAGCTCAGACAAATACTTTAATGCACTTCTAAATGAGAACTTCTAATAAGCAGTGCCTGACAAATCCATTGCCCAGCTGCCATGAGGGCAAGTCCAAATTTTTCAACATAGTCCTGTTTATATTTTTTTGTTTTTTTATTTCATCTGTCCATTACTTTTATAATACATTTGTATTTCTGTCCCTAAATATTATATCTCGTGGAAAATGAAATACAATGGTCAATGGTTTCGAAAAGCTATCCATTTAATTATTCTGCTACTTTTATTGCATAAGAGTATGGCAAAATATGAGCTGTTGATAGTAAGATGGAAAAATATGGTTTTAATTTGTGGGTGCGGTAGGGCTTGAGATGGCATTTAATACAAAGATCAGTTAAAAGTCCCACAAAATGTGAATCAACATCTTCAAAATGTAAATAATGTAAACAGGGATGTAAAGGTAAATTCAAACAAATGAAAAGGTAGCGTTATTTGTGTGGTAATTATTAGCTGTATGACCTTTGTCAAATTCACCCTGGTTTAGAAAACAAACTAGAGTGTGATGGCTCAGTGGTTAGTGCACTTGCCTCTGATGCTAGAGGTCCCGGGTTCCGTCCCCGGCAGCGACTATAAAATTTCGGTGTCCTAACACGCCCCATTGGCATCTTTTGCAGGGATGAATGTCATAAAGTGCACCGTCCTTCGGATCTGGACCATAGCTGGAGGCCCTGTGCAGGGAGAGTTATGCCCTGTGCAGGTTAACCCTTTTTGTACCAAATGGAATCTTCCTTCTTATATATTGCAGGAGTTCATTTCAAAATTTAGGGGTGTCAGGTTGTGTTTTTATCAAAATGTATTTGGAAAATGACTGTACTTTTAACAAACAGTGGAGGCCCTGTTCAGTCGCCACATTCTGCGGCGTCACATCTGGGCCTGCACTGTTTGCCAGGGTACCCATTTTGGGGTTTCCGGTACTAAATGGGTTAAAGACCCCTACAATAATAATTACAAGATTACTGTGTAGGCTTTCATCCTGCAAACCTCGGGTGTATGTAAAGTAAACCAGAGAGTAATGGTCAGATGTGACCGATCGCAGTTAAAGTAGAAAGAAAGACAAGAAACGGCTGCATACTTCAAGTATGTGAAATGAACATAAGGTGTAATTTTTGGATGCCTATTTTTGACCAGGTATTGAAGTTTTTCTGGGCAGTATGTACAATTGGATAATCTTTGTAAGGAGGCGTATTGAGACAACTTGCACTTCCACATTTCACTTGTGCTGGAATTAATAATGAAAATGGTGTCCTCAATAGACTGATAGAATGTTAGGAATGTAAAAAACTTCAGCAGTTGAACAAGTTATGTGACCTCCAATGCTGCATTGTTTGAACAAGTGGTACAACAACAACAACAACAACAAGTGGTATGAAACACCAAAATTTGAACAAGATGTCTGCATCACAATTCACCTATTTCTGTGATTCTGGCCATCAGGGTGTAGAGTTTTGTTGTTGCTGTTTTCTTCTGGAGGTAGGAGCTGCATGCTTCTGGCTTATATTGATCGGTCCTGATTTTCTTCGACTGCAGTGGAAAAATCCTCAATGAGCATTGTTGGCTGTATTGTATTAACAACAGGTACATTGAACTGAAACACCAATTTTTTAAGCAAGATGTTTCAAGAAAAATGTACCTACTGTATTATTTTATTCACTCATTTCACAGCAGAAAAACTTGTGTTTACTTCCTCTCGCCAACACTAACGACTATTACTTCTGACACGGTGTGTAGGTGGCTGGTACGTCTTGCACTGGAATGAACGTCGAGGTAAAGGAGACACATTTCATTCACTAAATTTGATGTTTGTATCGGACCTGTAGCTGTAAAACGCCAACGAAAGCTGAAGTTGATGCAGTGCAGCCATATTTGTTTTCTATTCCGAAAGTATGAACGTGTGTCCATGGTAACAAGGAAGTTCAAATTTTAGCCAATCAGGTGCCTAATGTAACCGGAACCAATATTTTTAAACCGGAAGGACCATCAAATTTTCAGCCCAACAGCTTCTGGCTATTGAGGTTTTGAATGGGTGGGGTATGTTCCAATAAACAAATACACGTGTTACCGTTAAGCAACCAACTCTCGTTGTTTGCCGCCTTCGGCGGCAAACAACTCGTTGGTTGGTTGCTAATAACGGACCTAAAACTGACCCTTGAGGAACTCCTGCGTTTAATTGGAGATCGTCAGGGATGACCGTGCTGAGTGGAACCGAGGCTACAACGAGGTTCCGCTCAGCACGGTCATCCCGAGGGTTGGAGACGCCCATCTACAACAGAACCCCATATTGGATTCTTTTTCTTGCACAACACCTCCGGTTAGTTTTGACAGCTCGCACATGTATATTGTTTACAAAATAAAAGTAGTGCGGAAGTAGTTCCGGCAGTTGAATAGAATTGAAGCGCATTTATGTCTGTTGCCTGGGTCGGAACACCAGGGCCAGAACATAAATTTCTATCCCAGGTTAAAATCACGGATTTCCTTGTCTGGTGTGCAAGAAAATCTGTTCCGACCTAGGCATTAAAAGAATCAAGTTTTAAACATATGACATAAAATCCTTGATGCCCATTGATAGCTCCTATAATTTGCAAACATCTCATCTCGTGAACGTGCAAACCCTGCATTGAAGCGCGTGGCACTAGTGCAATGAAGGTTGCTTTCGGAAACTATGGACATACGGTGGAATTCCGCTATTTAGATCAGCTTAAATTAAAACTTATTTTTCTTCTTGACACATATTTAAAATATGTCGGTTTTTAGCTCACCTGAGCACGAAGAAAAGATGTGAAATATGAAAGCCCTATCACTTACCAATCGAAAGTTATGGACTACGTTAACGTTTTACAAAGTAGGTCAAACGCCAAGGTCATGGTCATGAGGTCAAAATTTATAGTACCACTAGAAAGGTCTTGTGACAAGGAATGCACGTGTGAAATATGAAAGCCCTACCACTTACCAATCGAAAGTTATGGCCAATATTAAAGTTTTTAAAAAGTAGGTCAAACGTCAAGGTCACGAGGTCATAAATTAACGCACCACTGGAAAGGTCTTATGGCATGGAATGCACATGTATGAAAGCCATATCAGTTACCATCCAAAAGTTATGCCCTATGTTATAGATTTTGCGAATGTTAAAGTTTTTTAAAAAAGAAGTAGGTCATATGTCAAGGTCAAGGTCACGAGGTCAAAAATTATGGTATCACTGGAAAGATCTTGTTACATGGAATAGACATGTGAAACATAAAGTCCTATCACTAACCAATCAAAAGTTATGACCAATGTTAAAGTTTTTAAAAAGGAGGTCAAAAGTATGTAAAATGTCAAGGTCAAGGTCACGAGGTCAAAATTTATGGGTAACTCTTGAAAGGTCTTGTGACAAGGAATCCACATGTAATATATGAAAGCCCTATCAGTTACTATTCAAAAGTTATGCCCAATGTTTGATTTTTGCGGACAGACTAATAGACGGACAGACATACCCAAAAACTATATGCACCCGAATCTTTGATTCCGGGGCATAAAGAAAAACAAAAAAAACATTTAAATTTACTCAAATGACATCTCATCCAAAGCCGGTAGTTGGATTTCGAAATAATTTCCAGGAATGTCTCTTGTGTGACAAATTTCTAAAACGGTTCTGCTCCGCTAAACAAAATGGTCGCCAGAACTGCTAATAATAATAATAATAATAATAAACATTTAGACGCTATCTTCTCAAAATTAAATGACCCATTTTCAAAATGATTTCACAGAAATGTTCCTCATATGATCCTTAACCAAAATTGCTAAAAAAAATAGCGAACACAAAGGTGCTGAATGACTGCGCGTATGGACTATAAGAATCTTATATGGGTGTGAGAGGTGTATGGAAAAATCCGTCCCGAGGGACACTGTCACGAGGCTTGCCGAGTGATGCCGGACAGTGATCCAGAGGGACGGATTTTTCTATCCACCCCTCACACCCATATAGGATTCTTTTTCTTTCATACCTTCCATTTCTATTGCGAATTTTTAATGCTGCTGTCACTTCGGTTACCGACCTCCGCCATTTTGTGATGACACAACAGGAATGTTTAATGACGTCACGCATGAAGACGCCGTACATGAGGTTGTAATCAACCAGTGCATTTATCAAACACGCGATTATATTCGATTTTGGGTCGGAACACCAGGGTCAGAACATAAATTTCTATCCCAGGGTAAAATCACACATTTCCTTGTCTGGTGTGCAAGAAAGTCTAGTCTGTACCCTTGTTGTTCGCAAATGACTGAAGCAGATTTTCCCCATTACGAAAACACGCCTATACAAATACATTGTAAGCTTTGTCGCAGAAAAAATGAACATTTTTCATGAAAAATTGTGACATTTTTTTCTTATTTCTGCTCAAAATATAGATTGTTGGTACTCGCCAAAACCGCCTCATCGAGGCGGTTCTAACCAGTACCTGCAATATATATTTAAGAGCAGAAATTTTCTTATTTCTGCTCAAAATATAGATTGTTGGTACTCGCTAGAACCGCCTCATCGAGGAGGTTCTAACGAGTACCTGCAATATATATTTAAGAGCAGAAATAAGAAAAAAATAGGTTTACCCCGGCAAACAAAAATCAAAATGAGTTCCTTTAAGAGCAATGAAAACATTCATAAGAAAGAAAATGGGCCATACTACGTAGTTTCGGCTAATAAAGCCTCATCAGTGACCCTGTAATGATCTGTAAACCCCAGTTTTACTGTATAAAAGTGGGGTTCAAGGGGGTCAAAATTATATAAGCATGTTTTCGTGATGCAATACGATGTTAATTGACATTTCCAAGCAGGCACATGGTGTAATTGTGACGTCACATCAACGTCGGTACAACGTCATGACGTTTATGTAACGTCACATATACGACGTTGATTTGACGTTGCCCTAGTGACAAGTGCCTGTTAGTTTGCGGCGATTAGCGAAGATTCAGATCAGCCCACCTACAAGTACTCATTATGAAAACGTAGCCGTGTACTAAAATGGTATACAGTAAAATTCCGCTAATAAGACCACCTAAAATTAAGACTAAATCTGCTTTTTGAAGCTTATTGAAAAGTAGAAGTAAAACAAAGATCAGGGGATAAGTAAAACAAGACCCTGGGGGATACTGAACGAGAATCGTTCATGTCAATTGATGTCTAGTTAATTTCGGACTGGCTGTTTTGATGTGGCCTGAGTTTATCTCCAATAAAGTTATGTTCTGTTCTGTCGTTACTAAAAGTAGAAGTAAAACAAAAATCAGGAATCGACACAATTAACTTTCTCCACCCATCAAAGACACCAAAGGGAAAGAAACACAAACATGACCATACTGGAAACCTAAACAAATGAAGGCCATAAGGACAGTTACTTTCCCACAAAATGGCCAAATGGCCATCCAAAATGAAAAGACACAAGTGATACATGTTGTAAGTAACAAACAACAACATAAATGAACCGCCACAGAAGAACCGCATTGGAACGGTCAGTGGAAAGAATTCCACTGGGTGGGGGGGGGGGGGGGGGGGCGGGGGAGGGGGCTTAAATCGATTTTACATGGCCATAATCCTCGCCCTTACCTCTGTCGCGGTATACACTAATTTTGTTTAGTCCGCATGAAGGCTTCCTAACGCATCAGTGTAACCTCTCCGAGAACATACAAATCAAAAACTACGGAGATGAAACAAGGTTGAGGACTCGACAGCATGCAACAACAGAATTGCTGGATCAAAAGAAAACCAACAGTTAGACTCCGAGGGGCTCGACCAAAGACGGAGCATCAGGCGCCAACAAACATAAAGAATACTAAAATAAAATTCCATATATGTTTTATGCTGGAATCGTCATATAATTTTAGGCCCGACCCACCGGTGTGCAATCAAAGAGGGAAGCAAAGTTTCAGCTTAGGTTTCAGTTATTATTTCTTTGGGTTTTCTACACGTAGTGTCTCCCGATAAAAGACCACATTTGGGACTGTTCAAAAGTGGTCTTAACGACCACTTTTGAACAGTTCCAAAGGTGGTCTTAATATAGGTATGTTACTGTATATGTTTCCTATCACTAGACTTTTTCAGATGATTTTTTTTTTTATATTTGTCTTATTTCCAGTTCAAATATGGATTGTGGTTGCTCGTTAGAACTGCCTCAGTGAGTGACCCACAGTCTACGTATGCTTTCAGCATAAACAAGATAAATAAAGAAAACCCCAGTAAACTCTACTTTTCTCTATATATAGTGGTGTTTATATATAGTAGGGTTGAGCCGGCCTCGGTAGCTCAGTCGGATGCGCGTCTGACTGGTGATCAGGAGGACTACCTGCCGAAGTCGGCAACATTCTTTCGTGGAGATTGATCATGAAATCTTTTAGAACTACGGTCATTCACTCCCTTCCGCTGATTCAAGAAGGGCAGTTGTCAGTTTCTAGCTAAAGAATGTGCACTGTACTGGTTAACCGCTGGCGTATAAGCCTGCCAAGGGAAAGTGTGGATAGGTTAACTGACCGGCTCGAAAATGGTCTAATATAGTGTTGACTGGGCCGTTAAACTCCAATACAAACAAACAAAGCAAAATAGTGGGGTTTAGAGGGGGTGTTCATTACACGGGCTTCTTCACCTGATCCACTTGCATCTGGAGAAGGAGAGACAGTAGGCTCACACTCTTATATTAAGGTCTATAGGGTGCTGCCAGCATTCCAACAGATGACCTTGTTTCCCCAGCTATGCACTGCAGAAAGCACCTTTGAATGGCGTTTCAGACCCTTACTGCAAAACCTGACATTGATACAGAATCGCATTTGAGATTGGAATGCCTTTCTCGATTCGATTATTTCGACAGGGTTGTGTAGCTAAGTTTACCTAGGGACTAACTTCCCATATCACAGGTCCTGGTGTATGAATGTCATTTGACGTGTCACCAGTGACAATTCTGATTCTGATTATGATTCTGTTCCTTCACGATCTGCTATATATCAGATGGTTTCTGCTGTCGACAGCCTTAATCGAAAAATATCAAGCTTAACACTAACGCACCGAGTTTTCATTGTAAATGATCAAACTGCTTGTTTCATCCAAAATCTTAAAATGCATTCTAACTTTTTTTAACTGTATAATTCATATTTATGGACAAAAGGCGACAAACATTATTTTGCATTACATGAAATTTATAATACATTGGCGCCTTATCAATATCAATTTCAAGATATGCTAGGTGATTTATGGCAAGTGTTTTGAAACAAATGCACTGTTAGCCCTGGGAGATCGGTTGCTTGTTATTGTCAGCTTTGGAGATGGTCAGATCTGGGTCAACTCTGTTTGACAGTGTCCTGTCCAGATTTTACAGATAAACAATCTTTTGCACAGCGCTCAAACGTTACAGAGAGAATATAAGTGAGTGAGTGAGTGAGTGAGTGTTTGAGTTTAACGTCCCACCAACAGCTAAGGTCATACGGAGACGGGACCTCGGTTTAAAGACTCATCCGAAAGTCAAGAGAAGCCCGGGATCGATCCTGCGATCCCTGATTTACAAGGCAAGTAGCGTAACAACTACACCACGGAGGCTTCTACAGAGAATATAAGAATCTTATATGGGTGTGAGGGGTGGATGGAAAAGTCCGTCCCAAGGGTCACTGTCCGGCATCACGAGGCTTGCCGAGTGATGCCGGACAGTGATTCCGAGGGACCGATTTTTCTATCCGCCCCTCACACCCATATAGGATTCTTTTTCCTGCATACCTTCCATTTCTTAACGACGTCCGCCATATTGTGATGACAGTACATGAATGTTTAGTGACGTCACGTAACGTGCTATGACGTCAACCTTAACGACGGCGCATACGGGTCGTAATCAACCAGTGCGTTTTATCAAACGCGTGATTATATTCGATTTTGGGTCGGAACACCAGGGTCAGAACATAAATTTCTATCCCAGGGTAAAATCAAGGATTTGCTTGACTGGACTGGTGTGCAAGAAAAAAAGCTCTGCTGCCATAGCAACAGATATGGATAGAACTTTGGGATACCTGAAGGATAGTATTCCTTATTTCTCAATAAAAACCTGTGTTGTGGGCATTCATTAGAACCGCCTCAGGGAGGCGGTTCCAATGAGTTAAACATAGGTTTTTATAGAGATTTGACAAAAACTATCCTCCAGATATCACAAAATGCTTACCTTATCTATTGTTACGGCTATAAATAACGATTACCTGAATTTTGTACAGCATTAGTGATAGGTATGTGGACAAAAGCAGGCGGGGGACTTCTCGTTACAAAAACACTCCTATGCCAATATATTGGTAAAATCTTAGCACCAAAAAATGAAATTTTTCAGATAAAATTCTTGATATTTTTCTGATTTCTGCTCAAAAAATAGATTGTGGGTACACGTTAGAACCACCTCATCGAAGCGGTTCTAACGAGTACCCACAATCTATCTTTTGGAGCAGAAATAAGAATATAAGAATCTTATATGGGTGTGAGGGGTGGATGGAAAAATCCGTTCCGGCATCATGAGGCTTGCCGAGTGATGCCGGACAGTGATCCCGAGGGACGGATTTTTCTATCCCCCTCTCACACCATATAGAATTTTTCTTGCATACCTTCCATTTCTTAGCGCGGTTTTTTAATGCTGCAGTCACTTCGATTACCGACGTCCACCATATTGTGATGACAGGAATGCTTAGTGACGTCACGTAACGTGCTGTGACGTCATCCTTAACAGCGGCGCATATGAGGTCTTATTTAACCAGTGCATTTATCAAACACGCGAGAATATTCGATTTTGGGTAAGAATCCAAGGGTCAGAACAGAATTTCTATCCCAAGCCAAAACTATGAATTTCCTTATCTGGTGTGCAAGAAAAATAAGGCTAACCCCTATAGGGGTAAACCCCAGGTTTACTAGATAAAAGTGGGGTTCAAGGGGGTCATAATTATATAGGCGTGTTTTCCTGATGTGCTATATTGATGTTCCGTGACTAAAGAGCTTATATTTGTTTTGTTGCGAACTGGGATTTGGCAAGAGAAGCTAATGCCCATTGGTAACATAATAGATCGTAATTGTTACGTCATCTGTCTCGCCCCCGCCAAGAGAGGCTAGGAGAAATAGATTGGCTGCATGATGCTTCCACGCAGAGCTGGTAAACCGCTTAGAGGATCTAAGCCTGCCTAGGCAAAGCGGTGCGAGTGTCGGACCGTCCATGCATATAAATCCTATTGGTTTCATTGGGCGACATGGCTTGAGATGTCATTTCATCTCAGTGTCGGGTAAAAGTCCCACAAAATTGGAAGCAACGTCTCCAAAATGACCTTAAATCAAACAAACAAACGTCCTCTGTCTGAGTAAGGATTAAGCCCATGTGTGATGCATCGGAGCTTATAAGATTTAGATTATTATTAAGATTTGCCCATATCAAGCATCTCGAAATACACATACATTTATATAGTAAAATTTGGGATTACAGGGGTAAACCTTATATTTCTTATTTCTGCACAAAGACATAAATTTTGGGTACTAACAATTTTTTTTATTTTATTTTATTTTTTTTTTGGTTGGGTTTTACGGCCCTTTCAAGATTATTTCACTCATATCGAGCCGATCGTTAATCATAGCTGGGCGAAAACCGGAGTACCCGGAGAAAAACCACCTGACCTTCCGTTGCAGAACTTGGCGTCTCATACGAGGCTCGAACCCACGCCGGTGAGAGACCTAATGACTAAAAGTCAGCGCTCTTATCCATTAGGCCACGGAGGACCGTGGTTCTAACAATTACCCACAAGCTATATTTTGAGCAGCTATAAAAATGTCACAATTTTTCATCTTAAAATATTGTTTTTTTTTCTCTGATAAAGGTTACAATGTATTTGTATAAGCGTGTTTTCGAAATGGATTGTGTTTGATTGATTTTAAATTTAGAAGCCCAGTCAACACTGTTGATGTCATATCGAGCTGGTCAGTTTACTAAACCACACCATTCCTGGACAGGCTTATACGTAAGCGGTTAACTAGTACAGTGTACATTATTTCGCCGAAAACTGACAAATGCTCTTCTTTAAAGTTCAACGGAAACGGTAATTTTACCACCATATCTTTATTAATTATCCATGTAGCACAGATAAAAATAAGCAATTACAAAAAGTCGCGAGAATTCAAAAGGTTATATAGGGGAAGTTATAAGCCAATAAAGTTACGTGATTTACCGTTCTTTCGCACCTGTCCAAATTTAGATTTTCACGCATGCGCACTTGCGCGTGACGTCATTTGTAGTCACATTTCGAAGTGACAGCTATGGCGGACAGTGCAAATCTTAGAGAGTTAGAGGAGAATGACGGTGATTCTGTTTTAGCTGGGTCAATCAGGCCGGTACAGCCGTATCAGTTTGAACCAAGAAGAGAATCTGCGCCCGATTACTCGGAAGATTCCGAATCGGACACATCTAGCGAGTCAGATTTGGAGGGCCAGCTGAGCGATAGGCTCGGCAACACAGACTGGTAAGTTAGCGAGAATAATAAACAAAAAAATGCATGACGAGGAAAAAATAAGTTCGTCCACTTTACTACTGATTAGCCCAATATTAGTAAGGTTCCGTTTCGTATTTTGATAGCCGAAAATAACGTAAGGAAAGGAGGAAGTAAATAAAAAAATCGGGGGGGGGGGGGGGGGGCGGGGGGGCACTGGTTGAGACAGTGGGGGCTGACAACTGTTTTGTCATCTTTACAACCCGCAATAGGGCCAAATACTTTCAATAGAATGAGCCAGAAAGCCAAGATAATTCCTGCTCATTCATTGTTTATGAAAAGTGGAAAAATTTAAGCCTGCCCCAATGACCTAAATGATGTTGACCGGGCCGTTAAACTCGAATACAAACACACAAAACAAACGCAAGTTCGTTGGAACTATAAATAGATATTGTTGTATCGTCTTGGGATCCATGAGACATCGGGGTACCTGAAAAAGATTGCCAGTGGTGTATCTCAGTTGGTAGAGTGTCCGCTCCGGGGAACGGGAGGTCTCGGGTTCGATCCCGGGCCGCGACATACCAAAGTCGTTAAAAATGGTACTAGCTGCTCCTCGTTTGGCACTCAGATTTACGGGGTAGATCTAGGACTGGTCGATCCAGTGTCAGGATAATGTGACTGGGTGTGGTATCATGTAATGTGTTTGGGACATGATACTTCAGTGAGGCAGCACTATAAACGTGAGCATTGAGCTCCCTGTCGCAACCAGACACCGTCGTGATATGACTGAAAAATTGTTGAAAGCGACGTTAAACCCGAATTCACACACACACACGAAAACACGCCTATACAAATGCATTGTAAACTTTACCGCCATGAAAAAGAAATTTTTAAGATGAAAAATTGTGATATTTTTCTAATTTCTGTTCAAAATATAGACTATGGGTGCTCGTTAGAACCGCCTCATCTCGTTTTCGTGATGGTTTTGCTAATTTGTTTCTAAACCATTACCACTCTTTAGGCTAATTCAGCAGACAACAAATTGATGATATTTTTTCTTTTCTTTTTATTTTTCCTGAAAACAGGCTATGACATTTCATGCAAATTGTCTCCATAGGAGACAAAATGCATAAAATGTCAAATCCTGTTTTCTACGAAAAACATAAGAAAAATATTTCAAATGACTGCTGAAAACAAAAAAAAAAAAAAAAAGCGATAGAGCGTTAACGGTCCGGTCAACGCTTTCGCGGTCATGTCGGGTGGATGAGTTAACCTTAGTCCATCTAAGCGGCAAACAATTCCAGTGTACGTCGCCAGTAACTTCCAGTCAGTGAATTGGGAGAATGAACGTCGAAGATATTTCACGATCAGTTTGCACGAAAAAACAATGCGGATCGATCCCTTGACCTCCTGTATGGTAACCAACAAAAAACGCAGGCCCCCACACATCATGGCTAGGAAAAATAGCCATCCATTGGACTGCATGGTTTGTTTGTTTGATTTGAGGTTTAACGTCCCCATCAACCTTGTATTGGTCATTTTGGAGACGTTGCTTCCAATTTTGTGGGACTTTTACCCGACACTGAGATGAACTAACATCTCAAGCCCTGTCGCCCGATGAAATCAATAGGGTTTATAAGCCTGGATGGTCCGACGCGCACCGCTTTGCCTGGGCAGGCTTAGATCCTCTAAGCGGTTTACCATGACCAGTGTGCGGCCGGTTCCAGCTCTGCGTGGATGCATCATGCAACCCATCAATTTCTTCAAGCCCCGATGGGCGGGGGCCGATTGTACGGCATGGTGTTTCGAAGCAGAGCTGAAACCGACCGCACATGAGTACTAGTAAACCGCCTAGAAGGTCTTAAGCCTGCCCAGGCAAAGTGATGGGAGTCCATGCATATAAACCTATTTGGTTTCATTCGGTGGCAGGGCTTGAGGTGTCATTTCATCAGAATCACACAAAATTAGAAGCAACATCTCCAAAATGACCCAAATTGTGTTGATGGGGACGTTAAACCTCGATTCAAAGAAACAAAATCCATCAAAAACACAACATCAACCTACATCGCCATCGAACAAGCTACAGTGGAACTTCAATAGCTCTAATACATTTGGGATCTCGACAAATTTGTCAGTCGACCCAAAATTACTAAGCATAAAAGCTTTTCAGTGATAAAGTCCACGTGACTATCAATGACTTGTCGGAATAACGATTATTTATATAAAAAAAAAGATGCCGTGTGGTCAGGGTTATCCATAGAATCTGGACTGGAATTTGGCACAGTGTAGACCTAGACGCCGCACAATGCGATGTCTGATCAGTGTCTACACTGTTTGCGTAAAAAATAGAATGGAGTTTAAAGGTTGAGCGAAACAGACAATCGATCCACCATGCACTACCCTCAGTGCTTTGATTAGAGATAGGGGTTTTGTGTGTCTGTATTGGAGCTTTATGGCCCAGTCAACACGATTTAGGTCATTTTGGAGCCGGTCAGTTTACCAATCCCAGGCTTATACGTAAGCGGTTAACCAGTACAGTACACATTCTTTCGCTGCCCTTCTTGAGACAGCGGAAGTGAGAGAAGATTTCATTATCAATCTCCACGAAAGAATGTTACCGACCCCGGGAGGTATCGAACCCGCGTCCTCCTGATCACCAGTCAGACGCGCATCTGTCTAAGCTACTGAGGCCGGCTAGAGATAGGGGTAGTTTGAGCAACTGAGGATTACCAGGAGGCATAATAGACATGCTTTAGGCCTTTACAAAATGAAGGCTTGATAAATATCGCCTAATCTAATGCGTACGCCCGCCCCCGCCCATAGGGGCTTGAAGAAATATATGGGCTGCATGATGCTTCCACGCAGAGCTGAATCCGGCCCGCACACTAGTACTGGTAAACCGCTTAGAGGATCTAAGCCTGTCCAGGAACCGCGGTGCGAGGCGGACCGTCCATGCTAACAAACCCTATTGGTTTCACTGGGCGACAGGGCTTGAGATGTCATTTCATCTCAATGTCGGGTAAAAGTCCCACAAAATTGGAAGCAACGTCTCCAAAATGACCTTTACAGTGTTGACGGGGACGTTAAACCTCAAATCAAACAAACAAAACTAATGCGTACGCACATATTCCAGATGAATTATCATAAACTCTCTCTCTCTCTCTCTCTCTCTCTCTCTCTCTCTCTCTCTCTCTCTCTCTCTCTCTCTCTGCTGGCCTCGGTAGCTACGGTCATTCTCTCCCTTTCTGGCGAAAGAATGTGCCCTGTACTGGTTAACCGCTTACGTATAAGCCTGCCCAGGTAAAGTGTGGATAGATAAACTGACCGGCTGAAAATGACATAGTGTTGACTGGGCCGTTAAACCCCAATACAAACAAACTCTCCCTCTCTCTCTCTCTCTCTCTCTCTCTCTCTCTCTCTCTCTCTCTCTCTCTCTCTCTCTCTCTCTGCCCCGGTCAGCAACATTCTTTCGTGGAGATTGATCTTGAAATATTCTCTTCAGAATATTGCCAGAATGTGCACGTTTACGTATAAGCCTGCCCAGGAAAGAATGGATAGGAAAACTGACCGGCTCAAAAATGACCTACTTGTTTGTATTGGAGTTTAACGGCCCAGTCAACACTATTTCAGGTCATTTTTGAGCCGGTCAGTTAACCTATCCATACTTTGACTAGGCAGGCTTATACGTAAGTGGTTAACCAGTACAGTGCACATTCTGCCGCCAGAAACTGACAACTGCCCTTCTTTAATCAGCGGAAGGACCTAAATAGTGTTAACTGGGCCGTTAAACTCAACACAAACAAAACCTCTCTCTCTCTCTCTCTCTCTCTCTCTCTCTCTAGGGTATTTTGATATAATCGATCGTACCATATATAATTGCACAACAACGTGTCACAAGATTTTTCGACATGTCAGCGAAATATATTGTATTATCAGTCCGATGTATGTTTTCGGTTTATGTTTCATTGATAATGTGAATCGGGTATAAGAACGAAGTGTGACATTTGAAAACATACAGTGAACCTGGGGTGACTCGAATATCGATGCAGGCTCCTTAACCATGTCTAATTCGAACTCGTTCCTGGGTCCCTAGAAAAGAAACATTACTCCAGATATCACCGCCCCGCCCATCGGGGCATCGAGAAAAAGATTGGGCTGCACGATGCTTCCACGCAGAGCTGATACCGACATTAGTACTGGTAATCCGCTTAGAAGGTCTAAGCCTGCCCACGAAAACTACTGCGAGTCGGCCCGTCCATGATTATAAACCCTATTGGTTTCATTGGGCGGCAGGGACTGAGGTGTCATTTCATCTCAATGTCGGGTAAAAGTCCCACAAAATTGGAAGCAGCGTCTCCAAAATTACCTAAATAGTGTTGGCGGGGACGTTAAGCCTCAAATCAAACAATACTCCAGATATCAGATTATTTTGGATAATTCATCTTCAAACAATTTGTTGTATGTACTCATTAGAATCGCCTCGGTGAGGCGATTCTAATGAGCACACACAGCATATTTTATTTCATAGAAATTCAAAAAGATATCCCTAAAACATGCCAGTTATGCCTCCTGAACTAATACTATTATTAACCGGGCCTCCGCCCATTTGGACTTGTGAAATGTATTGGGCTACATCGTGCTTCCACGCAGAGCTGAAACCGACCGCACATAAGTACTGGTAAACCGCTTAGAAGGTCTAAGCCTGTCCAGGGAAAGTGGTGCGAGCCGGACCGTTACTGCATAAAAAGCCTAGTGGTTTGTTTGGGGATGGGGTAGGGCTTGAGATGTCATTTCATCTCAATGTCGGGTACAAGTCCCAAAAATAAGAAGCAACGTCTCCAAAATGACCTTAATGGTGTTGGCAGGGAAATTAAACCTCAATTCAAACAAAACACAACTATTATTAACCCTTAATGACTCGATTTATATGTTCATGGTTCGAGTTTGCAGTTCAGCATGCCCCACAATCTTCATTATATCGAAATAATAATACAAGTAAAGAACGCCTGGTTCTTGCTATATAGACGTCTGTCATACTCCAATTCAGAGTTTCATATTCGTTTTCTTTTGGCAATTTTATCGTTATCGTCATAAGTCAATAATACGTTGCAATAATTATACAAATACAATGTAAATTTTAAATTTTAAGCTGAAAAATTGTGATATTTTTCTTATTTCTGCTTTAAATATAGATTGTGGGTACACGTTAGAATCTATATTTTAGAGCAGAAATGAGAAAAATTAAGTTTACCGGGCCCCTGTAACCCAAGTCTTACTATATAAAAGTGGGGATCAATGGGGTCAAAATTATATAGGCGCGTTTTCGTGATGTGGAATAAGATTAATTACACAAGTAAACCTGTGAATATTATACACACATGATCTTACATGAGTGGTCATTTCATACGAAATATATGGAGCAAGCCAACGGCGAGTTTCCTTAATTTCATATGAAATGATCACGAATGTAGGATTCTGTTTATCATATATTGATTGTATTGCTGAAGAAGTTAAAAGAAAATCAGCAGAAATCATGATAGCCTGTGCTTGACCCTGAACCAGTAACCGTGTGGTTATATTATATAAATATTACATTATGAGGAATATGAAAACCAGCCGAGGCGCAGCCGAGGTTAATATTCATATACCAAGGGGTGACATTTTTCACTATCACCCTCTCAGGAATTTAATATTTATTTTATCTAATAATCAATGTCAGGGATTCAAATGAAAAATACAGGACAGCTCACATGCGACTTTTGTCGTCATGACGTTCAAAATTATTGGATAATGTCGGCTTTCTACATAAGCGACGTTAGCTGTTGAAACAAACATTCAGTGCCTATTTGTTCAAAACTACAGACGTCGTTAGTTAACGTATCGTTAAATTTTTTATCATTTAATATGACAAATATACTTACATTTTTGCTGAAAAAAATGTGAGCAGCAAAAGCTGCTGACATTTTTTCAGCAAAAATAACAAAATTTTAGTATTTGTCTTTGCTAGAACAGTTATTAAATCGACCACTAACGAGCTCATTAACTTACCATAACCATAACACACCCGTGCGACTTTGTGCATTTTTCACATCTCCAAAATGGCTCCTTTTCTCAGGGAAAATCCGCGATATTTTTCTTATTTATACTTCAAACATAGGTTGTGTGTGCTCGTTAGAACCGCCTCATTGAGGCGGTTCTAAACGAGTACCCACAACCTATGTCTTGGAGCAGAAATAAGAAAATAGTGTTTACCCCCGTAAACCCCAGTTTTGTCTTTATAAAGTGGGGTAATGGGGGTCTTCAATTCACGGACTTGTTCCCGAGATGCGAAGCTTTGAACAACTGGACCCTGACGTTCGAACGTCTATAAATTATACCATGTTACAAGTTTTGGTCTATACCCTTTTTCTCTAGCTTTCCTGAAGAAACGAACCCTATGCGCACACGATTCCGCGCATCTGATGGTCAAAACTATCGCAGGGTGATAGCAAAAGGTATCACCCCCAGTACTATGGGTGTTTCCATGGGAGAGTCACGTGAGGTATACTAACATTCATTATCCACTAGAACATTAACATTTGAATGGAACTTGCAATGTTTTTTTCTGTGTTTCAGAGACTGTTAATTGCTCATTTTAACCATGCTTTTGAGTCGGTTGAAACAAGTACCATTACTATAATCTGAGCTTTCAACAAACATTAGAAAAGTATGCTTAGTCCATATGCGCATGCATTCACATTCTCGCGAGACGAAGCAAATTGTAAACCTTAGCTAGACGGACTGTATAATGTTAGGTTGTTTATTCTATATATAGCAACTGTTGTCATAACTCGTGACGTGTCCAGGTAGACACAGGTATATAAAGCCTGTTTCCTTGTGTAAACCTCGGAAAGAAACACCCCCACTTTCGGAAGGCTGTGGCGCGCTGTATACAGGGCAGTAGGGTTCGACCTGCGCCTGTAGAACTGGTAACCATGGCTGACTGGAAGTGGATCTTGGCATGGCAGAAATAACCCCTCTCTCTGAGATCATTTGCTTACTTCGCAACCTCTCAGGATGTTCGTGTTCTGGGAATCTGTACCGGTTCTAGGGTCTCATCCACAGCAACCCCGCAAACACGTTAGTGCTAAGGGGTGGGTGAGGTAGCCCGGGGACCACCGGTTTTATCTGACAGGTGTCGGATACAATACAAAACAGGCATCGTTACGATGGAACCGGTAGGTCTTCGTGGAAAGCAGCAGATAAAGGATACACAGATGGATATTTTGGCAGGTAAAAAGTAACAAATCTCTCTCTCTCTCTCTCTCTCTCTCTCTCTCTCTCTCTCTCTCTCTCTCTCTCGTTCAGCATCCGCAGTGTAGTGGATTCTCTTTTTCTCTCTCTCAGCCTCCGTGGTATAGTGGATTCTCTATCTCTCTCTAAGCCTCCGTGGTATAGTGGATTCTCTCTCTCTCCCTCTCTCTCTCTCTCTAAGCCTCCGTGGTGTAGTGGATTCTCTCATTCTCCATCTCTCTCTCTAAGCATCCGTGGTGTAGTGGATTCTCTCATTCTCTCTAGCCTCCGTGGCGTAGTGCTCTCTCTCTCTCTCTCTCTCTCTCTCTCTCTCTCTCTCTCTCTCTCTCTCTCTCTCTCTCTCTCTCTCTCTCTCTCTGTGGTGTAGTGGATAAGCTACTCGCCTCATAAACCAGGGGTTGTGGGTTCGTCTACGTATGACCTTAGTTTCTGATGGGACGTAAAACTCACCTACCCCGCCTCTCTCTCTCTCTCTCTCTCTCTCTCTCTCTCTCTCTCTCTCTCTCTCTCAAATCGGATTGGAGGATTGGATCGGAACTCTCGGGGCAGCGCGATAGAATTTTTTGCGGGGTTGCGAAGTAAGCAAACGTCGATGAGAAGGTGTCATTTGTGTCCTGAACGAGGTTCACTTTCAGGCATACCAACAGATAAGGAAAGTATTTTGTGATAATTGAAGAATAGTTTTTGTCAATTCTCCATAAAAACCTATATTGTGGGTACTCATTAGAATCGCCTCGCCAAGGCGGTTCTTATGAGTACCCAAAACATAGGTTTATATGGAGAAACGAGGAAAACTATTCTTATTTTATCACAAAATACTTACCACACAGCCACACAGGGTATACCACACAGCCTGAAGAAATTGGGTTCTTCAATGATAAGACCACAAAATACTTCAATGGTTCGACTGTGAAAAATGGTCCAGTCGAACTTCAATGGCTCGAACACCTTTGGAACTGTGAAAAAATGTTCGAGGCAGAAGTTCGAGCTGCTGAGAGTTACTCATAGCAATAGGTCAGGCGGCCTAAAAAGATCTGTTTCCGATTCTCGTTTAAAAAGAAAGATGTCTTGTGTGTACTCATTAGAATCGCCTCAACGAGGCGATTCTAATGAGTACACACAACAAACATTTTCAAGATTTAATAAGTAGAAATTATAATTATTAGCCCCAAACGTTTTAATATCTGCATTTACAATACATATTCCTAGGAACGCAAGAATGGCTTCGAAATAGCCATGGTAAACGAGCCATCAGGGTTCGAGCCGTCGAAGTTTCGCTGTATCAACAGATCCGGAGTAATGAGGACAATCATGTGGCTTATGTCCTTTGACTTCAAACGAGCATATAAACCAGGGCCCATTTGTTCAACGCACCTTTAACTTGCGGTCAAAGTGTTACTCGGCCTCCGCCCATCGGGACTTGAACAATTATATAGGCTGCATGGTGCTTCCACGTAGAGCTGAAACAGACCCGCACACGAGTACTGGTAAACCGCTTAGAGGATCTAAGCCTGCCTAAGCAAAGCAGTGCGAGTAGGTCCGTCCATGCTTATAAACCATATTGGTTTCATTGGGCGGCAGGGCTTGAGAAGTCATTTCACCTCAATGTCGGGTAAAAGTCCCACAAAATTGGAAGCAACGTCTCCAAAATGACCTTTACAGTGTTGACGGGGACGTTAAACACCAAATCAAACAAACAAATTTCTTGTTCTGGCATCAAATAGAATAGAATGTGTCTGCTGAGATTGAGTTATATTCCTAATCCATATGTATTGTATTTTAAATTGTGATTTCAAATGTATTTATTGATGAACATTGACGTATACAGTACCACTCGGAAAGGACTAAAATAGGCTATGCCTATATACGTCCAATCCAATGGTACATATATATGTACTCCTCTGTGTGTATGTATGTAACCATGAAATAAATAAATAAATAAATAAATAAATAAATCAAATATAATTGCTACTTGCGCCCCGCCCATCGGAGATTGGGGCTGCAGACCTGAAACCGACCGAACTTTGCGCTTAAAATGCCTGTCCAGGAATGATGATGTGTGTCAACCCATGCGGCTTCTTTGGGTGGTATGGCTTGAGATGTCATTCCATCTCAATATCGGGGGAAAGTCCCACAAAATCGGAAGCGACGTCTCTAAAATGACCTAAATAGTCTTAACGGGAACGTAAACCCTCAACACAAACACACAAACCATGTAGAATGTTATTTTTGCTTGCATTTGCCTATGAAAAGCTATTCACATTCATCACGTGAACAAGTCCGTGAAATAAATACCCCCTAAACCCACTTTATATAGAGGAAACTGGGGTTTACGGGAGTAAACAACATTTTCCTTATTTCTGCTCCAAGACATAGGTTGTGGGTACTCGTTAGAACCGCCTCATTGAGGCGGTTCTAACGAGCACCCAAAACCTATGATTGGTGTATAAATAAGAAAATTATCACAAATTTTCATCATTAAATTGCCTTTTTTGAGTTACGAAATACTGTACTATACCACACGGATGTGTAATCGTAATGTTTAGCAAAAATATAAGTACCCAGCATGCATTCAACGTTAAACTAACGTTGAAACAACGTTGAAACGTTGTTTCAACGTTTGTTCAACGTTGAGTCAACGTTTTGTGCCTGCAGGGTATATTTGCCATATTCAGTGATCAAAGCTTTAGCCATGCATGTGTTTATGTTTGAATGTTTGAGTTGAGGCCAAGTCTTGCAAGTCCTGAACACTGTACACTTTTCTGTTCAAGGATAGCCCGCTTATAGAACATATTTAAGTCCCCATTAACACTTTTTAGGTCGTTTTGGAGACGTTGGCCCCTATTTTGTTGGACATTAACCCGACATTGAGATGAACTGGCATCTCAAGCCCCGCGGCGCAACGAAACCGCTAGGGTTTATAACTTGAGACGGTCCGACTTGCATCATTTTGCCCGGATAGGCTTAGACCTAAGCGGTTTATCGGTCAGTTTTTCAGCTCTACGCGGAAGCACCATGCAGCTCAATCTATTTCTCCAAGCCCTGATTGGTGGAGGCGCTTTAACCATATGTTAATTAATGAAATGGGCCAAGCTCCCGAGAAAAGAACACCAACTTAGCGCGTGAATCAAGAAAAGGCTCCGCCGCATCACATAACAAGTCCCTGAAATGAGGACCCCTCTAAACTCCATTTTATACGGAAATGTGTTTGATTTGAGGACGTCCCCGTCAGCACTGTTAAGGTAATTTTGGGGACGTTGCTTCCAATTTTGTGGGACTTTTACCCGACATTGAGATGAAATGACATCTAAAGCCATGTCGCCCAATGAAACCAATAGGGTTTATTAGCATGGACGGTCCACCTCGCACAACGGTTCCTCGACAGGCTTAAATCCTCTAAGCGGTTTACCAGTACTAGTGTGCGGGCCGGATTCAGCTCTGCGTGGAAGCACCATGCAACCCATATATTTCTTCAAGCCCCTATGGGCGGGGGCTATTTTATGCGGAAAACCTCCACTAATGGTCACCCCTGTTAAGCAGCCACCTCTCTTCAGAAGCCACAATAATTACGCACATAGCATTTTACCATATACTTTACCTCTACTCAGCAGCCATCCCTCGCCTCCAGCCAGAAGCCGACTTACCAATTCTAAATTCCCGCTATTAAACAGCCAGAGTTTAACTCAATAACAAAAAAAACCAGATGTAAAAATAGGAATTTCTTTTCTGTTGTGTGTGTGTGTGTGTGTGTGTGTGTGTGTGAATTCGGGTTAAACGTCGCTTTGAACAATTTTTCAGTCATATCACGACGGTGTCTGGTTTCGACAGGGAGCTCAATGCTCACTTTTATAGTGCTGCCTCACTGAAGTATCATGTTCCAGACACATTACATGATACCACACCCAGTCACATTATCCTGACACTGGGTCGACCAGTCCTAGCTCTACCCCGTAATTCTGAGTGCCAAGAGAGGAGCAGCTAGTACCATTTTTAACGACTTTGGTATGTCGCGGCCCGGGATCGAACCCGTGACCTCCCGTTTCCCGGAGCGGACACTCTACCAACTGAGCTATCGGGGCCGGTTTCTTTTCTGGTGTACTTATTTATTTCAAAATTTATTTATGGAGCGTAGCTCTTGCAGCGTAGCTCCAGTGAAATGAGAAGTGATTTCGGCACAACTTTTTGAGTTACTGCGTATGACCTAATCACCAGTGAGAAAATAGAGCCCCTTGTTAACATAGTAGATTATAACGCCATGCGATATCTTCTTATAGACTGCTTCACAGACGGAATAAATGAATATGTTTAATAGATGAACTGTGTAGCAGTCTAATCGTTTTATAGTTCAGTTTACAGCCCATTTTGTACCGTAAAATCCCAAACTTGGCAACTGGCAAACAGGACAAACCCAGATCAGATACTACAGAACGCGGAGTCTCATTATGACCTACACTGCATACTTACAAAAGGTTCAGCCATTTTTGTCAAATATTTCGCGGAAGCCACAATCTGACATCCCTGATTTTGAAATGAACACATTCCATACAGATGTAAGGTTGAGGATTCCATTCGTTTAAAATGGGTTAAAAGTACGCAGTGTAGTGTGGGTCGATAATGTCATACCAAAATAAGACAGTTGGAATCATCCAGTCAATGAGTTTGGACAGGTGCACGTCAAATTTTAAGGAGCAAGGATTATATTGTAAGCAGTTAATTTTGCAGTTTAGACAAAGACGAGACGCCACTTGTGTTGAAGCGTCTGATCTGGGTCTGCTATGCTTGTCCCCTAAAAAGGCTGCTAGAGATATACTCAGAGTATGGGTTAATGTGTGTGTGCGCCTGTGTGTGTGTGTTGGGGGGGGGGGGCGGACAATGTTACTTTGTTTAAAGCGACTTGTCTGCGTCCTAGGCATGTGACCATAAAGAAAGCAAATTATCAGCTTAGACTCAAGTTCGATACCTGCCGGGTTCGGCAACATTTTTTCCAGGAGACCGATCGTGAAATCTGTTCCACGGTGATTCTATCCCTTTCGCTGATTCAAAAAGGGCAGTTGTTGGTTTCCGGTAAAAGACTGTGCACTGCGCTGTATTGGCAATACCTAACCAAAGGAATTGCCTTAATGCCAGATCATTTCATAAATGGCCTCGTCGAGGCAATTTATTTTTATATAATGATAACGGAGTATAATGTCTAAACCTCTTCAAATATTCCTATGGTTTGATATTGACAATAACTAACCCAAGAAACTGTCGTATGCAAGACTACTTCATAAATGGCCTCGCCGATGCAATATATATTTAGAAAAATGTTAACAGAGTATAATGTTCAAACCTCTCTGAATATTCCGATCATTTTTGGCATTCGGATTGATATTGACAAGGTTACTTTATGAATGGCCACGCCGAGGCAAAATAATATAAAAAAATGAATACGCAGTATAACATCTAAACCCGGCTTTGATCATTTTCGGCATACAGGTTGATATTGACAATACATAACCCGCAAAATTGCCTTATGCCAAATTACTTTACAAACGGCCTCGCCTAGGCAAACTGTTTGAAAAATTATTTCGAAGTGTAACTTCTAATCTACTTGGAATATTTTGACAACTGTTAGCATACAGATAGATAATGTACAGATCTAACCAACGAGATTCCTGAATGCCCAATTTCTGGCAAGATAAAAAATTCACCCACTGACACGGTCGTATAACTTTCAAACCGACGGGTATATTTTTATAATGTTTTGCATGCAAAACAAGATCAAGCTAATGATATTGTGTAATGCCAGATGGCTTTATAAACAGCCTCACCGAGGCACTTTTTAAAGACTGATTACGGATGTATAACTTATAAACTGCACACACAGCCTAAGTGGTATTAATATGAAAAATATTTCAAATTTTCTTCAGAAAAAGAAAAAATGGTGATATAGAATACAATATGTCACACGGATACGCGCCTCCGTGGCCTAGTGTTTAAGAGCGCTGACTCTTGATCATTAGGCCTCTCACCGCTGTGGTTCGAGCCTCGTTCGGGTCGCCACGTTCTGCAACGGAATGTCAGGTGGTTTTTCTCCGGGTACTCCCGTTTTCGCCCACCTCTGATAAACGATCGGCTCGATATGAGTGAAATAATCATGAAAGGGCCGTAAAACCAAAAACAATAAAAAATGTCACACGGATGTCTGATCGTATTGGAGCCTGTACCGGATACTGAAAAGGTTGGATGCATAGGTTTTTGCATGCCTCTCCATGTCTGCGAGTAGCAAAGGCTACAGCGCGAGTGTGCGCATGCGCATGCGCATGCTGGCCTGAGCCTTCAATGTCCGCCTATGCGATGGAAAATAAAAAAAACATTTTCAAACGATGTAGGCATGTCAAATATACTTGTTAGAATGGCCTCATCGAGACGAGTCCAACATGTACCCACAGCAACTGTTTCTAACAAGACTTTAATCATGATCAAACTATACCTTAACCCTTAAGCTGCCAAGAAAATAGCATCTTATATGCGTCTGTTGGGTCTTCTTGCAAACTTTTTGAAGATATTTTTTGCATACAGGCAAGCAGTGTGGACCCATATCAGACTGCGCCTTGAGGAGCAGTCTGATCTGGGTCTACATTGTAGCATTGGCTTTTAAAGTAACCGACAGACGACAAAGCAGACGCTACTTGTCGTGATTGGCATTTTAAAGTTGCTCAATACAGTGAAATATGATTTACCAGTTACAATAAGCCTGTGCAGGAAAAGTGTGGTGACTCGGCATTGGTTTCCCAACCATGCCCCTCCAGTAACATCCCACTTCACGCGGTTTTCTTGGCCAGACTAGCTAGTTTCGGCCAATTAGGCTTGTTAACCTCACTTGTTATGTAGCCCATAATTATGTTATTTCCTGTATCGGGATTGATTGTTTGTTTTCTTTGTTAGGATTGGTGTTTAACGGCCCGGTCAACACTATTTAAGTCGGTTTTGAGCCGATCGGTTTACCTATCCACACTTTATAGGAAAGCGGTTAACCTGTACAATACACATTCTTTAACCAGAAACTGACAACTGCCCTTCCTGAATCAGCGGAAGGGAGAGAATGACCGTACAAAAGACTTCATGATCAATCTCCACAAAAGAATGTTACCGGCCACGGCAGGTATCGAACACGCATCCTCCTGAACACCAGTCAGACGCGCATCCGACTGAGCTACCGAGACCGGCCATCACGAAAAAAAAAACGCCTATATAATAGTGACCTCTTTGAAACCCACTTTTATATTAGCAAACTGGGGTTTATAGGGGAAACATTATTTTTTTATTTCTGCTATATTTTGAGCAGAAATAAGCAAAATATCATAATTCTTAATCTGATAATTTTCGATTTTTCGGCGGTAAGGTTTAAATGTCTTCCGCCCATTCAAGCAGGGCAGTTGTCAGTTTCTGACGAAAGAATTTGCACTTTACTGGTTAACCGCTAAAGTATAAGCCTGTCCAGGAAAAAATGGGATAAGTAAACTGGCCGGCCAAAAATGACCTAAAATAATGTTGACCCGGCCGTTACAATCAAACAAATCAGCAGGTGCACATCAGATAAGGAAACCATGGTTTTAGCCACGGATATAAATTCTGTTTTACCCGGCGAACTACACATGTATATAAGCCTGCTTCCTCGTGTAAACTTCGGAGAGAAACACCCCCACTTTCGGAAGCTTGTGGCGCGCTGTATACAGGACAGTAGGGTTCGACCTGCGCCTGTAGAACTGGTAACCATGGCTGACTGGAAGTGGATCTTGGCATGGCAGAAATAACCCCTCTCTCCTAGATTATTTGCTTACTTCGCAACCTCTCAGGATGTCCGTGTTCTGGGAATCTGTACCGGTTCTAGGGTCTCATCCAAAGCAACCCCGCAAACACGTTAGTGCTAAGGGGTGGGTGAGGTAGCTCGGGGACTACCGGTTTTATCGGACAGGTATCCGGTTCAATACAAAAACAGACATCGTTACGATGGAACCGGGAATGAGGTCTTCGTGGAAAACAGCAGATAAAGGATACACAGATAGATAGTTTGGCAGGTAAAAAGTAACAAGTAACATATTTCTCTTCTCTCTCTCTCTCTCTCTCTCTCTCTCTCTCTCTCTCTCTCTCTCTCTCTCTCTCTCTTTCTCTCAAATCGGATTGGAGGATTGGATTGGAACTCTCAGGACAGCAGGATATAAGCAAGGACAGATTTTTGCGGGGTTGCGAAGTAAGCAAACGTCGATGAGAAGGTGTCATTTGTGTCCTGAACGAGGTTCTCTTTCAGGCATAGCAACAGATAAGGTAAGTATTTTGTGATAATTGAAGAATAGTTTGCGTCAATTCTCCATAAAAAAACTATGTTGTGGGTATTCATTAGAACCGCCTCGCCAAGGCTGTTCTAATGAGTACCCACAACATAGTTTTCCTTATTTCGCCATATAAACCTGTCCTTCCATTATCACAAAATACTAACCTTACTTTCAGGTAGTGTATACCATACAGCCTGAAGAAACTGGGTCGCTTCAATGACAGGACAGCAAAAGTCGAACTTCAATGGTTCGACTGTGAAAAAATGGCCCAGTCGAACTTCAATGGCTCGAACACCTTTGGGACTGTGAAAAAATGTTCGAGGCAGAAATAGTTCGAGCCACTATGCTTGGACGGGCTTTGATCTTCTAAACGGTTGACCAGTACTCATGAGCGGTCGATTTCAGCTCTGCGTGGAAGCACTGTGTAGTCAAAATTGTTTCACCAAGCCCGGAATTTTTTTTTTTTTTTTTTTTTGATTTGAGGTTTAACGTCCCCGTCAACACTATATAGGTCGTTTTGGAGACGTTGCTTCCAATTGTATGCCTAGGCCTTTGGGACTTTTACCCGACAATGAAATGAAATGACCTCTCAAGCCCTGTCGCTCAATGATATCAATATGGTTTATAAGCATGGGCGGGCCGAATCGCACCGCTTTGCCTGGGCAGGCTTGGATCCTCTAAGCGGTCTACCAATACTCGTGTGCGGTCGGTTTCGGCTATGCGTGGAAGTATCATGCAGCCCATCTATTTCTTCCAGCCCCGATTGGCGGGGGCCGCGCCAAGCCCCGGTTGGCTACAGTATGTCAGAAGACTTAAGTATACAGAGGATTTTACGCGAGAATTCATATGTTATTGAATTTAATAAACAAGTTGAGGAAAAGGGAGAAAATGCGAGGCTTCGCCGAGCATTCTATAACTTTTCTTTAATAAGCTTAATAAATTTAATGATACACGAGACATTTTAAAAGTGTTTTTCCGCCATTAGTAAATACGACATACTTAAGGACGACGTACGTTACGGGGCGTATCTAATAATCTAAATATTTTTTTAAATCAACTGGATTCCTCGGCTTTGATACCATCACGAAAACACGCCTATATAATTTTGATCCGCTTGAATCCCACGTTTACATAGTAAATATTGTTTCTTGCTGTCGAGTCCTCACCGTTGTTTCATCTCTGTGGTTGTTTAATTTTTGTGTTCACGGAGATGTTGCACTGGTGATTGCGGAGGCCTTCATGCGGACTGAACAAATTATTTGTCAAAATCGCGACGGAAGTTAGTGCGAGGATAGTGGCAACGTAAAATCCATTTAAGCACCCCGATGGATTTCATTTCACTGACCTTTCCAAAGCGGTTCTTCTGTCGCGGTTTATTTTTGTTATGGTTTGTCTTTAAGTGTTTGTATCGCTTATATTATTTTGTTTTGGATAGCCAATTGGCCATTTTATGGGAAGGTAACTGTCCTTTTGGCTTTCCGCTATTGATGTTTCTTTTAGGGCTGGTTGTTTCATGTTTGTGTTTCTGTCCCTTTGGTGTCTCTGATGGGAACTGCGGGTAAATTGTATCGTTTCCTGACCATTGCCTTCACTTCTACTTTACAGGGGTAAACCTTATTTTTCTTATTTCTGCTCTAACATATAGATTGTGGCTACTCGTTAGAACCGCCTCATTGAGGTGGTATTTTTTTTTTTTTTTTTTTTTTTTTACGAAAAATATGATGTATTTGTATAGGCGTGTTTTCCTAATGTATGATGTGGTAACATTCTCAGACACGACGTCATATGATATTACAACTACAAGAGCCACAAACGGCAGAGTCTTACAGAAAAAAACCCTGTACTGGAAAGACACAAAATGAGCTTCTTTAACAATCCATATATGACAATGGACACTTCCATTGTGGCCGAATTCTAGTTATACACGTGACATTTTTGTTTGTTTTATTTCTTAAAACAAACAGTCCAGACGCACATCAGACGTCGCGTCAGTTCTGGGGCG